>JANHGO010000044.1:5956083-6021949 GCA_024606505.1 Aquila spilogaster | reverse complement strand
TCTTGTTGGAGATCCCTCCTTTTGGAGTTCCTTCCCTGTGAGCCTAGATCTTTGGAGCTGTGTGAGTGTTCATTTTCTTTCTTTTGTAACATCTCCTTGTTAGTGCCAGTCATTTTGCCTTTACGCTATTTATCTGCTTTAAGAATGATTAGGAAAAAATTTATTCAACTGAGCTGAGAAAAAGAAACCAAATGAGGTATGGAGAATGTAAAAAGTAAGAAAAAAGTGAGTTTAAAAAAAAAAATGTGAAGTGAACTTTCAGTAAATATTACAAATAAATTTTAGGCTTCACTCTGTTAAAAGTTAATTGTAGTATATGTATAAACTATAGGAACTGTACAGCCATCTTCTCTAAGAGGTCATGCAGTATGTTTACATGGAGTATGTACTGACTGCCTGATGTGGTTGTCACTACAGCTAGAGCTTTGCAAGGAGATCCTGTGTTTGAAACTACTGCAATTCTGATAGGAGCAGAAACAAGTAATGATTTTTCTTTTGTTTTGTTTTGAGGAACTGATGTGAAGTATGAGCATACCTAATAATCTTAATTTACATTAGCATGATATACATGGCCACTTTATCTCACCATAGGTGATTAGAAAACATCACTGCTTTCAAGCAGGAAACATAGTTATCAGTTTGAACCATAACAAGCAAATCATGAGAAGTAGGGAGTAGGAAAATGTCATTACGTTACCTTTATCTAAATAGAGTCTGATTTAGATTGATTTAGATGTTTCTATAAGGGCAAAATTAGAAAAGAACTTGAAGTTTAAGCCAGTATTTTTTTTCCTCAAAACATCTCATAGGAAACTTCATTTAAAAAACATTTCTGTAAGTAGTTCCTTGTGCAAAACTATGCTATAAATATATTCTATATGTTTACTTAGTACTAGAAATCAAGAGAATATTTACATTTTCTCAGTCTCCCTTTTAGAAACAGAGTAGGATGGCATTGTCTTGTTATTTTGACCGTTTATTTTCTCTTTAAAAAAATACCTGGTAAAAACTTCTAATTATTAGAGGACTGATTCGCATTATTGCAACTGTGTTTCTTTGAGTGGACTCTTAAGTTTAACCATTGTAATCAATATTGTAATGTAAATATTGGTCTCATGTAAACTGTCCCCAGTTCTTTCGTTTCTTTTTTTTTCTCCAACAGCTTCGGTTCTCCTGTGTTGATACTTGTAAATTAGGCTAATGGACTTCTTAGCTATAGGAGACCTCTTATTTACCTTGTTCTCAAGTGTGGGTTAAATAGATGTGTACAGTGATTACTCATTTTGCTAAAAAATGTAACATTTTAGCATTAATGTTAAACTTGTTGCTGAATGTCATGTTGCCCAAACAGCCTTCTTTTTTTTTCTTGGTATTTCTCTAAGTGAAATCTGAAGTGTAAACTTTCCTGTATGAGAAAGAAATATGTACCTATATATGTAATCCTGTGTAGGAGTGACTTCTGTATCCTTTTTGAAACCACGTTTAATCTGTAATTAATCAGACAATGTAATTCACTGTTCTAAATCTTTAACTTTTCCATGCTTTCAAAACTCAAGTAATCCTAACGCTATCATAATCTAATCATCATTTAATCGATTTTGTAAGTGGGATTTTCTCCCCCTGCTATGTATGATCTTTGTCATGTTTGACATGATTTTTTTTTCAGTGTTCTCTATTAAGGAATAGTTTAAGGATTGAATATGCAGCTTTCATAAAATACATTGAATTCAGGCTTTCTGCTAAGTGCATAAATGAAAGCTAAATCGCAAATCAATCAGCAATTTGTTGTCTCCTTGGAATCTGTTTATATAAAATACATAAGAATATTATGATGGAAAAAATCAACCATTTTGATGGACAAGAACTTTAGGAATAAAATCTGTGCATAGTTTCCTGATGTAGTGGAAACAGTTGTGTTATTGCCTCCTCCTTCCATTCAGTTAATCCAAGATAAACTTTTTCTTTATGTCAACAGCAGCCAGGAATATGTTTCCTGTCAGTGCGTTTGGGTAAGGGGAGAAATATTTTGTTAATAGTAATAAATAAATTGTAACAGCCAGGGATTTTCATACTACAGGTATGAAAATCAAACAGGGGACTACTACCTCATTATTAAAAATATCTGGGAACTCCTTGCATATTACCATCTCAGACATCTCATAACTCTTGTATTGCTATCATGTTTGAGAATTGTTTGCTTTTAACTTTGTCAGGTTGTAGAATATTGGAAGAGTAAAATATCCATTAAAAATAATTACTACTTAAGTATTTTAAATATCCTGTGAAATAGAAAGGAAATGCGTCTTTGGATTGTGTAGTAAAAATAGAGATGAATTATACTTGGGAAGAATTAGTCTTAAAAGATGACTCTGATTGTGACTATCCCTATTATAATAGCATTCTGTAATTATGAGAACTCAGCTTTCACATGAAAGAACCTACTGAATAATTTCATGGTAAGAAGGGATCAGTTAGATAAACCAACCAACTGTATTCTCTGTATATATGATCAGGAAAGCATTTGTCTTGCCAATTGTGTGTTTTTGTGGAAGAAATACATACCTATTGTAACACTGTTTAAAAACTATTTGCTTACGTTCTTTTTAGAGCAGAAGACAGGAGGAATTGGGTTATCACTTAGGGTGTTCTCCTCTTTCTCTTTATCACATCATGCTAAGCTCCTTTTGTTAGCATTTAAAAAACTTCATTGGTAGGGATCTATCAGAAATTCAGATTGCCACTATAGCTGCAGAAGAGGGATGTGCCACAGCCCCTGAACTGCTTGCAGCCTCTGTCCTGCCTCACACAGTGGGATGGGAATAGGCCCTGTTACTAAGGCAGCGCACGTTTTCAGTCTTTTACCTTAGGATATTTCAGTTTGTTTCTTGGCTGTTTGCTGAGGATAACTTACTATGAATTCTTAATATTCTAATAATAGTATTTAGGTTTTCAAACTCTGCCTGTGCCTTAATTACGCACATGTGAGTGTATATATATATGTATGTGTATATTTATATATATACACATTCATACTTCCACCAGCCCTTTAGAATTTAAACAGTTTGACATATTTGTTGATGGAGCATAACTCTTTACTGATGGAACGGACTGAATGTGTTTAATAGCTATGGAAAACAAGAATGAAAGTTACCTAAAACCCTAAAACCAATATTGTCAAATGTAAGTTATTTTTATTTGACTTGAGAAAAATGGAGGTAGGATTCTGAAGAGAGGTAAAGGGTTGCATATTGCTTGAACAAAGAAAGATAAATATACTCTGACATTAAAAATTAAATGCTACTGAAAGGAAAGAAAAGTAGCTGCTAGATGGAATCTGCTTACTCTGCAGTGGATCTGGTTCTTGGCTCAAACTAAGAAAGATGGAAGAGCATTTTTCTAATGACATGAGTTGATGGATGGTAAGCGCAACCAGCAGTTTTGATTGAGATCTACTATCAAGCAGTGTAAGATGTGATCCCTGCAGGGTCAGAGCTTTCTGTGTGCTTCTGGGACTGTGTCTGTGCTGCTGGGCAGATGCATTCTCCTGAGTGCCCTCAGTTGTAAACAGTTTGGGAAGCTGCAGGGAGATGTGTGGCAGGTCCCTTCTTTTCCTTGATAAGTCCCCTGGGAAAAGAGGGCTGTGTATGCATGCATGGTGTTTGGATGTGTCTGAAACAGAAACCTAAGACCACAACTGTAGAGTGGACCTTTTGTGCAGTATAGGCAAACAAAAGTAGAATTTAAAGTATTAACGGATTCAATCTTAATGCAAGAGAGCATTATTATCTATATGATTAGAATTGACTATGATCAAAGACACTACTTAGAAGTCTGATTTTCTTCAGTAAGTAGATTAACATTTGGCTATTTTTTCCAAATCTTGCTATGACTTTGATTATAGGAGACACTAATTCTAAGACTGAGGAAGCCAGTGTTTTACTCACTAGCTACCCTTACAGGAGCATGTTTATGTGCCATGTCATGGTCCTGAATCTGTCTTCGTTCACTGCTTTTTTAAATACTTCAGCTAACAGGGGAAAAAGTGATTAATATGAGTCACCCTGATTTTTGTCTTAATAAGCTACCAAAATTCTCTTCTTGGGATTATAGTATCCTGTTTGAACAATGGCACAATTCCTAGCAGCATCTTTTCTTGTGTACTGTACGTGACAGGAAGGAGACTGCCATATAGACCATGGCAACATGTTTGGATCGGGAAATTATAAAGTGTTAGATTTTTCTTTTCTTCCTTCTTCTGTTTGCTATTATTCAGAAAATAAAGCATAAATACTGGAGGAATTAAGCATTTAGTTACAGATTTTTGTAGCCAGTACCTGGTGTACAATATGGTATCAGACTAAGGTGAGAACACAACAAACTAAATAGTTCAAAGGGCAGTGTTGTAAAGTACAGAAGTGCTGGATTGTCTGAAGTTGGTCTAAGTTGGCAAAGGACCTGAGCAACAAGTACGGTGGAATAGGCAGCAGTACCATCTGGCTGAGATTCAGAACTTCTTTGAAATAAGTACAAGTTCAGGTCTATTTGTGGAAGCTCTGCTAATTAAATAGATTAAATGAATGCTAGTGGGAGACTCCTAACACTTCAACTACCTGCTCGTGAGAGAGATGTGGACATTAGTGGCATCAACAGTTAGCTTGGATGAGTCATGCACGAGTTGTCTTGCTCTGATTTCTCATTCACTTTGTTGTTCCCATAAAGTCAATTTGTGTTACAAGAAGGGTCTTTAAACTCTGCAATCTCAGTCTGGTCTGGAATCATCCATGATAGTATGTCTCTGGGCTCCCAAATCTTAATGTAAGCTTTACCCCAAAGTTACATGAAGTGTTGACTTTTTTGTTGTTCATTTTTTTATTCAGGCAGTTTCCTAATCAACAGAAGTTGTGCATTTGAGTTTATAAATTTAATTTACTAATCTTAAGATACGTAGGTATCTTAAATGCTAGGGTGGCTATGGTTGGCTGTAATGTTGCTTCATTTTCACTTACTGGTCTGAGGAATATTGCATTATTATGAGTAACTTCCTTATCAATGTAGATAACTGTGGATTACACAGTCATCAGAGCAGTGTTGTAAGAGGCTTCAGATTTGACACGCATCTGATGAGACAGAGCATTCTGCTCAGCACTTCTCCTGTCAGCTGCCTTCCATCACAGCCTACTCAGGCAGGATTTCAGAGGTCTCGGGTTTTTGCTGTACACTCAGTATTCGTTCAGTGACTCAGTAAATCTCTAGAACACAGTGATTATCTTTCTATTCCAGCTTGCTGCATTTTTTTTCTTCTTTCTGTTTTCCATGGCTTGGTAGTAGAGAGCTGATCTCGGGTCGCAGGCAGGGGGCTAATATCTTGTAGTGACCTGGCAGGACATGGCGTCAGTAATTGTCATTGATGGAGTGACCAGTTCCATCACTGTCCCTTGGTGTGTCAGAACTGTCCTTCAGTGCTTGCTTGCTCTGTTTGCTTACTCTCTGTCCTGAGTAAAGATGAACAATTTAATTCTCAGTCATAGACTGTCATGCAGCTTTCAGAAACAGTCATCAATTTCTTTACAAATCATTACTAACATCAGGGCTTTATCCATGTACAGTATTTTGAAATGAATTGTGCTCTTGAACATCCGTCTGTTTGCCAGAAATGGTCACCAGAGGCTGATAGACCAGAGAAGTTTTATTTGAACGAAGACATAGCATATACTGAAAATGTCTAAGAACAACGGCTTGAAGCGATTCAGAAGTTACCTTACTGCAGGGGGTCCCAACTGAAACAGTTTTCTGTGTAGTACAGTTCAGCCACTATGGTGAAATTGTCCTTCAGTACTAGATGAGAAGCGGCAATTCTCGAATGTATTTCTGGCTTTACTATTTAGGCTTCGATGTTTTATGAAGATGAAATATCTTCCAAATGTCCCTCATAAATTCATATAATAGTTGTAGAAAGAAGACAAAATCTGTGCCAAGCAGACATGAACAGCATATTGCTAATACATTTAAGACATTTCTTCTAGGAAATTGGAGCTCTGAAATAGAAAGCATGTTTGCAGATTAATCTAAATGACTGTATTATTAGACTGTGATGGGATACTCTCAGCCAATCAAGAATACCTTTTTCCCCAATCAGTCCATAGGGTGAAAAGCAGATGCATTATCTGGTTCCTGTTGATGGTAACCAGGATGAGAATAATCAGCCAAGAGCTATCCAGAAAGCATGTGAATGATACGCAGATAAGGATGGAAAACAGAACAGTATTTTTCCATCTTATTTATGCTTATTGCAGTTTGAGTTGCATAGGTAGGTCCTGATAAGTAGCGGAGTGTATGATGCCCAAACCAGACTGGGAATTGAATAGCAGTCATTATGACCCACTGAGAAAACATTTCATTATGATCCTGCTAGCGTCTAAACTTAATCTGAATTAAGTAGATGTGTGGTTTGCCCATAGGATGAGTGTAGGTTGGTACAGATGCTGGCATCAAGCAGAGAAAGATTTAAAGTGCTTTTCTAAGAAAAGGTAATTTACATGCCCGGTTGCAGCTTTTGACTTGTGTCCGTATCCTTCCCATTGTGTTTGGAAATTTTTCAAAAGCAGAAAAAGCAGGAACGTATTGTTTTCTCTTCCCAGCTCATTTTACAAAGTGGGAGTGGTCTTTTGGTCAATGAAGAGCTGCACAGATTTTTGCACAGAGACACATGTGGCCTCTGGGAACCATCATAAGGTTAGAGTGACTATTGTTTAGCCATTTGTTTATTCACAGAACCCTGCACAGCAGAAAAGAGGTAAGCAGGGAACTTTAATGGTGGGATTAATTCATTGGACGTTGTCATTGTCTCTAGTGTATACTTTTCTCATTCATAGTTTTTGTGCTTTTCTTTAGTCTGCATGATTAGGTTTATTTAAGTTTGTTCCAGTGTAAGATGGCATTTAATAGCAGGGAAAAAAAAAAGACACAGAGCTCACAAGGTGCTTTTTAAATCCTGTTAAGTAAATTTGAATAAAGAACAATTTTATGGTTTTGTGGAATTTTACAGAATAGATTAAATTTGGTAGCTCTGCCATGAAGGCATGCTAACTGCACATGAAGTGAAAGAAAACATGTTCTAGATTCAGGACAGTAAGTTATGCGCTCTAGGTAACAGCACAGATGAAGATGAAAAACTGTGTTTGTAGGCTTAAAAATTTCCATCTTTAGCTAACAGTTACTATGTGGTGTTGCTTTTAAGGTGGAACTGTCTACCTATCACTTCCAACATGTTAATCAAACCCGCCTGTAATCATGTGTTTTCCTTTCAGTTCTCCCATTAGCTTCAGCTTTTCTGTTAAGATTGTGGTGAGTACCTCAGGCATCTATCCCATTACCTTACTTGCTATAACTGTGCTGTAAGTGTTCTAAGTTGCGTTCATAGTCACACCAAAGCACAGGCACTGAAATGACTTCTACCTGCTAGAGCACTGCTAGGTACTCTAGCAGTAGAATCATAGAATGATTTGAGTTGGAAGGGGCGTGTAAAGGTCACCTAGTCCGACTTGCCTGTAATGAATGGGGGCATCTACTGCTAGATGCTATAATAACCTGCACCTACAGGTTCCTCAGAGCCTGTTCCAGCCTGCACTTAGATGTCTCCAAGGGCATTCACCACCTATCTGGGCAACCTGTTCCAGTACCTCACTGCCCTCATTGTAAAAAAAATTCTCCCTCTTTTAGTGTGAAACTATTTTCCCTTATCCTATCTCAACAGACTCTGTTAAAGAGTCTGTCCCCTTCTTTCTTATAGCCCTATGAGCTTTCTCTTCTCCAGGCTGAACAACCCCAAAGTTTCTCCACCTGTCCTCATAGGGGAGGTGTTCCAGCCCTTAAATCATTTTTTTGGCCCTCCTCTGGACTAGTTCTAATAGGTCCACATCTCTCCTGTACTGAGGACTCCACATCTGGATGCAGTACTCCAGGTGAAGTCTCACCAATGCAGAGCAGAGGGGCAGGATCACCAACCTGATCACATCCTTACTGGTACTAGTAAAGGACATTAGTGAAAGATATTAAATGTAGATACACAAGTTGTTTCTTTCTGGAATAACTGTAGGTACCTGTCTGATTTTAGACAGGTTTTCAGTTCCTCAGATAACTTCACAGTAGTCTTAATATTTAGTTAGAGGAAAGAGAGGAAAGTCTTCTGCAGCGTGCTTTCTACACAAAGTGAAGAATTGTTGGGGAAAAAAGCTTGCTAGCACATGACAGGGATTATCATTCTATGTAACTCTTTGGCTTGTACCTGATTTTCTACCTTACTACTAATCATGCAGCCATGAAGTTAAATGCAGTCAGATAGAAGAATAGACTAGAGAATATTTATATACTGAGTAAATGCTGAAACATGCAGCAGGCCTTAATTAAGCCTCAAGAAACATTGTGCTGGAATAAAGTAGACACCAACATGAACTGAGTACTGATCTACTGCTCGGAGATCATAACCTTGGTTTAATTACATTATTAGTATATAAATTATTGCATTAATTATTTATTTTAAAATTAATATTACAGATATTAGTTGTCATTAATAACTTGGAGGTGCCTTTTTGTCAGAAAAGAACAGATTAACATTATAATTACTGCATGAAAAATAGATATTGATGAAAAATTGTGGCTTCAGATATCATTCTCATTATAATACGCATTTTTTTCTGTTCACTTTTCCCTGCTCCTTATTCTGCATATCTAATTATTGTCTTTGAGAAGAGCTGTTAATACTTTCGTTTTTCAGTAGGTATATTGAATAGGGATATTTTGCACTGTTGTAGTTAAATGCTGGTTGGTAGCGAAGCCTCATGCATCCACTTGCTTTTGCCTCCTTGATGGGATGGGAAAAGAGAGCTAGAAGGATAGAAGTAAGAGAACTCATGGGTTGAGATGAAGGCAGCACAAGAAGTAAGGCTGAAACTGCATGGAAGCAGCATCTCAGAGTTAGACTAAATTCTGCTGTGTATTGCCTTGCCTTGTTCTTCATGTCTTTTACTAACTTCTAAAGATCAGTAGAAGAATTGCACTTCAATCTGTAAACTACAATGTGTAATATTATTTTACTGTGTCCTATATGGAAGACAGCCTTTCAAACAAATAACGAACGCTCTGAAAAACTCTATGCTCCTATAATTGTTCTACCAATACTAACAGCATTAAAAAGGAAAATCCTCCAGTAACCATGTACCTGGCATTTTTTGATCTCCTTCTTCTGGCACCATGTGATACCGGAACGTGTATGTATTCCTTTTTTTTGTTGATAGGAAATGACATCTAATAACTAATTTTCTGTTTGAGTTGCAAGCAGTGTATAAAAGTCATAACACTTAACAAGAAACATTAATCAGGGTCATTTTGCTAAAATTAACAACAGGTTGTAGGGGCAAAATGCTGTGTTTGAACTGGAGCAATTCTCTTTCAGCATTTAAAAAGCAAAGAAAATGCAGAAGTAGAGATAAATACTGGAACAATCCATGGATGGAGTTACTCCATTTCCTTCCAGGAGATGAAACTGCAGTTAGAACACATCCAATGACTGTGAGCTAAATCTCTCTTTTCTTCCTTTGTCTTCTTAATTGCAAAGTTTTCAATCAACATTTCTCAAATAGGCAATCAGGTGCTGAAATATGCTGAAATGACCTCATTGTGGAAGGCTCTGGAGCATATTTATGGGAGACTCCTGTCTGCTAATGGAAAACCACTGCTTTACTTTGTATTAAAATATGCATATATTCATGGAATAATAATAATGAAAGGTGTATGATTTTTCTGATGACTCAGATACTCGCTGGTAAGCAGTAGATTGTGGTTGCCAGTAAGCATTTGTTTATGCCAAGTAGAAAAGAATTAACAGGAAGAAATAAGATGGAGACCACCATCTAGCATGGTAGTCACAAAAGTGTAGGGAACAGGAAAGACTGTGAGCTCAGATTTGCTTGGGTATACCTCTAAGGTTAAGTAAAAAAAAAAAAACTTCCTGAAGCCAAAAAGAGGCTCTGTATAGATAATTTCTTCTTAAGCCAGTTGAGATAAGTGCCTAAATGCTAGGGTACTTTTAACTATAACAGTAGAACACAGCTCTCAAGTATCAGGAAGAATATGTTGGTCTTGAGCAAGTATATGCATGGAGTACAATGTGGTGTACAATTTGTTGTATTGCTTGGATAAAATTCTGTTCTTCAGAAAGCAGCCAGTTGTTCTACACCTCCATATTAAATTGCTCTTCAGTTAACTGAACTGTCACTTCCCCAAAAGAGCAATATAGATAATTGCCTTTTGCTGTTATTAATTTATAAGGATTTGTTCTTAATTATTTTGGTTTGTAGACACATTTTGTGGCTTGCCAATGAATTGCTGTAATCTAAATCGAACTTCCAAAATCAGCTATCTAGTAAAGTATTGGCCAGAAGTGGATTAACAGTAATCATTACTTCTGCCTTGCAACTATTTACTCTTCATAGTATTTCTCCCATTATGCATTTTAGATTGGTGGTTCATTTTCATTTGGATGCATTCAGACAGATATTCTGTTAGGAAATTCAATAAAGAAATGTCTGTATGGTGAAAGACTGTGGTCCAGATCTACTTGTACTGATGTACATGAAAACATTTCCATTGGAGCAGGTTTAGGCTTCTCCAAGGACAGGGTTCAGCTTTGCACACTTTGGACTTTTTTAACTGGAACTGTTTTTGGCTTTTATTCTAGATGAAAGGGTGAACTGAGACTATTTATAATGAATGAATATACTTTTGTATACACAAATAGCTAAAGGTAATGCAAGAAATGCTTAACAGAGACAAGTAAAAAACTCAGGCTGACTCATCTTTGCACATAACAGAATAATACTGCCATAAAATTTGATATCATAGTGTCTTGGCACCTGAAATCATTACTATAATTCAGAAAAAGAGTTATCTTTCTCTGTTGCCTTATAGGGAAAGAATAGAAATACTCAAAATACTTTAATTTAGAGTCAGAACAACACACAGGCACCAGAAATAATAGTTAAGAAGAGTTTCTGTGGAGTCTTGAAACCATAAATGGAGTAATTCACATCTAATTTTAAGCCATCTAAGTGTGGAGATGACTTTCATTACTGTCTGAATTAGCTATTTTTATCATTTTCACTTACTCAGAAGTAATCAATTATTGTTGGTGTTTGTAACACTGCTAGTATGTTCTCCCTGCTTGGGTCAATAAAGAAGGTAATTCTCCATGATCTGTGAAACACTCACCTATTGCAACAGCCTTAGCAGGTGCAACAGCTAACTGCTCCTGCAGAAGGGGAGACGTGTCCTTTTCTGTATATCTCCGCCAGAATACTGAAGACTCAAATTCAGCCTTCAGATTGAGGTAATTTGTGCTCATGTCTGAATCAGCTAAGAAAAGAATTTCTAATCACAACATTGTCATGGTCAAAAGAAATCAGATGGCTGAGCAGCACATAACTGTTGATGACAGCCACAAGACAGTTCCTGCTTTCACCATTTTATATAAATTAAAGCAAAATAAAATGAAATAATAATAAAGAACAATGAAAACACCAGACAAACTAAACCATAACCCAAACAAAAAAACCGAAAACCTCATCTCTATATGCAAGGAAACTTTCGTACAATCTTAAATAAGAAATGTCCATTACACAAAATAGAAATAATTGCGCTTGACCAGGAGTTCATCTGCTTCTGTAGAGTTCATCCAGTCTGTGTGACACAGTGTAGGCAGCAGCAATGTTCTTAAATCACAGCTTTCCTTTACTGCCCATTGCTGCCAGAGAAAGAAAAAAGTTTAAGTAAAATGAAATTACAGAGTAAATATTACAGGATTTTGCCATTTATGTTTTCAAAGGTAAACGGATTACTGATTTTTAGGTATACTTACTCATACTGAGCATAAATGTAAAAGAAGCTCTGCCACCAAGGTAAGTTACTTTGTTCAGTCATTCGTAAGATAATGATTCATTTTACCAGGAAAGCATGATGTTCCTTCTCAAGTATTTAATAAATATATTGAATGTGTGAACTGCTGAAAATAGCAGTTTGAATCTACGAGCTGTACTTGCTGTGTACTTAAACTTCGTTGTCATCATCAGACACTGGACTCACAGTGATGGAATTAAACTTGTCTGAATTCTTAAAACTCTACAACTGCTAGGATGAGTCAGGGTACAACCCTCAGTTTCTTAGAAATAAGCCTCTCTTTAATGAGTAGTGCAACTTTTTAAAAGGAAGCAGCAGTTTATTAGTTTCATGGAGCAGTTGTAAGAACAGCAGCCTGTCACAAAAGGCAGAATAGCTTTCCTGTTATCCTGCTGTTCCTCTGTGATAAAGCTGAAAAACAGTGATTGGAATGATTGGGTAATTGGGCCATTTGCGTCCAACCCAGACTGAGCAGAAACATGACTGATGGTCATTGGTGATTAAAAACTCAAAAGCAAAAAGAGAAAAATTACAACAACCCCCTTAAAAAAATAAAAGCCCACAGCCAAAGTCCATAGAGAAGTTTTCACCAAGGATTTCTTGTACAGTTGAGGAGACTATTGTGTGCAATTTCCTTCTCAGTTATGTTTGGATTGTTTCTTGTATAGTGTTGCTTTCTGTTATTGTTGTCCATTGAGATCGCATGTGTACTGCTAATGGAATGGTTTCTATGTGAACATCTCCAGAAGGCAGGAACCCTGTTGGGAGGAACTTAGCTGACACTTGAGTGTCTTTAACTGTAGAGCACTGCATTCAGTCGTTGAACACTGCATCACACCAGAATCAGTTGTGCTCTGCTACAACTGAAGCTTTACAGTTTGCCAGAGGGCAAATAAACTCTCCTGGTGCTAATGCGCTTCTGTTAGGAGCTGTGAGAGTGGTAGTGACCGTGAAACCCATGTGGCTGAAACACAAAATGATGATTGCTCCCTTAATGTGTTTTGTGACTCTTTGGAACCCATCAGAGAAAAATGAATGATACAGTGTATTCATCTTCTTAGCAATAGGAAAAGGCAACAACCAGTTGATCATTATGCAGCTTCCTCTTTGTTGTGTGCAAACTACTGTGACAGTGGAGGAAGCACGAGTGAGAAGTTGTGGGTTCTCTTCCCTTTTAAGCATTCATGCATTCAGCATTCTGTCAGTGTGTGAGGGCAGGAAAGTCAATGAACAGACAACAGGTCAAAACTAATTCAAGAAGCAACTATGTATGAACAGGGAAGAAACTAGGATGAATACTTTGGGATAAATGCTCCACAAACTTGGTATTTTTTCCACTAAAAATACATTTTTGCTCTTTTAAATCTAAATGCATAAACAAGGCGGTTTCATCATCTACCCAACCTTCTAATATGCCCACTAAATGTGGAATGTCATGCATGAGCTTGTGCTGCTAATCTTTACGTCACCATTTATGTAATTTTGATCATATCGTATTTAGGGACACTTATAGTTTTGCCTGTCCTATCATACAGAAGACAGAAAGAGCTGACTTCAGGAATTTGTGTACACAAAAGGTGCTGATGCTTTTCTACAGGAATTTACTGAAGTTAACAGGAAATGGTTAAAAAGGTAGATCTATCTTTGCAGTATTTCTGTGGGGATTTCATAGGTGTGGTCTAAACATCAGCAAGGAGAAAAAATTTTGTCAGGAGCATTTGTAGCACAAGATGCCCCAGAAAAAAGGCACCGCATTTTGATCTTTACATTTCAGCCTGCTTTTTTGTAAAATGTCATTTCTATTTTCGAAACAAACATTTTTTTTTCAGTTCACATCAGAGAAGTAACATGTACACATGCTCTTGATGAGATGACTGAAATGTTTTAGGGAGTAGAGGACTCCAGGATTACAAGAAGGAAATTATTGAGGAAGTTTTATTATCTATTCTGTGTTTTTTATTTATTTATTTTGTTTGCTGGAAGTGCATTTCTGTGGGTGATTAGGAATATATAATTGAGAGAAGTATTTAACTGCAGCTGTAAAATACACCATGTTTACACTAAACACTGTGGTTCTAGAGAAATTTAGGTTTTGATTGGTTCATCTTTTTTGAAACTTTGGTGTGCTCAAGGGTAGAATACTTGATTCATCCACATTGATCCCTGATGCTTTTCAGTCTGTTAATCCAGGAACGTTGCTGAGTTCACTGTAAATGTTCCGGAGCAGAAATAGATTTTTCTTTCACTGTATGTGAGGTTAGGTAACAGTTGCTTTTTTACTTAACACAGCTTCCCAGCTGGGGACGATTCCATATACATTCTAACTGTACTGTACTTCACTATGGTTAAAACAATTCAGATTAGCTGTGTCTGTATTGAAGCAGTCTTCAGATTTTTGGACATGCCGGATTTAGAATAAGTGCATATCCAACTAAAATGAGTCCAAGATGAGCAAGCAGCACAGAGAAGTGTAGATTACTTTAAAAGATTAATTCAAGATATTCAAAGTTATTTTATACTTCTGATGTTTGGCCACTATGAACTTTCCAGTGGTGGCTTAAAGATTTTTAAGGATCCTTTTTGGCTTTGAATCTGAAGAAGTGACAGCTTTGTTAAGGAAAGGGAGGACACACGCCTTAAAGGCTCTGAAGGTACAGTAGCTTGCTCTTACATACTGCTGACTTGACTGCTCACTCTGCTGGCTTCTCCTCGGCTTCTTGAATTCCTGTTCCCTGCTGAGTTGCGTAATGAATGTTCTCTGAACTCCCACAATTTCAGCATACCTACCCACACAGCCTCTTTCTTTTGCTAAAAATGGATGGAAGAATTCTGACTGACTTGTTGAAAAGCTTTGCATAGTGTGCTGCTGAATCACATCTCAAAATAAGAACAAAAGCTTCAGCTTCTCTTCAAAAAACAAACCTACAGACAAAAAAAAACCAAACACCACAAAACAGCACAAGTAACACAAAAATGACAAGCACAACGAAAAACACAACCTCAGCCACACCCTTAACCCTGTCAAAATTGACACAACATTGTAGATGGGTGACACAACTATGAATCAACTCTAATTTTTGCAGCATCAGTGTAAAAAGCTGGTATGCTAGCTGCTGTTTTAAGAACACAAATCTGTATGGTGCGGTTCACGCAACTGCAAGGTGTCAGCAGCTAGCAGTGGACAGATATTTGCTAGGCAACCTGGTTCTTGCAGGTACTAGCAGTCTTCTAGTCTTGTTATTTAGCTTTGATAAAATAAACTGCATGTTCTTTTTACTTCAGTTCCTTAATTTGATGAGTAAGGTTTCTGATTTTTATTTCTTGTGCTTTCAAGATCCCTGTCCGTCACTGGATGGACACTTCAGTCATACCACAATTTTCATGCTTCACAGACCTTTCACCTACACAAATTTTGCTTTCCAAGGAGTTTCCTAGGTGGTAGTATGGGATTCTTCACAAGAAGAAACAAAATCTTCCATCTTGCTCTCATGAGCTGCACAAGATAAATTGCATTCATAGCTATTCACTTTACAAAACAATTAAGATATACTAAGGAAACGGGGGGAAAATGTCCTCCTTCCAGTGCTGAAAATGTCTTTCCTCAAACTGTTTTTGGATCATACCCGTTCAGCTTATTCAGTCCCTCAGAATCTGTTCAGAGTTACTGTTCCTGTGGTTTTGGTTTCTAGGCAGACTTGTAGGGTAAGCCTCTTTGTTGCATCTTGAGAGCCTGTGCTCACAGTATGATTGCGGAGTTCCTACATCAGTACGAAGTCTTTTAATGTTTTTTTTCTAAAATGTTCTTTAATGTTTTTTTCTTTTCCTATGCTATATCCAAAGAGGGAGCCTAGTTTCCTTCTTTTGTAAGCATGCTAGACCAACAGACACACACAGATTTCTGCATTCCTCTCATCTTTCTTCAGGCTAGAAGTACGTATTATAGGTAAACAAACAAAAAAACAGTAGATGGGCTCCCCACTGTAATTTTCTTAAGGCATTTTAGGAATTTAGTTCAGACTTCAACAAATGTAATTCTTCTGTTTTCCTCTTCCTAGCTAATGAAATTCTTCTTAGTTTCTTTTCATTTTTGCCCAGCTTTTCATGGCATTTTGGAGGACTTGAAGTAAATCTGCTCTATAGCTTGTAACTTTCCAAATAATTCCACCCTGCTCAAGTTGTTTTTTATTAAAGATTTCATGAAGCCCTTGTCACATTTGTAAAATGGCATGGCTGGGGCAGGGTGAGAATGAGACTTGTAAATCATTCAGGACATCTTTCTGGATGAACACTTTGGTTTTCTAGCTGCATCATATGACTTGACTGTTTCAATAGTTGCAATGTCTTAATCCCCTCTCACGGAGCAGGCAGGCAATGATTTCTACTCTTACATTCCTTCTGCTAGTGGTTAAGGTACAGCATTGGAAGAGTCATTCTTCATGATGGTTAGGTTGTTTTCTTGGTCATCTTTAAATTCTAGTTGGTTACTAGGATTCCTTTTAAGCATATTAAAAGTTCTGCTTATTTTCCCTTTTGACCTATTTTTGTCATTGAATAGAAGAGAAGAAGATTTTCATGGTTTAAAACATTACAAAGAATTAAAAGCATTGACTAACTCACCCATTGGCTATATCTTAACGAGTTTGCACAGAATCAGAGTCCAATTATACACTGTTTGTTATCAACTACAATGAAAAGATGATAAGCAAAGAATGGCCCAGAGGGTAGAGACTGCATGTGTTATCATGGTTGGTGGTAAAAACATCGATGACATTTGAATGTTGTTTTCAAGTTTAAAGGAAAACTTCATAGGTTTTTGTTTTGAGTTTTGTTTTGTTTTTTGATATTCAGATAAAAATTCCTACTGTTGTCTAAGATTCTACTGGACATTTTTACTGATGAATTGTAGTAATGCCTATGTTCAGGCTACCCAGTGTGCTGTCCAGCAGCTGTGCTAGCTGCTGGATCATTCTTTAGGACAGAGAGAAGCACAAAGTTGTGGATTCCAAATTTCTGGGCAGTGCATGTTTTGTTCTTCTGTGTATGAATGCACTGTTCTTACAGAGATTAGTGGTTCTAAGAGTAGGAAATCTACCCCAGAGTATTTATAACTCTGCTATTTGCTTTGGAACTCAGCCATATGTTTTGTACCACTTGACAATGTTTGATAATTCCTTTTGGGGATCGGGAAAGATTCAAGATGATGTTCTTGAATTCTGCTTCCCTTCTGACTGGCATTTAGCTTTGTAATGTGATATTCAGGGAAAGATCTCTAATATAAGCCTATGTCTAGGAGGCAAGTAGCAAAAGAAATACAATCTGTTTGCTTCTCTTTAATGCTGAGTAAGAAGTCTGAGAGTCCATGGCAGCAGCAGTTGACTACCAGCTTGAAGGGATCAGAGCAGTAAGGTGGCCATTAACAGCATGTTTAAGAGCCTTGCATGGTGTTTGCCAAATGCAGATGTCAGCTAATTTACATTGCCAAAAGAAGGAAAACAGTATTGCTGTTACAATTTTTTTATGCAATCAGAAGCGTTCTCTTAATTAGAGAGAAACAAAATTAGTTAAGAGATTTGAGTAAAAGAAAAGCAGGAAGGGCGACAGTGGGAGACAGCCACTAACCGTTGTCAGCCATATTAATTGCTGCCCTTATGGTACTTTGAGCATCCTCGCCATCTACCTGCCATGTGTGTATAAGGGATCCCAAAAGTAGATTTGTACAACAATCAGGACTGGCATTCTTTGACAAAAAGTGTCCTGCTGCAAAAAATACTGTCATGTTAAAATAATGGTTTTTTTTCTACATTAATCTGAATGTCTTTGAACAAACGTAACTAAGCTGTGTCTTGTAGAATTTTATGTCCTGTATTTAGCATTGTCCTCTCAAGGTACTGATAAAAGGCTTTACCTCATAGAAATGTTTTAATCTTCCCTGCCTCTCCTCTCCTCCAGTTTTTCTTCCGTGCACTGAATTCCTCTGTGGTATGCTGGTTTCTGTGGGTTGGAGCTCTGCTCAGCAGAAGTAGTATCAGTGGTGCTGGGCAGCCCCAGTCTGATGCATCATAGCTGATGAGCACTTCTGCTCCACTCGTGCCCCACTGTCATGCAGCCTTCTGCAGTGTGGCCGGAGATCTAGGAATCACAGAATCATAGGGACTGGAAGGAGCTTCAAGAGGTCACTGAGTCCAACCTCTCTGCTAAAGCAGGTTCCCTGCAGTAGGTCACACAGATAGGCATCCAGGTGGGTCTTGAATACCTCCATATAAGGAGACTCCACAGCCTCTCTGGGCTGCCTGTTCCAGTGCTCTGTCACCCTCACCTTACCTGTCACCCTTCTTCTTAGACAAATTTCTCCTGCGTTTTTTAATGGAACTTCCTACGTTCAAATTTTAGGGCAGTGCTCCTTGTCCTACCACTGCACGCAACCAAGAAGTGCCTGGCCTCATCTATTTGTTGCCTACCTCCCTTTAGACATTTATAAACAATAATCAGATCAGCCCCCCACAGTCTTCTTTTCCCCAGATGGAACAGACTTGGATTACTCAGCTTTACCTCATATGGGAGATGCTCCAGGCCCTTTATGATCTCTGTGGCCCTCTGTTGGACTTTTTCTAGATCCCTCTTCTTTTTTTTTTAATCTGGGGAGCCCAGAACTGGGCACAATATTCTAAATGTGGGCTCACCAGGGCAGAGTAGAGGGGGAGGATCACCTCCCTTGACCTGCTGGCCATGCTCTTTTTAATGCATCCTGTATGCCATTGGCTTTCTTGACCACAAGGGCACACTTCTGGCTCACGGCCAACCTGTTGTCCGCTAGAACACCCAGGTCTGCAGAGCTCAGAAATGACTGCAAAATCACTGCAGGCTGAACGCATTGAACTCCTGGTGCTTGGTGCTGGTTTTTGTTTTCATTGAAGTTAGTATTCTGATGCATATTTTATTTATGGTATGAGGGAAAAGCACAGTAGCTCCATTAGTCACGTCTATCACCTCTAAAAAGCGGTTGTGCTCCTGTAATATGGAACAAGTCTCCTTTGTTTTGGAGTAAGGATACAGTACTGTACATGCAATGTGTAAAGGTGCAGGGACCACTGAATGCCTTACTGAGTATGTGTTAGGGGATGGACCGATGGGTTTTCCAATGCAGCCCTGTTACAAGGCTCTGGTGGCACAAGGTGGTACCAGTCTTGTTGTTCAGTGATCATTGTTGTATCATGAGACCCAGCAGGACACACAGACTGTGCTGTGAATTTTCCACACGTGATCAGCAAGAGAAGCAGGGCAAGACTTTTGCAGCTGTGCTACCTGTGTGCAAACAGACTGTCTGTGGGGTTTGTAATGAGTTGGCATGGATCAGAGCAGCACTGGAAATGAACTTGTTCTTGTTGATCCTGAGAAATGAATTGTGCAGGAGCAGTGTTCTCAAATCTGATGAAGAAGCAGAATGTAGCTGGATTCTCCATGTGTAACTGTTAAGGAGGCATTAGAAAGCAGTGAATAAATAAAACAACGTTAGTTTTTCATGAAGAAATGTTATATATTTTCTACAAGCTGTGTTACATACATTGCAATATATTATTTTGTAGTGCATGCTTAGATTTTTCTTATTTGATCTCCTGTAGCTTTATCCACCTAGTAATTTGGCAATTTACTGTTCAGCTGGTATGCCGGTGTAACAATCTAAAAAATGACTGAAAAGCCAGCCCCACATTACAGAGAACAGTATTTTTGTTACTGTTCTCTTGTAAGAGCTTTACAGAAGCCTTTAGTGATGAAATGAAAACAGTAAACCATTTACTGTTTTACATAAGAGTATCAACACAAAATATGTTTACTTCGGGGAAAACAAGAACAAATAACAACCAAAAACTTTGAAATATGATTTCGGTTTTCTGAACACGATGAATACAGGGCTTCAGTTCCTCCGAGGTCTGATTTTTGTGCAAGATATTACTCTGTCCAGAGGCCTCAAGCTGAGATTTAAGCCAAGTAAAAATCTTTGTAATTCTTGGGGTAAATCAGTTTAGAATGAATTTTAGATTTTATTGGAAAGGAAAGAAAAATACCATTTACTTTTCAGAATCATCTTTTGTCCTTTCAAATGAATCCCAAAGAACATGAAATTATTTTCTTTGTTATACAGAGGCATATTCCTTTTGTACATGTATTGTGGGTGGAAGAAACACCTGGTGGCTAATTCATTATTTCTAAAACAAAGAAGATAGTTAGTGTGAGTGGGACAGCCATGACATGCAGTATCAAGTCCTGTCCCTTTATTAGAAATTACTTTAAAGTGCTATCTATAAATATGGAAGAACAGTCCCTTCCAGCGTCCCCTTTGTTCTCACTCTAAGAAAATCCCAAGGTCCAAACCAACTTGAGGCACAAACTTTTTAATTAGAGAAACAAAGTGGTAACTGAAATGTTTAATTCAGTTGTGTTTATTTCTTAATTTTTACTCCATGTAAAAAAAATACCATATAGGATCTGTTGGCAAAATTCATTTAATTGACTTTGAAGCTGAGAGGACTCGAGCATGCAGTTTATTTTTGGTATTCTTGTGAGGAAATTCTGTTCAGGTTTAGTAGCAATGATACTAACTTCTGGGATTAGGTCCTCAACTCAAATTAGTGTAACATTGTTGATATCCTGTGAGGTTTCCACTCTCTGTGTTTTGAATTCTGCATAATTAAGTGTGGAGACATAGTAACATAACTACTTAAAAATAAATAAATACTTAAAACAAAAAACCCCACAAAGAACAGACTGACAATCCAAGCACAGTAACACAACTGCAATTCCAAGGTTGAACTAGAAGAGATATTTTACTGCTGCTATTGGACTGATATTTTGCTATAGTTGCATGTGATAGCTTCTCCTCTTGAATTTCCAATGAGTGTACACAGCTTGAAGAATCCGGTCTTTACCTGTGGGGTTTTTTTGTTTTGCTAAAAGTAAAGGTACTGTTTACATGTAGATTCTGATGCTTTGTGCTCCTTGTGATCACGTCTTCCAATGCAAATATATTGATCTAATAGATACCTCAGTTACATCCATTGCAGTACTGTTAGCCTCCCAGAATATGGAAGATTCCTTCTTTATATATATGCACTTTAAATGTTGGCTACAGATAATGAGACTGAAAGTAAGCATTGTATCTGTGATTATGTCCCCAAATGAGAAATAAGTGTATTTAAGTTCTTACACTCACTCTAGTAGCTGACAAGGGCTGTATCCATTCGGAAGTTGCATAGATGAAAATCTGTTAATTGCTTATTTAGAGCATCTTAATTTTCTCCACCAAAATTTACTGTTGCTCAAGCCAAAGTCATTAGTGTTTGCACCATTTACTTATTCATGTTTTTACACTTTGAATAACATAGGTTTTATTTTTCTTTGGCATATCTTGTGCAGGTGTATTTTTGCCCGTGGAAGAAGCTGCATAGGGAACATGTTAATGTTACGTGTGCCTACTGTAGCAATGGAAGAATAGTCTGAAGCGTCTGCAAGCATGCGCAGCTGACGGGGCTGTGTTTGCTTTTACCCTGAAACATACTCATTACATGGTAGCCACCATGTGCTGAACAGTTGAGGGGTCATGGGATGCTGGCACAGGTTAAGATATCTGTTGAGTTATTCCGTAGTGCCCCAGACAGTTCTATTGCTTGTTCTGCATCGCTGGTGAGTTACAAGACCACGGAGTACCAACTACTCTGTATATGAAATAGAGATTCTGTCTTCTCAAAGGAGCTGAGGATTCAGATCATGTCAGGTAATTCTTTGCTTATATGAGCCAAGTGCACAGCACAATTCATTCTTAGTGAGGAGAAAGAAAAGAGAAAATTATTAAAAGTATTTTGAACAGTTAATTCAAAACAGCAGGTTGTAATTTACCCTTACAGCTTCAGGACTCGTGTTTGAAGAATCTTTGGAAAGCAGATTTGATCTGCCTTTTTATACAGTGTTTTGCCTTCACTACTGTGCTCTGCTTAGTGCTCACTATGGAATACAGTGTTAAATCTTGTCAGTTACTGTTTATCTTTGGTCTGTGTAGTCACAGTTGTTGCTGGAGTAGCAGATTATGATTTCTGCCATTAACAATGATGACGTTGTTCCAGTTGCCAGAGCAGAAGGAATTCCTGAATAGTACTTAAACTGTGCATTGATTATCTTCAGCTTCAGTGACAGAAATTCTGAGGTAATTATGTAGTCCAGCACTACAGAGATTTTCAGCTGTAGTTCAGCTGGTAGCTTTAGTCCTTACCTTGATTTTTTACCTACAAATGGTGCCTAAAATAAAAGATTCAGTTGCTGAAAGACTTCTGGAGAAGTTTTGTGTTCTTTTATATACATAACAATTAACAATCAAATTGCTTTTTTTTTTAATAGCAGGTCTCAAAAGCACCTGCTATCAGACTTGTCATGTTGTACTGAGCAGTACATTTAAAGTGAGAGGCAGGAGGTGAAAGTTTAGAAGATAAACTAAAAACCAAGGAACCTCCTGTAGTGCCTCTGCAGTTTTAGTTGACAGTTAGCACTGATAAGTTGGCTTAAGGTGAGAGGCTGGGCAGAGTTGCTCTGCCTGTTTGCTTCTCAACAACCTTTTTGGTCCAAGAGATACCATTTGAATTTAATCTTGCCTTTGGGACAAGTCATAGTAACACATGCTTGAGAGTGATGCTTGATATCCATGAAGCTGTTGAAGGCCTGAGGAGAAGCTTAACAATGGTAGGAATTTTTGTTACAGTGTCAGTTTTTTGAACCTGAAAGTGCATAGATCTGAAAATTTAATGGTGTTTGGTCTTCTACACTAAGAGAACACATAATTCTCTTTGTCATTCTCCTTTTATCATATAGCATTCTTATTAACTGAGAAGATCTGTGGCAGAACTACAAGGTTGGTGCAAATAACACTTAAATTGTTGGGGTTTCCATGATCAAGTTATTTTGTATCAAGTATTATGTGTCCGTCAACACAGATCATTACGCTGTATCTGCAAACATCAGATGTGTTAGTAAGTGATGTGACTACCAGCAGCACTGGGTGAAATTTCCAAGTACTACACTGTAAGACCAGGTGTCATGTGAAGGATAGAGGAACTGGGAATCCAACAGACTGAGTGCCAGTGGTTGCTTTCAGCCAAAGAATTGCAGTGTGCTTGCTATCTTTATTCCCCTAGATCCTCATTAAGTATTATAGTAACTTCTACTTTGTCTTTTAAAACTAAAAACGGAGTGCAAAACATCCTTCTGATAGCTATGGAAATGGGCAATTTCTGAATTGGAAATCCACGCTATTAGTCTAACAGACACAATGTGAAGGACAGAAAACCTGAATTTGAATTACTATGTTTCCTTCACAGGGATGAGCCATTTGTAAGAGAAATTTCATGATCTACAGTAGATATGAGAGCACATATCTGTTGAATTGTGGCAATATTTAAGGGCAAACAAAATCTATGATAGAAAAGAGTAATGTCCTTCCAAGTGTTCATGCTTTGCAGATGAACTAAAACAATAAACAGAATGCTGAAGTGAGAATAATAACCCCTGAAAGCATACTGAGCTTGTAACTACCGACTGAACTGTGCTGACTGTATCTACCAGCCCAATTTTGTTCTTAATGTATTCCCTGTTGCTTTACTTGTTTTGTTCCATTGAAATATCTATGTCATGGTGAAAAGTTGAAAAATGCAATGCGAACTGTATGGTTCCAGCTGCTCACTTATTTTCTAAAATGATTTTTTTTTAAGTTGAAGTTGAATGCTTTTGTCTCTGCCTATCACTGGTTGATATTTTTATTCTAAGTGCAAAATAAACTCCTGTTTGTTTATTGTGATTCCAGAACCAAGTGCTCTTAATCAGATTCAGAGCTCTCTGTATGATGCAACTTTGATCTCTTCAAAGAAGTATATTATTTGATGTGAATACGAATAGTAGAATTTCATATTTTGTCAGGTTGAACTGTTTGCTGGGCTCAGGGTTATGAATCCCCTGTTGACATGTAGAAGATGAAAGAAAGCCCATTTAGGGAACACGTGGCTTTGCAAGTACATTAGGCAGTTAACAGTTATGAGAGGTGAACAGGTAAATGAAGATTTGCCATGCTTTTATTTTTTTTTAATCTCCTTTTTATGCAGTATTCTCCTTTCTCTACTAACTAAACTTGGTGAATCCTGTTTAGGAATAATGGTACCAGCTGCTGAATTCCTTATGCCATGGATATGTTTAATCACTGTATTTGTGTCTTCATCAGTCTTCCTTGAATCTCAATTACTTCTGTCAAGGCCTGCGTGTTATTAACACTGTTTCAGAGCATAAAGTCAAAAAAATTCTGCAGAAGGAACTAATAATGATCTGTCTGTTATTTGCCTAATGATAGTCACTCATGATCTGAATCCATGGAAGCTGTGGGAATCTGCAGACTTTGAAACTCCTTGCTGTAGGATGTTGTAGATGCTGCGGGATGTATGGGTTCAATAAGAGACTGAGCAGGTTAGTGAAATGAGAGCTGGTAAGGGAGCCATTTCTGGCTTGGAATCTGGGAATAGAGAGGCTGAGAAGAAGTAATACTGTATTCCTTGCTTTGTCGTAAGACTCTTCTGTAGGCATCAGCTTTTTGTTACTGTGGGGAAAAAAAAAAAACCAACTGCAGTGCTACAGACTCTACAGTGCTCAAATGAACTTGGATTTGGTGAAGTACGGCTGTTACTATTTTTGTAGTGCTAGGCAGAAAAAAGATGTTTCCTTTACATATCATAATGCTCTGCTGCTAGCCTATTTATTTATTTATTTTTTAAATAGGAATCTTGGAATAAGCAAAACGTACTTTTTGTCTCCAGCAGCTATCTGAGCAATTGCAGAAAAACATATTTTGTAGTAATACATAAACATTACTTTAAAAACTACATTAGCTTTACAAGAGAAAATAACATTTGTAATTGTTATCTCTTACAAAGCACATGGGGAAACAGAAAATGCATCTTGTGGGATTATTTTCTTACATAATGTGTAAATGTGAATTTCTTTGTGATCTTTTAAACACAGAATGTTTCTGATGTGTCAGAGGTGCTGCTTAGTGATAGCTTTTCTCGGCAAATGAATGCATCGTGATTATATTTAAGCCTAAGCATTAACTAATAGATTACAGCATCCATGTATGTACAAATAATCCTTACCATTGCTTTTAGCTAACAATAGAATGTCCAGATAAAGTGACTTCAAGAAAACTTTTAATGTGAACATCTGTTTTTCTAAATATTCTGTGTTTAGAGACAGTAGCTCTATTACTAGATTTGCTGACAAGAAGTGCAAAGCCCTTCTTGTCAATAGATTTGGGTGCATGTAGAAGACTGGAATGCATTGGAATTCTTCCTTATTTAATAGTGATTTCTTAAATGTTTCTAGGGTGTTTTAATTAGCAATAACATTATTACTTCCACTAATGTCTCCTGAAACTTTTTAGATTTCAGTCCTAAAAAAATCCTGCTCTGTACACAGTTTTATATATCAGTTTCTAAACGTGATCTTCATGGTATTTACATCTGGAACTCGAAACAGAGCTCTGAAAGCCTATTGAAACTTAAAAACAGCAATAACAAAACAAAGAAACAAGCAAACTGAACCATTTTATTTAAGTTAAATTTTGTATTTGCTTCTCCTCTCATTCTTCCCAATAAATTATTTGGCTTGTATAAAAGTATTGGTGCAACTTCTTATTAATAAGTACTTCAAGGATGTAATTGTATGCTATGAAAAAAGCTTCTTTGTATTCTTTGCTTGTTTTTGTTGTTTAACAATATCTGTCTTTAACATAAATATCTTTTTATCCTAGAAATTTATAAAAGATGAGAAGTGAAAAATGAGCAGTTTAACATAGCATGCAAAGTTTGTTACTCTTTGAATTTGTGGGAGGCCTTGGTGTTTCCTGGTTATTTTATGTGTACTTTTCCAAATTAGCTGCAGTCTTAAAACCTGTAATGCATCCCATTTCCCAGTTTGGTGTTGATTTGGATTAGTATTTTAAAATTTTTCTTCTGCTTGTTTGCTTAAAAGCACTGTATCTGTGTGTTCAAAGTGCAGTGTGTTTCCATGTAGGATATTTTAGCCTGAAATTTCATTTAGCAATTAGCATTTTCTAATGTTATTTTCTAACTGCAGGAGCCAGGCAGTCAGCCTGTCTGACTTGCAGCGACAATTTTCAAGACTAATGAAGCCAATTATAATGTCAGTGTAAAACAAATTTAAAGTAAAAGTCTCTGGATCCTATATGAAAGCTAGTAAGCATTGATTACATTATACCCTTTCTTTCTATTTTAGTTATCCATATACATTTCTGTCTCTAAACTCCAATTTCTTTTCTGTTTTTTTTTTTTTTTGCTGCTATCCTACTGTGGAAACAGAACAAAGTTTGTTTATGCCTTCCGTTAATGAGGAGAGTTGCCCCAAATGCATCTTCTGTCTGAAGGATCAGAATGTGTTGGGTGCAGAGATGCACTGTGCAAAGGAATATTACAATTTTAAAAAGAAATAATAATAATAATACTAAATTTCAGCAGTAGGTGCGGGAACTGGCTTGCTGAATAGAATTGATCATGAAACAGAATAAGTAGGTAGAATATGGAATATGAAATAAATTTTGCTATGCAGTATGAAACACTGGAAGGCATTAAAACAGAGTATTTCAGAACTAACAAATAACTCTGATTTTTACCCGCACAGGGAAATAGGAGAACAAATCCACGGAGTATTCAAGGTGAAAGTTTTCAAGCAGGAATAGATTGTGTGATGTTAGAAATCAGAGTGCAAATGCGTATGTGTTACCATGAATGCTCCGTAAGTTTTATTCATTCATCAGGAGCCCTTTACTTCCTTTTGCTCTGGGATATTGAAGTGCAACATGCAGTGGAAAAGTAATGGATAGAGAAGTCAGTACATATGCTTACAACGGTTTTGCTTGATTTTATTCTGTTGGGCTGGTATGGGATTTTAAGACAAAATCAATGGATTGAAGAAGCAGCTGTGAAGCAAATATTTTACAGAGACTTGCACTGTTCGTTCTTTCAAAACGTTTTCGTCATCAATTTTTATATGCATTATGTAATACAAGTTCATTTAGTCAAAATAAATGCTTCAAAAAAGTCTGTAAGGTTTTGTTGTGAGTTATCTGCAACAGGCAACTCAGCCCCACGCAGAACCAAAAGGGCAGAAGTAAGAAAACACCAGGAAAGCAGGGCTTCATTATATGTAAGTGTAACTTGGGAAGACAAACGGTATAAGTCCTATGCTGCTGTGGTCACAAACCCAAAACATGGCACTGTACTGATTTCTGTGAAGAAGATTAACTCTATCCCATCTAAATCCAGTACTGGCTGATACTGGCTGTGCAGTCCAAGTGATTGCGCAGTGATAACTGTCAGATTTCTACAATTTGTTTCAACAGAGTCTTAAAGTTTTAAAAGGAAAATAAAAAAATAAGGCAATGGGAGTGGGAACTGGCTTGCTTAGGAAAATGAATCATGAGGCAGAATAAGTAATTAGATCATAGAAAATGAAATAATTTTTGCTATACAGTGTGAAATTCTAAGAGGCATTACAAGAGCGAGCATTTTAGAACTAACAAACAGCTCTGATTCATACCAGTTTTGTTTTAACAAATGTGGAAAGGTTGACAGTTATCATGATGGAATCACTTGCCAGGGTGTATATTTGACACATTGTAATGTTCTCTGTGTATGGAAGAGGAAAAGATGAAATGCAGTAAGTTTTCCTTTATAGTAACTGCATAAAGTTATGACTTGTGGTTACTGACAATATTATATGCTTGGAAATTAAATGCTCCAAATCTTCAATTTCATTGGGTTTCTATGTTGAATATTAATACTTTTCTTGGTCATAATATTTCTGCCTTCTAGAATTTCTCAAGTTTTCCAAGGCTTGCTAGAAGTTAATATTGATGAATTTTGACATACTTATCTGAAGAACATCTGGGAGTAGAATTTACTGAAAAATCAGTGCTATTCTGCAGGAGGTGTGTGGGCTATCAATGACATTCTTCAATTAAGTTTTATTTTTCCATTGTTAGTGACAAAAGCAGATAAGACGATTTAGGAAATATCTCAACTCTTTGTTATGAATGATTCTAAAACTGAACATCAACCCTAATGGTTTGGGAAAATTCAGACTCTAAATAAATATTTAGTATTGGATGTAGTGACTGAAATGTTATTATACCAAAGTATTCAAATCTTTCCTCAGGTCTCTGTGTGCTGCTGCTTTGTAGGAAAGAATGGCCAGGAGCAGTTTTAGCAGAAACTCACCTTTCCTTCTTAACCACTTGACATCTTTTCTTGATCTTCTAACATCCTTGTGTGCTGTTTATTACATCCACACCCATAAGTAAATGGACAGGATTTAGCCTTAGGGGGAGAGATGCTTTCAAGAATGCAGGTTATATCTGCATGTACTTCCTCTACTTATTTGGAGTAGTACTTTTGAGATGCATAGTTCTAGGATGGAGGAGTTCAGTTGCTCTAACCTGGGGAGAAGAACTTTCAAATGCTGGTTGTTGATTCTTTACATAAAGTTGCTATCCTACTGAGAGAAGCTGGAGTTCCAGTCCGTTTATTCACAGTTTCTTGTGTAAACAAAGCCAGTCTTCAGAGTTCATACTTACGATAATAGGAAACTCGGTATTAAAAGAGGTAGCACTTTTTAATGCTAAAGTGCAAGTACTGTGTAAAAGGCTGTAAGAAGGGAGCTGACAGCACTATGCTGGGGATTCCTTAAAAAGGCAAATACTTATTTCTTGAATAACATTGAAATGACGGAAAAAGACAATGGGGCCACCTAGCAGGACAACATCTTTCCACCACCTATGTTGAAAATGCAGAAGTTAAATAATCCAGTTTCCAGTACTTGTTTCTGAGCAGTTTTTGTCTTTGCAGCTTCAGTATATTATTAGGCTGTCATGTTTTTCACCTCGAGTGAGGTTCTCTGTAGAGAAAGTACTTTGTCACTGTGAAATTTCTGAAGCTGCTCCGTAAAAGTATATTTCCTACAAAGGAGAAATTTTAGATAATTCACCTGGTCTGACTATAGAGAAAAAAGACATTTCTGAGACTGCTAGTAAGTATCTGTTTTGCTGCTGAATTGACTGTTGAAAGATTGAAAGCCATGCATTTTAAAAACAACAAATTCTTAACACAAAACCAATGTTTATTTCTTTAATTATTTATTTATTAAGAAATGCGGCATAAATCTCTGTTATTGTTTGTGTTATTCTTCAAATGACACGTAAGCAGTCTAATTCAGATTTAGAGTCAGATTTTGTAAACTGATAAAGTGAGAAAATTCATAACAATGGAAGGAGTCCATTTGTTGCATCTGATTTTGGGGAAGTTATTTTTAAAAGGCAGCTCATTGGAGTTTATATTAGTTCTCTTCATTTGACTGCTAGTAATTTATACAGGAATTATCTGCGTTATTTCTAAACATGGTATTTCCAACATTCATTTTTCAGGTTAGTTCTCTAAGATGAGGATGCTTGTTTAGTTTGTGTGTGGGAGTGGAAGAAGAACTTCTCATAACTTGAAGCTACGAACTGATTTCTAGGCAGAGGAATAGAGATCTCTGGAGTTTGAGATTCCCTCAGATCACATTATAATAGATTTTTCTGTAGAAGAAACTCAGAAAAATGAGGGTGAAGCCTAAGCTGGAACTTGAATTTGGTTGGTTAGCAGACAGTCCACATGAGAAGGGATTTGCAACTAGGAAATCACTGAAGGAGCTTAAAATGAAGCTTGTGTTCAGCCATAACCAAATCTAGAGAACAAGTGTCTTTACTGTGGGCTCTATTGTCAGTACCATTGGTTGAAGGGTTTAACTATATTCTTTGGGTATGTATTTACAGTAAAAAATGCATTTGAAAAGGTTTAGTTTCATATCTGCTCTGATGAAGAAAATTAAAAGCATAAGTAAGCAAATTCAAACTAATTTAACTGTAGATAGCATTAGTAAATATGTGATAAGTGAGCAATGGTACAGTGACCCAGGTACAAATCCAGAATCTTGATGTATTGTACAGGCTACAATGAAATCTTCACTGCTGTTTCCTCATTGCATGCGTTGCTTGTACTTAAATTCTGGCTCTAGGCTAGGACTGAAATAAAAAACAAACTCTATCATGTGAGAAGATAATCTTAATTAAAGACAGTTCTGGAATAAGAGTTAACAGAAATGTAAGAGGCAAAGAGATGTAAAGAGTTCTAAAATGCAGCTTGATCAGCACTCTGCCTTGCATGGGCAGGCTCGCAGAATGCAAGCTGAAGCCCCCATTTGTGCTTTGCTTGCTAAGATCCAAAGCATGGAGTGGTCAGGTAGTGCAGCAGTATACCCTGAGAAATCACCACCCACAATCTTGTAATGGGTGGGTAACTTACAAAGAGGATAGACTAATATCTTTTGTGTTTATGGTTCAAGATGTTAACAGGGATTCTGTGAATATTAGTGTGTCTTTTTATTGTTCTGTGTGAAACGAGATCATTATAAAGGTATTAAAGGCATCCAAAAATGCTCCCTAACAGTAATATGAGCTAATTAATGGTGCTCATCATAGTGGATGGACAGGCTGTATGCAGTTCAGCACCAAAATACTGCAGTCTAAGCTGTAGTGTTTTTGTTTCCCCCCTATAAATGCACTCTTGTCTGTTTCCTTACTCCATAACAAGCTGTATGGAAATGCACATCCCTGAATGCTCCAGATCTTTTCCATGAGTTGTACCAGTGAGCTTAAGCAGATCTGATTGTGCTGCCTTACATGGGAGGTCTAAAATGATTCTCCCTCTGGAGCTCATAATCAAATAATTTAAAAGAAATGAATAAAATGTTCTTCCTATTTCTGCTTTACGACAAATTCATTTAAAATATCCATTCTTGCTGTGCAGATGAAAACAATGCACTCATAATTTAGGTAAGAAAAATAAGTACATTGGATTTCACTATGAGTCTCCAGAGTAACTTAAATTTGCCATTTGCAGTAAAGCTGCATTTTTTAATAGGTTTTGTTTTGGTTGGAAACCTGCAATGCTCTCTGGTGTGTCTGAGGCTGTATTCTAGAACAAGGCAAAATGCAGTTATAATGATAATTAATTTAAAGTGGTTTTTGCATCCTTTGTATTTGAAATGTTGAAGTGCCTTTAGAATCTGCAGAACTATCCTTTGTGATATTGACAGTATCTCTCCTGACAGAACAATCTGATCAAAACTCTCATAGTAACTGTCAAGTTCTTGTACCTTGCTAATTTAAAATATGTTTTGGGGAACATGGATGTAAATTGCTTTGAGGATGGCACCAAATATACACTGGAATTCACATCCATACTAAATACATGGTTTATAAGCAGTATTCTGAACATAAATATAGGCACCAAAATTAAAGGGAGAGAAGAGAAAGATCATTAAGGTTATTCATTAAGTCATCCAGAGCTTCTTCAAATTCTTCAATATTATATCCATTACAATTAAGTTGAACTTCAAAGAAGTTCTAAATAATTTGGCTGTGGGTCATTAAGTTAACAATGTCACTGTGTTCTTGCTGTCTCATTTACCTTAATTAGAGTGTACTTCTACAAATGATGGTAACACTGTGTAACAAGCTGGATTTGATAGCCACTGCCAAATGCTGACTTTAAGCTGTTTTTATTTTACTGGTTGTATCCTTACTGAATAATAATCTGCATCAAGTTATAACCAAGTCATAATTGGTTTGAGATTTCATTAAATGAGAGAGATGTACTACAGCAGTGTTCATATATGAAAGAAATGCATGTATTGGGTTACCTGAAGTGTGTAGATGAAGAGAGCGAGTAGATGAACCTGGCATTATAGTGAATGTCTAATCTTTTTCCCTTCAGAGAAATTCTACATTCTTATACATGGAAAAGTTTGTCAGAAGAAATCTATCATGAGTAGCAACTATTTGAAAAATGAAATTGCTCTCACCCTTGTGATTAGGGTGGATGTAAGAATGACATTAGTTATGTTCAGGCAAGGTGAAGATTTTTTTTCTTCAGTCTCTTGCAGAAGGCTGGGATGATGCAATATGTATTCTGAAGTATCACAGTTCTTGTGGGTGCCTATATTTATTAAAGATAGAGTTGTGGCTGTACAACTTGTAGAGAAATACTGCATCTTTACCTAAAAGCATCCTTTTGTTTCTCTGGGGGCTCTTACCAGACAGATGTTATTCTGACTGGGGATAGTTCTTCCTGAAAGCTTATCTAAATGAAATAATTCAGTGCACTGATGCTAGTTATGTATGAAAGAAACATGAATTACCAGTTCTTTGATTTCTTATGTTTTGAATGCGTAGGCTGGTGCCCCAATGATGCAGTTACTTTTGATCTGTCTACAAACATATGGTTTACATCAGTCATCTCCATTGTTACTGTTCCTGTTGGCAAATGTGTTTATTCAAAGATCTTGAGTTTTAACTTTCCCTAATGGTGGGAAGTCTGGAGGCTGGAAGGAAGAATTGAGTTCACTGCATTTTAGTTTAGTTTTAGGACTGTGACATACATACATTTGCAGTTCCTGAAATAAAAATGCTAAGGAGAGAAATCCATATAATTAAAATACCATCTTGAACAGACTATGCTGATACAGAACATGTTGTTCCAAATGTTGCTCAAAGAGCATAGAGGAGGATAAACATCCCTCCCTCCGTTGACTGAAAAATAGTGCAGGATTGAAGGTAGTGGTAATTGCAAGGAATTTAACAATAGAAGCCCAAAGAAAAGTAACATTCTTGAGGGACCAGGAAGTGCAGTTTCTGTATGTTAATATGGGTGTGTTGTCTAGTAACATCTAATAGCTGTTAAAGGTGGAGTGCTGTCTCACATCCCCCTGCGGCATCTCAGAAGAACACTGCTTCGAAGGGAAAGGAGGAATAAATGAACAAGGTGGACAAAACCTTTACAATACTTGCAGAAGGGAAGTATAAAATAGGATGAGACTACATTGATCTGAAGTATTAAAACCATGCTGCAAGCATGCTTTAACTTGTTAGATCCCAGCAACAACTGGTGATGCTTCCTGGCTGAACAAAAATGTCAGTGTATTTCTCAACTCTTCTGATCAGCTCTGCAGGTTATGGAGCATAAATGTATATCAAACAACCTTTACAGGTGTTGCTCAGTGTTACTTACAAAAACTCTCAGTATAAGTTCATAATGTGTAAGTCTAGGTTATGTTAAAACCATTAAAAAAGGCTTCAAACCTGAAGAAAATGGAAAAAACTAGAAGCTGTATCTCTCCCCTGATGAAGTGGCAGATGGCAATTATGTTGCAGTGCTGCTTTGTACACTCAGAGCAAACAAACACATCTATACATATGGGATAAAATTTATGCTTTTACCTGTGACAAAGCCAGACAAATAGTATCTCTGTTTTGGACATCTATTCTCTCACATTCTCTGGTACTATCCATCAGCTGGGTGTACTGTGAGAGGTCATCAGTTCTGGTGGGATGAGATGGGAAATGAGGTGTGAATGCTGATCCATTGCTCCCTCCCATTTCTGCTGAAATAATCACACATACCATCAATAAATCTGTTTAATAGCTGTACTGCTGTGCTGAAGAGGAAAAAAACAGGGAGGCAGTGTGTGTCTTCTTTATTCTATTGGTACTGCTCTCATGAATATCAAAACTCCCTTGTATTCTGCACTGTAGCTCACCTGGTCTTCTAAGTATCTGGAGAAAAGCATGTTTGCTAGAAACAAATAATGAAACTAAAGTCAAACCAATCTTTTGGAGTTTTATGTTGAAAGCCATCTAAGTATATGCTTACAGATATAAAAAATGATTTAAGTTTAAAGCTCATGGTTCTCTAATGGTTGAATGATGAGAAGATAGTCCTTGAAACTAAGATAATTTGAACTCTAATGAACAAGTATGTATTTCTGCATGTAATATATTAACTAATTTCAGATCTTACATACTGGTATGGAATATCATTTCAGTTGTATGTCAGTGGATGTACACTGTAGAAGATAAAATTACACACTGCAATTTTTAGATAAAGAAATAAAATTATCTGTCTACAAACTGCCTTCTGGAGTGAATCAGATTACAAGCTCTGTCTGGCTGAAAACCCAAGAGAGAGTAAGACTGAAATCAGACATGTTACTGGTAAAAAGCAGTTCAGAACCAGAGGGAGTCGTAGATTCTATACTTTGCCTGTAGTATGGAAAGAATACTTACCCAAAATAACCTATATATCCACACAAATGTGTGTAGGAACTTCTTCACAGTAAGAGTAACAGAGCACTGGAACAGGCTGCCCAGAGATGCTGTGGAGTCTCCTTCTCTGGAGATGTTCAAGACTGCCCTGGACGCCTACCTGTGCAACCTGGTGTAGGGGGCCTGGTTTGGCAGGGGGGTTGGACTAGATGATCTCTAGAGGTCCCTTCTAGCCCCTACAATTCTGTGGTTCTGTGATATTATTTTTAATCAGAATGAATTATTACAGAAACAAAATATGGCTACCACTCTGATTATAGGAGAGCTGCTCTGCAAGTAATGTGTCCTATTTTATCACACTGGTCCACAACATCAGAGGCAGATGGTGGTGGTATGGCAACAGAGGTTGAATCTTTCACCAAAATTCTGTTACATTTTGTTGCCGTGTGACAGATGGCAGCAGAGGGGCAGTCTGACAAAATGGTGTCTAACGTGGAAGTGTATATGAAGCAAAGGAGTAGAACTGAATTCCTCCATGTAGAAAAAATGGCATCCACTGGCATTCATTGACGTTTGCTGAACATTTATGGAGACCAAACAGTGGATGTGAGCACAGTGAGGCAGTGGGTTGTGTGTTTCAGCGGTGACAGCAGCAACATTGGTTCACCTCTGCTGATGCAGACTTATACAAGCGCAGCATGCAGAATCTTTTTCAGTGCTGGTGAAAATGTATAGCTCATGGTGGTGACTATGTTGAAAAATAGTATTTTGTAGCTGGGAATTTCCTCTACCAAATAGTGTTACTGAGCTCTTTGTATCTGCTGTAGTTTTCATGGATATAAACAGGAGGCATTACTTTCGGAGCAACCTTCCAATGTTTCTCATTTCTTTCTCTTCTAACTACTCTAGATTGAATGTGGCCTCATCTGGAAAAAGTTCATCACCGTGAAGCCTGCTTTCAATAAAGTGGGAAAAGGGGAGCAACATGCAATGTTTTTAGGAAAAGTGCAGACTTGCATGAAATATCATTCTATGTTTATACTTCATTGAAGGAGAGGACAGCTCATGCATACTACATACTTGTTGAGCTAATTGAGAGCAGCTGTTCACTGGTGAATAAAGATGCTTATTCTTTTCATATTAGATTATGATTTTTAAAATTGAAGTCATGCTGTTTGTGGAATAAGTGTTTCCCTATTTACTATCCATCACATCCACTTTGCTAGTATTTGGACTACTACTAAACTGCTTAGCAGATCTCTCAAAAACATTCTTTGGCTTGGCTATCCTCTAGTGTATGCTTAAGCAAATCAGCTGTAAGCGGGAACTGTAATATGCAGTCCTAATGAAACCAAGGTCCAAATTAACTCCTTAGAAAAAATCTCTATTGTTAGGAAGTCAGATATTGCTGCTGTTTCTATCGTAGATGTATTCTTTCCTGCAGCATTATTCTGGAGCATTTCTTATCAATGAAAATGAACATTTGGTATCATTCTACTCTAATTGTACTTAATTTATTATATTTAACCATATATTTCTGTAGACATGCTCTTACCTAGGGATTAACTAGAAGTACATAAAATGAAAGAAATGTAATAGAGCTGCTTTTGGTCTGTGGTTTTAAGGATGTCTTACAAAAACAGGAAGGTGTCCTGGTTATGCGTAAATTAAAACAAATGCAGACTGAGATGGAATTCAGAACTAGAATTCTTCCAGTTCAAGAAATACTAGCTTGAGTTTTTTAAATTGACTTGGTGTGGCATATGGCCCAAACACAGCCTGCTGAATAACAGAAGTTTCTCTGATTTTATGCAAAGTCATGCGTTTTTCATAACCCTGCTTATATCTTAGTTTGCATACCTTGTTACAGTTTGGCCCCCCTTGCTTATCATGGTAAATGATATGTAAAAGGAGTATAAACTCAGGATGCTGGAGACAGCTTTTGGAGCTACCCTTGGCCGGCCTGAGACCTCCTTAGCACGTGTGACACTTCCCCCCCCCCCTTCAGACCCCAGCTCTATTGTTGTGTTGACAAGACAGGTCCTTTCCTACCCTAATTTACCTTCCCTGGAATTTCTATAACCTTGCCCAACCTAATTTACCCTTACATATCCTAACTTACCTCCACCTCTCCCAGAATACTGACTAGCCATGGGCTAATACATTGTTTGCCTAGAATACATGTGATTATAGATCATATGTTCAACACTTTGTTCAAAATCATTTAATAAATTGTTTTGGTGCACCTGATGTCAGTGAAGTGCACCATAGTCACTGTCTTCTTTCTGGGCGAAAAAAAAAAAAAAACAAGAAAATGGGATAGGACACTTGGATACTGTGAGTGTAACAACAACAAAAAAGTAGAGTGGTTAGTTTCCTATCTGGTGTTTGTTACCTTTTTTTTTCCTCTAGTATTGTTACATCTGTTACATTATCAATTAAAGAAGCAGTCAGCTTGGCTGAGATCACTTTTACTGCTCTGAAGTTCAGCATGTTGAAATACCCAGGCTGAGATATGTAACTCATAGTTTGTATAAATCACTTTATAATTTAACAGTACAACATAACTAAAAATAATCCAATACGCAGAAGTCCAACTTACATTAGAATGAACTCATTGTTAGGGTGGAAGAGAATATATTTTTATTGACTAATTTGAAGAAACTTCAGGGTGTTGCTGTGCTTGAAGATACAGTTGAATGTATGTAGACTGGATTGAGAAACTGTAGTTATAAATGAGATATATTAATTGCAGCGCTGAGATTTTTTTTCTCAGTAACAGATCTAACTCAGTCCTGCTGCTTTCTCCTCTGCCATTGGGCTTTGCAACCTAGGAGGAAAATGTTGATATACTGTTTAACAGATGTAAATTGTATCCCCAGATGTAAAAGATACGGTAGAATTTTTCATAATTTTTGTTCTTTTTTTTTTTTCTTAAGAGTGGGAAATGTCAATGACACAAGCATTAATCTCCCAAATGTAAGTGGTTTTCATTGCAGTTGAGGTACTATAGGAAATGTTTAGTAAAATGATGAGCATGATAGCGTAGTGCTTTATTTGAAAAACAAACAAACAAAACCTTAAAAAAAAAACCAAAAACCTACTAAAAACCTGGGAGTTTATTTTTCCTTCTGATAAGTGTGAAAAGTTAATTGGGAGGTTCTAGAAGCATATGTTAAAATACAAGGAAATTGAGGATGTCATTTCTGCTGACATGGATCTTCAACCAATATTAAACACTATTCAGTGTCCTTAAACTTTAAAACTCCTTTAATTTCTCCATAGGGAACATTCTACTGATTCCTATATGCTTATAATTGCAATCTAATTTATCCTTTACTACAGGCCTTGCAAACTTTTCATCACACTCTGGAAATAAATGGTTTCTGCTTTAAATGAGACCTATGGTCAGCTGGACTGCTGATCTAACAATTGATGCCAGGGAATTTGAGGAGTTTGAAGGCGGTGGCTGCAGTTGCTCTTGCATATTGAACATGTTATTGCTCCATCATTGAATGTCCTCAGAGAGTTGGTTTCTTCTGCAGGAAGACAGTGAGAACCATTGTTCCTTCATTATGATAAGTCCTGCCTGCATAATCACTCCTCTGTAAGATGGGAGGAAGCATTTTCATAACACTTTTTCTTGACAAAATGCTACTTTTTGTGACTGAGAGGTGATGCCATTATCCATATTCAGCTAGGTTTTCAGTTTCCTTAATGCAGGCAGTTTAACAGCTGTAATGTGAGTGATGGGAGTCCTCGAACTCCAGGGAATGCTAGTTGTTTAAACAGAGGCAAACTGTAGTATGATTGTGTAGTTAGTAGGGGCTTCTAAATAAATAAAAACTAAACAAATTCCACCAACTTGTACTACAAAGACTGTTTCTCTTGACAATTTTAATATTATACGGTCATTCAGAGAAGATGTTTGTTCTTTAGTCCAGTGTTAAGACGCTTTTTCATTGTTTTGCACAAACAGTATGAAACTTTGCCTGAGACAGTGATGTTAATGATTTATTCTGGGAATAAAGGGTTGAGGTCAAAACATTTTTTGACTTTGAGTAAGCGACTTCCAAACTAAGGAATGTTGCTCAATTAATAAACTGGTTCTGTATGCAAAGAATAAAATTCTAGCTAGGGTGTCTGCTTCTGTACAGCATGGAGAAGACTGAGGGAGGGTTACCTGATTAAAGTGTTTCCTCTTGCAGAGGTCTGAGTTAGTCATGTAAATTTACTTTCATCAAGTCCAGTGACAAACCCATAATTTATAATAAACATATTTGGAAATGGAATACGTTTCACTGAAAGGGCTGTGGGAACACAGGTCATCAATCACTTCTCCCACAGTTCTAATTTTAAGCTGTCTACCTAACAAGAAACATTATAGTCCAGTTGCATATTAAACAGGGCTCAGAGAGGGGAAGAGGAGTGTGCATTCATAAAGCCCACTGAAGCTGTTCAGCTTTATTTTCACTGTTTGGTCGTTATGAGTGACTTATAGGAGTCAGTACAAACTCGTACTATTCCATACCTCACAAATTAAAAAATAGTATTTCCCAGACCACAATTCAATGTTTGTTTTTCCTTCACTTCCAATTTTAGAATGATTTTGGCGGAGGTCTGGTTCTTGCATTACGTCACAGCAGAGCTGCTTTGACTTTCAAATAATCACTGTGCAGGAGATGGATCACAGTTGGACTTGTCTGCCTTACGAATTGCAGTGTTGTGAAACTAATTCTGTATAGCATTTGGTCCCAGCATGGGAAGCAAGAGTGACACAAATGATCTATGCAGGGCCGGTATCTTTTTTTTTTTTTTTTTTTTAATAACATTTTAAGAACTTCAGTATTATGATACTATTAACTTTCAAGTCAAGGTTATAAGAGCTTTTATTTAGCATCTGCTTTTCAACACATGGAATAACTCTTCCTACTCTTTGTGGTGCTTTTTACAAGTGTGTAGATTGGTTCATGTTTTCTGTTAGTGGTCTAATTCTTAACTTTAGGTAAGACTGTGTTTTTTGTCTTGAGGAAGGAGAATTTTCATCAAATGTCACTTTATCTTCATAGTAACTACCTTCCTCTCTTCGTAGTGAAGAGATTCTTCCATGCACTGATTCCGAGTGGATTAAATTAGTCTCTGAATAATATTACGAAGTCTTCTCCTTACCTTCCTCCTTGCATATTTTTCTCCCAAGTACCATTACAATCTTGAAGCGAGACTTTCACGTTTCTTTTTTTAATCTCCCATCCTGGGGAGTCTTGTACTGTCACACTATAGCACCACAGAAGGGAAGACAGCTGGAGAGAAAAGTGCTTTACAAAGGCAGTGTGCTTTTTTTCTTCCTCTGACTGGGTTTTATGCAATAGTCCTTTTCATGTTCCTTGCCTGATTTTAATGATGAGATTTAAAAGGATGCAAGATTTGCTGTAACAAGGATGGACATTAATCATGCTTCTTCTGTCTTCAAGTAGGTGCTTAACAAGATCTGGAGAGTTACCTAGACCTCATTAATTACTCATGGCTATCTAGTCTGTGCTGTTGTTGGTACTCTTTGACTTCTACACAATGATATGGTGGTTCTAAACCAGCTTTGACTGTAGGGCGTGGAATATGCTTGTGACATTTTTGATCCAAGGCCCATAATCCTCACTCTGCCAACGCTAATGAAACTGATAAAAACCTGAAAACAATGTTGCATACTCATACAGTACATATAAACCTTCAGAAGAGACTTGTTAATTCATCACATACTACAGTACAATGCGGGGCAGTGTGCTGAAGAATTCCAGTAGAGGGGTTTAAATGCAAGCATGGAGGCAAAGAAGAGAGCAGCAATGACTGGGCTGCCTTCACATGGCCAAGTGCTAATTCTTCAGCTGCATTGTCTGATGTAGGCTACCAAGCTGTCTGTCTGCCCAAGGATGGTTTTCCTTGTCTATGCTACTAGCTGCTGTTCTTAGAATCATAGAATGGTTTTGAAAATTTCATATTGATTTTTATTACACAGGGAACATTTTTATTTACTTTTGTTTTTATAGACCACCAAATACATAACTATTATGATTTTGTGAATTACTTCCCTTGCACAGATCTCAGGGAAATGGTTTTTTTGATGATGTCAGCCCATCATTGGTGCTCAATTACATTTCTTATGAAGCTGACGATAAAATCCTATCTGTGAAACAATTAATGTTCAATACATTTAACACTTCCTAAAGATGAAAAATTGCCTTCAGTAGTCTGACCTGAAGGGCTTATAATGGACCCTTGTAGCTTTATAAATTATATTTTCTTGTCACCAATGTAAAGGTACACACAAGGAAAAAAAAGTGAAAATGATTGAAAAGATTTCTTGTATATTTTCTGGGGGAAAAGCTGAAAGGGAAGGTGGAATAGCAGTTGTCTGCAGTTTGAAGGCTTCGTACTGCAAGTTCTGTTTCTCTTATCACTTAAGGTTTGCCCAATGAAAAAATCCATTGCAATCCATCCAAGGCAACAGCTTGACACTAAGCTCAAGTTTTTCGAAGCCTGAAGGGTCTTTTCTCTGAAGCATTTTTTTTCCTCCTTGTTCTGCACCAAAGTGCTCTTCATAAATTTCTGCCTGGAATTTCATCTTTGAAAATGGGATGAAAGTATGCATAGGAGCAATTTGAAATATATTGTCTTAGTCATTTCACATTGAAGTCCATGGAAACCTGTTTAGGTTTGACCTCTAATTGGATTAAGTCTTAATGCTGTTGTGGTATGGGATGTGTAATCTTACTAGAGAGACACTAGGAAATGCTACTGCCAGCTTTCAGTGGTGCCAAAAACAGTTCTGAAAGTTAGTTTTATAATATAAACAGTTGATCAGAATTAAAAATTGACTGATAACTATTTTTTTCCCCTGTGCTCTGCTTTCTGCTTTTAAGTTGTGGCTGTAGCAGTGTGCAGGAGCAGAGGAACTTTTGGGCTGTGTCCTTTGCAGCTAGCTCTCTTTTGTGTAAGGAAGGGCTTTACTGTGAAGCGGAACATACAAAAGGAAGCAGAATGTAGAGCTGACCGGTTGCATAGCTTTAAGTGATTCTTTCTAGCACTGACATCTTTTTATGGTGTGTTAAGATGTTATGCCATGAGCAGTCATTGAAGGATGTCCATAAATATAAGCCTGACTTCTGAGTTGTTGGCATTTATCTCAACTAACATTCTCTACCATTTGTCTCAACTATAGTTAGAAATGTTCTGCTGAACATACGCTGAAGTCTTCCAACAGACCATGTTTTTTCCCTTTAGTAGAGAGTCTCTGAGCTTTGTTTGAAGTTAGGTGAGATGTACTTAAGTTTTCCTCAGATTTCTAAAACTTCTGCTTAATGTTTTTATATCGTCTTTAAATAGAATTATCGAAAAAACTCTTCAAGACAGAATTAGTGTTGCAGTGTCCACCTACAGTACAATTTAGCCCTGAGCCAAAATGCAATTCAGTGATTTAGTGCATTTGATTCTGGGGAAATTAATTTCCTTTCAGCCTTCTCTAATCTGTTTTTCTTATAAGAATAATTGTTCTTGCCCTGCTTATATGGTTAATACACAGATTTATATATTTTTTGGAAATATTAACTTTTATCTTGTTGAATTTATAAATTTAAATCTAATGTTAGACTGTTTAAAGGTTTAGGGGGGGTGGATAAAACTATTTTGCCAGAACATGGTACTTTGCTGTGACATCTTTAAAGCTAATCCTGATTTTGAGGATTTAGGCAGCGTTTCAGTCTGGTACCTGGGCAGAAATGGCCTAATTACTTTGGTAAGACTTTTTATTGCTTGCTGCACCGATCTTTAGCAGGACTTGGGAGAGACCCACTCCTACTCTTCTGTCACTGCTGAGTGAGAGGGATGGTTTGCTGAATGGCATTATCATGTGAAACTGTATTTCTTGCCTAGAGAAGAAATGTAAAATTGTATGAGTCTACGCAACTATGAAGAAATATATGAGTTATCTTTTTATTGTCTGCTAATTGCTCCTATAGGAAGTTGATAATCAGCAGTGTTAAACAAAAAAATGCCAAAATACGGATATGTATAACTTTGCATTATATTGTTAAGAAATTGTTTTTATTGTAATGTATGCATACATATTTGTATTTGTTGTTCTTCATCAGTAGCAGCCCAGCTAAATTACTGAAATGAGGAATGATTACATTCTATTAAAAAAATAGAGTGCTAACATAAAATGTAATCTCTTACAGAGGGAGCTTGAGAGATGAGCGTTTTTTAACAGCAGATAAGCCTCTTTCCCTGTAAAAAGAAGTAAATAACAATAAGAACTCCTGTCTGCAATGGTGATCACTAGTTGTTTCTACAGTCACAGACAACAAAGCTGTACCACATGAATGAATCGCTGCTAGAGTCTGGGGGCTTTAGGGCATGTTACTCTACACAGGAGAGCTTACAGCATCTAAAAGATGAAAAGTACTTTCTGAGAAGATGTAATATGCTGTAATGTATAGAACCTTTTGCTGCTTTGTATCTCATCAAGAGAATTGTTTCCAGTGTACAAGTCTTCTTGCTGTCTTCCTGTGATTCACAACGAGCTTTGTTGTGAATTTGCCAACTTAAGATAGAGAATATGCATGTGCTCTTTTAAGAGATGCATCCTGTTGTGCATCTCTTCATTAAGATTTAATATAAATAAGTTAGTAGTCACCTAACATTGTTATCAAACTTTGATCATCTCAATATATACGTAATTATTTACTGGTAAGCTCAGTGTCTGTTCTGTTATTCCCTATGTGCTCATGTATGTGTAGTCCCGTAATGAGATTCTGCCTTCACCAAACCTCAGAGAGTTCTGAGACATCACTGTCACTGGAGTTCAGCCACAAAATGCCCACAGGAAATTAGCTTGTGTCATCACTTTATTACTCTTCCTTGTTTGAGGTTTAAATTAGGAAGTTGGAGATATTTTCTAAAATATCCTGGTTATCTGCAGTGCATTTAGTGGTAGCTAATAGCAAGTTACAGCTAGTTTTACTAGTCTGTACAATGTATAAGTAGCTCAAATGCCGTTTCCAGTCTCATAATTATTGAAAATGTTGCCAACTGTTCAGTGGGCTCCTTTCATAAAATTAGCAGAGAAATGGATTGTGATTTGTGATGAGTTGTGATTTTGTGTGCAGTGAAGTCTCCAAGGTTGCAAATGAACAAGCTCTTTTGGGTAGTCTTCACTCTGTACCAGATGTACTACCCTAACTGTAATGAATGAGAAAAGAAGTACCATATGAATTTCAATGTAGATAATTTCTAAAGTCATGAATCAGGAGAAAAGTGACCTAGACCTGACAGATTTCAGATAATAGACCTTGGAGTTATTTCTAACAAATTTTTGAAACCACTGATTCAGTGATACCTATTCTCAAGGAAGATAACAATGTGTTTGGCATTATCAGGTAAAATACTAAGAAGATTAATGTTATTTTAAAAATTATCACTGTGTTTTGAATATTCTTGGAAAGATCCAATAGCGTTAGGATATAGAAGATCACAGATAAAATAACCGAGAGGATGGAGAAAGCTACCTTACAAGGACAAGCTAAAAAGGCTGAAGGTTAGGAGAGCAGAGGACTGAGATGGAAAAGTTGAGGATTATAGAATCATAAAGGTAGTTAGTAAAGTAAATATATAATAGTTCATCTCTAATGGCTGACTTTACTGCCAGTCATCAATTCGTTCTCCATGCATTACAAAGGCCAGTAATGCACTGTGTTCAGCCACGTGAATTTATAATTGCTTACGGTTACAAATGGCTGCATACCAGGAAGTACATAAATATCAATTTAATTTGACTTAATACAGTTATGTAATAGAAGGCTATTCGTTTTATCGTTAATATTAAATTTAATTTTGTGTAGAGCATTCTAGGACAAGGATCAGATAAGAGAAACATCAAAGTTACTAAATTAAACTTGAACTCTTATGATTGTTATTTATGAGCTTGTAGAATTTCCTACATCTAGCTCTTGTTTACAATCTTTTTACCATCAAAGATTATTTATAGTTTTCTATCTTTATGTATTATCATCTTGACTTTTTTCCACATTCAGGTGTGTCTGACTGTAGTACCGAAGTACCATATTAATAGATGATGTAAAATCATTGACATCTATTTTATCTGACGTGTTGCAGGAAAGCTAGACCTTAATTTAAAGTACTTGAAAGTATTCAAAGATGCATAATGGCAATTGCCACATTCCGTGCAGTTATACCAGCTGGTTTCAGTTGCTATGTTGCTTATTTGTCATTGCTATTTTTCTCTTCTGGATTTTTTTTTTTTGCAACTTTTCAACTTTAGTCACATTTATTTATGGTGGCTCATCCTGAGCCTGTTTTCTTCCCTTCCTTTTTGATCAAGTGTGTTGCTTTTAAGTTAGAGTGCTTGAACAGATACCTACTGCAGGGATGGATGCTATCAACACCCAGAATAAGGGAATGAAATAGGGAATAGGCAAGTACTCTTTGCTTTTATGTTAAGAATTCTAATATCTTTTTGGATCTTTTATATATTCTATATTGAAGCGGCTTGAAGGATATAAAAGATATGTCAGTAATGCAATAAAACTGAATTTTGCAGTGATATTTGGGGGGATCTCACTGGATACTCTTCAAAATCACATGAAAATTCTTTAGAGCAAAAATGAGTAGCAGTGAATATGTCCTGTGGCTTTTTGAGATTCTGAAAGTAATTTGAAATTTTATGTGTATAAGTTCATGTAGTTTGTAAGTTAATTAGTGATTTGATCACTAATATTTTGTAGTGTTTGGGTAGAAAGTTTTCATTTACAAATTGTAGTTGAGTGTTTTCATCACTCAATAACTTTTTTTCCAACTCCTTGCTATTTCTTTGTACTAAATTCTTAACAGTCACAGTATAAGAAAAGAGCACTTTGATTTGATTAAAATACTACTGTATTCAAAGGTCAGAGCTTCATAGTGAAGAGGTATTATGGTTCTTTAATAGCCTTTTGAAATCATTGCCTATTTCCAGTACTAAATCATACAGTTGCTAATAGCCTGTATTCTGAAGGATTACAGTCAGCTGCTTCTTGGAGATGCAGGTTGTTTTATATGATCAGTACGATTGCTGCTAATGGTTTGTGATTTAAGTGATTACTGGTCATGAAGAATAACTTTATAATTTGTTCTCTCCAGTGAATAATCTTTGGTTTCTAAGATACATTTTTCTGTTTATCAGTTAGTTAGCGTCAGATAAATGAAATGGAAAGGAGCGCATAAAGCGACATCAAAGTAAAGACCCATCTATCCAAGGCAGCTCAGTTTCCCCTCTGCACAGGGAAGTATACTTTCCATTTTCAGCTTTGCTCTAAAGAAGGGTGTCTTTGAAATATTGCACTTGACACAAATTATGAGAAACTTCTGAATTTATGGAAGAAACTCAGTATGCTGAAGAACAAACACGATGAGATTTGGAGGCTATTTATGGCATAGTTACTTACTGTGGAATTTTGTCCAGTGTTCTTCCAGTCTTCATAGTCATATGAAGGGAGAAATGAATTTTAACTCGCTCACATTGCAGTTATTATCTGCTAACCGTGCTATAAAAGTAGTGCTCTGTACAAGATACATGATAATGCAGTACAGTATAAGGGGGTTTAACAAGCTGTTGGAATAGGGAAGCGGCCTAGCACTGACAAAGCAGTGACGAACTATTCAGCAGGCATTGACAGAAGCCTTACACCAGGCTTTACTCGGTGGATGTTGAATTCTGTGTGTTTTTGAAACAGACACACATCCTTTTTCCTTTTAAAAAGAAACAGTAGTTGAGTCAGTGAGAATGATTTCTCTACTTGTCCCTCTATGAATGTGCAGTGTCCAACTGTCTTGTCACTGTGTAGTGTAGACAAAAAAGAATGCTTTTATGTGTTTCTAAAAACTTCTAAAAAGCAGATTATTTAGCATAATACTCTATTCTACAATTTCAGATATAAGAAGTGAGATTTTGTTATTTGGTGAAATAAAGTTATTGTTTATAATAAGCCTTAAAAGATCAAATATTTACTGGTTTATATATGACTCTTCACGGTAAATAGCTCTTGCAAAAGAAGCTCCAGGTCAGAGCTGGGTTTTCCCCCACCGCAGTCTAGATCATCAGTTAACTCTTGTAGTCTGTGAAGCGCTGACGATTCTGGAACTGTGACAGTTGGGCCTCTACCTGTACTTCACATACATGTGCACATATATGCCAATGCATGTGTTTCTCTAGACATAACACTGGTGATGCCAGCAACATTATGGTAGAGGAAGACTGAAAATAACTCTTCCTTATACTACAGGAAGACCTTATATTCTAGTGATTGTAAAGCCAGTATGAAATTAATCCAAGCACATGGAGAACCTAGCCCTGTCCTTAAGACTTGCAGTGCTTCTAAAAACACTGTAGGGAATTAAGATCCCAGGTCAGTACACAATTCTCTTCTTCATATAAATTTCAAATCCAAGGTGGGCTGGAGGAGAAAATCTTACAGATGACATCACCTGCAACAAAATAATGTATTTATGATGCATGTTTTCTGTTGAAGTAGTTTGTACACATTGGATTCTCAGTTCTGGGTAAATGTGGAGAAAACAAAGTAAAATAATGGGCATTTTTAACAGTAGTAATTTGATTTTGATATTCTGTTTTTGCAACATTTCTACATTTCATTTCTTTTTGCTCTTGTAAATACTTTTAATAAAATAAGGCAAACTGCGTTCTCACAATCTAACATAGATGAGCCAGACTCACCCATTCTTTATGCATCATTCATCTTGATGGACTCATATTTAGAAGAGATCTTTTTTGGCTGTGGCCCATAGAGTTAGGGAATACCCTCAATTCTCCTTCATCCTTGTAATCAGACCTTTGTAATCAGGCACACATTATATGGGGAAAAGAATGATTATAGTCTCATCTCAAATGTGATGATGAATTAAGTCGATTTCCTGGGCTGAGAAACTTTTGTTAGTGGCTGACTGTACTTCTGTTGCTCAAGCCTGAATTGAGAGATGCTCCAAAAATTGCTTCCATCATTTCCTGAGGAGCTGATAGAGGCTTCCTGAAAAGATGGATTGAAAGATGTCATTATAAATATCCCATGGTAATAATGGAAATGATAGTACTAACTATCCCTTGGCTTCTTCCTCCTCATTCTAAGGCTGATATTTACAAGCGCAGGGAGTAATATGAGAGCAAGGCCACAGTCATGTTTTTTAGCTAATGTATAGATTTCATAGGAATTATGGATTTGATATTGTATAGAGGTTTCACAAAAAAAAAAAAGTAAAAACAAAAAACCTTCTTTATTTTGTACACCTTATATAGAAAATACAGAAGGGGATCACTTGCTGAATACATACTCCCGTGATCAACTTTAAGAAGCTTATATATGCCAGTTTAAACAGATAATAGAAAACGAGAAAGCTGTCAGTCAAGAAAAAAACTTTTTAATTCAAACATCAAAAAGCCGTATTCTGTAGTGAAAGTTTCAAGGTTGTGCAGTAAGGAGCCTGGTGTGTTTCCATCTTTATTGTTGGAGCTGATGTGGGAGTAATATGCAAAATGATAAGTTGAAAGAAATTTGCTGATAAGTTTGTTTATTTAAAATGATTAGGTGAGGGATCTGCTAGTAAAAGTGGTAAGGCATTTTTATTCACAAGGAGAAACTTTGTAATTCCCTGTTAATTGGAGAGACATACCAAAACTATTGGAAGTTCGACAGAGATAAGAGATGTACACGTAATTTCAAATTGGCGAAAGTACCTGAAATTGTAGGTTGGTAAGTTTATTTCTGCTCTATGGTTGTCTAAGGGCATGGATGCCATATGTACCTTGACATTTAGTGTGGAACTCTCTGGGCTGACCATTACTGAGCACAGGATGGCACCAGGTGCCCTGGGGCTGTAAGCGACTCACATTTATAAGCCAATGACTGGTTGTTAAATGAAAGCAAGTTGGAAAGCCAAGTATAACCAGTTTTAGAGGCAACGGAGTGATCACAAAAAGTATCCTGCAGAGAAAATTCAGATGTTACGTGGCACTGCAGACTGATAAAGATTGAATGAATAAGTCATTGTTCCCCAGGATGGCTAGACTTTTGTTTGCCCAGCACTGCCCAGCCTGTACTGCTGCATGGGACTGTTCCATCCAAAATGCAAAACTTTGCTCTTAGCTCTATTACATTTCGTGTGTTTCCCAGTGGCCTGTTTTTCCAGATGTTGAAATCCACCCAAATAACAGTTATGTTTATCACTTTACCCAGCGAGGTACCACCTGCCAGTTGTGGACAGAAGTTTTGCAATTTGTGATTGGAACTGATATGTATAGATGAACACAGCAATTCTGATACGGGAATTGTTAATTCTGGAGTAGTTACATCTTTTTATAAGCTGTTCCTAATGAAATATGAAAATATAATGATATTTTCCAGTTAGTTTTACTATAAGGGCTTGGACTCATATCTTTGAGATGTTCCAATTCAATATTTGCATTTCTACAAGCCCTAGTGAGTTCTGCTCAGTTCGAGGAGGCTCCTAGTGTGTCTCAACTATCTTCTGAAATACACAAGTGCCATATAACCGAAGAAGGGGCTGTAAAGAGTACTTGTAGCAGTGGGAGAGTTAGGCTTACAGGAGTGCCTAACAAGGAACAATCAAAGAGAAGGATGTCATACAATTGCTTGCAGTCTGAACATCTCTGTGGCCATGGGGGAAGAAGTTTGAAGGAAGAAAAAGTCTTATATCTTTTGTTCCTACTGTAAGTGGGAAAAAAAAAGAGCTTGTATTACCTCCATGAAGTCACTGGCAGAATATTTGGCAACTTCAGCATTTCTTTTTTCGATTTCATCTTGAATTCTAAAGTTAATATATTTTTGTGCAATGCAGTTCACTTTAAACAAAACAGAGTTCGATACCAACACAGTTAAGGCCACTTCTGGTCAGATCTGGTGCACCTACTTAACCTTAAAATATCAGGGCAGAATATCTAATTGCATGAAAAAAGTTAATCGCTTACAGAACATTCATAGAAGATTGAATTTCCTTTTTGCAGTTTCCAGTAGCAGAGGTCACTAATGCATCTGAGGGTTATGACCTATCAAACCTTGTGTGTATAAGAGTAGCAGCCTCCTGTCAGCCGTGGCGTGTACTTATTTCGTGGCTCAGCTAGGACAGAAGCAGTCTAAAGTGGGTGAGATCACTTGAAAATGGTCCTTTAGGAGTCTGTCATTTCCAGGGCTGTGTAACAACTAAATCCATGAGGCAGTCTGCTATACCATTCATTCCTCACTTTAGACAGAACAAGAGAGATATGAATGTAAGGAATATAAGAAGCACTTCTGTGGAATGACAGAATAAATCCCCTGTATGTTTGATATTCAGTATTTCAGTTTCTTAACTTTAGTGCTGGAATTCAGATGGAGTTTTCCTGAGCTTCTGGCTTCTATTCCACTAGCATAAGTTTCTGCTTTATGACATTATCTCCTCTAATTCTAGCAGCCAGTGCTCTTCGGTCCAGCATATGTAAGGATGTAATATCGTTCATTTGGTGCTGCTTTGGAACAGTATCATGCAAAATGAATAACTGACCACAAAGGGGATTATTCAAGACCTGAGAAAGTCTTTGTGGATAACAAATGACTTCAGTTAGCTTTGGGCTCTGCCTGAAACTTATCAAATTTTAACAAGATAAAGACTTTGATGACCAGCCAAATCACAGAATTAAGGCTTCAGAAAGCAACAAGTGAAAGAATCTTAGGAGGAGTGAGAAATTGGGTACTGCTGTGTATTGTGTGCCTCATTCAGATGTGATCACTGAGTTAATGCATATTTCTGCTTTCCTGTGCCGTTATATGTAAGAATATTGTTTTGGAAATGTCCTCCTGTCATTTCACCTGTCTCTAATTCACTACTAATTTTAGCTGTGAATTGTCTTAAAACCCAGCACCATCAGCTGATCTGCAGTGTCAGATCACTGCCCTGAGATGTTTTGTTGGGGGCTGATGGTAACGATTGCTATATGGGTACCTTGGGAATCTTGAATACAAGCTTGTAAATAATCCCTGACTGTTGATTCATTAACATGCATATTTAAAACATTTTTTTTTTCTTCCAGAAAATCAAGGTGGGTGGCTGACCAAGATTCATCACAAAAGAATATATATCTGTACTCATATTGAGAGTGTTTCTATCACCATTTTTTAGATTGCTATGATGACAGTGCTAGGAGGCCCCAGCTGAGAGCAGAACCCCATTGTGCCAGACATTGTGCTATTGCAGAATAAAAAATGTGCAACTGAGAAGAAACAACCACAGAGCTTCTTTGTAATCAGTAGGACAGTAAATATATTTATTTATTAGGGACATATCCTACTGATTATGAAGTAGTTTTCTTAATGCCTATTTCAGTGCTTTATTTCTCTGCACATTAATTCATGCTCCCTTTTCTTGAGGACATTTCGCTGTCCTTACTGCAGCTGGGTGAAGTCCCAGCTTCAATGCTCTGGCTGGCAGGGCTCTTTCCAAGTCCCTGTTGAGGAGCCACTGTGGTGTGTCACAGTGCCAGCCCCAGCATCAGTGTGTCAGTGCTGGGCTGGCTTTTGCGACCCCATGGTGGGGAATGGCTGCTTCTGCTTGAGCTGAGGTCACTCGGCTGGCAGGCTGAGGGGTCTCTGGGGTGGACAAAAACAGGATAATAGAGGCCTTTTTCTTTCTGAAAAAGGAGACCATTTAAACAAGCATCAGCAGAATCTCAACATAGATACCTTAAATGGTATTTCTGTGTGAATGGATTACTTCTTCATTCTGCTGCTCCCTTATTATGTTACACTGATAAGTGATTTGATTGGTTATTTAGCCTGTTGCACACCAGCTTCCACTTGAATCTTTTTTTCACACGAGGTAATACACAATCGTGTATTCCCAGAATTGCTTTATTTACATTTCATTCAATTTATAAACACAGAAACTGTTACTGTATGGCCTTTAATATTTCTACTGCAAGGTATTTTGTGGCTCTCTAGCAATCCACAGATGTAGTCTGTTATTAAGAAACGCTGAAGGTACTTAAAAAGCATTTCTAAAATACATTTTTAACTACTAATCTGTGCGCTTTTAAGCTATCCCAGCTGTCTTTGGTTTTAAGGAAACTGAAATGCCATGTTTCTCTACACTTTTAATATGGAAATGAATAGTTATTATTAACTTTAATAAGTTTTGCACTTCTATTGTGAAAGTGAAATTGAAGTACTAGCCAATTAATTCATTCACTTTATTTTTCCACTTAGTAATGTGGAATACTTATGAGAAATAAAATAATTAATGTCATTGTTAAAGGTAACAACATTTGTATTTCAGTGCAGCCAAATCCACCAGCATGGAGGTACTTGCTTATTGGATGTATTTTTGGAATATATGTGCTTGGAAGCTGAAATGGATGTTCTGATTTCAAAATATACCTAACGTTTACCAGGGTTTAGTTGAAGGTAACCTATTTCAATATACTGTTTAGTACACAGCTGCCTAAATTACTGTTAGTCATAAGTGTCTGAAGTAGTAAGTAATTTATGGTAAAACAGTTAAGTTCTATGGTTGGTTAGCTACAGCAGGTTTTTAAATGACAGATATTTGATATTGATTATTATGTAAAATAAATGTGCATGATATGTGTTCTTTGAACATACTCATAGCATTGTAAAAAGGTTGTAATTGAGCATTATATTACAATGGAGAATACATCTATGCTAAATTTAATAGTTCTGAGATACACTACACATTCACCTATTTCGTAGTACCTTGAGGACTTGTATTTAACTCTGCTTGCCTGCTTGTTTACCAGAGTGTTTGAGTTTGAATGAATTTCTTCTGATAACCATCTTGGAGAACAGAAGCTTTGAGCTTTCTAATATTTTCCTGGAATCCTGAAAGAGACTCTGGAGACCTGAGTGGCTGTTTGATGACAATACTCCCAAACAGTAGAAATGTTTCCTGTTTCCCACAGGTGTGAGCCTGTCAGCAACTGTTTTCATTCCAGCATTTTTCTTATATCATATTCAGACTATTCATGCTTGAAATCAAATGACTGCATAATTGGAACCATTTAGAATAAACAGATCATCTGACTGCTTGTCCTTTTTCAATCTGGAGTAAGTAAATCCTGTGAACAGGAGAGTGAAGGAGTTGTGAGACTAAGAATCACAGTTTCTGCTTATAAAAACAGCTATTTGTATAATTTAATATTTATAAATACTCAACTGTGCTAAAGTCAACAGATATTTCCTATTTCTATCAACAGCTAACTTGGTTGTAAGCTTTCAGGATGCACCAATGTAAAAGTTTCTGTAGATGACTTGTCTCCCATCTTCCCCAATACTTCAACATGTTCAAAAAGAACAATTTTTAATATACATCAGCAATCAATTTGCTATTAATTCCCTATGACTTGAAGTGCTGACATCTACATGACAGTATGTAGAACCCTAAAAATGAGGGGCATCTGTTTCGTACAAAGTTCAAGATCAAAGGCAAGGGACTTCATGATTTATGGTGTTTGATAAAGTGTAATTTTGTGTATTGGTGCAAATCCATTGTTTTATTTACAGATATAGGAAAAAAAATGTGTTGTAAATGAAAAACACTGAATGAAATCCTGTCTTCAGTCAAGGCTTTTGTTGTTGCCTAGATTTTTAATGCTTGATTTTTTTGTTTATTTTATTCTCGTTTTTTTCCTATTCTTTTTCTTTTCCACTTAGTGGGGGATAAATGATTATTTTGACAGGGAGCTTGAAGTTCTGAAGAGCTGGATTTTACTTCTGTCTTTGCTACTGAGTAGCGATGTGACATTTTCTGAGTCATGTAACCTCCTTTACTTATGAGTCCTTTGTTGCATGGTGAAAATAATCCTTCTTTGAAAAATCCTTGAAGTTCTGTCCTATACAGAAAGCACACAGTCCAACTTGTCATTAAATAAGTACGTAAGTTCAGAAAGCAGTTTTTGCTATTTATGCTGTCATACCTTCACATTCATTTTTTGGAGCTCTCATGTTCTTTCTTGTAGTAAATTATTCTGTGAATTTATTTTAGTTCTGTTAGGGTTTAGTTCTGTTAGGCATATTAAATATATTCATATACATAATTGATTCTATTTTCAGCAAATGTCTTCATGTTCATATATAGAATGCAATATATATGGTGAAAAGCATACCTATGTTAGGAAAAGAACCATGAGTAAGTTGCATTCTTAGATGTAAAAAAGCATTTCAATAAGGACATCTATAATTTAAGAAGTCTGAAGGCCAGACTTACAAAAGTAGAAGAAGCAAAGCTTTTTCTTGGATATATTTACTGCATTTCTATTACTTTTGTTACTACAGAAAACAGGAAAAGAATTGGAGATTTAAAAGGGATTTGATATCTGTACATCCTGTTACTTGTAAAAGCATAGTTACATAGCCTGTCATTGTAGAAGCCTCGTTCTTCTGTAGGTTTTCAGAATTAAAGCAGCACCTCAGGCATTCCTTCTTTTCTTTTTCAGTCTTTGTTTTGAAAATTGAAGCCTTAAACTCTTTAAATGTGCACTTCTGGAATATGACCAAAAACATTTGGTGTATTTTGTGGACTAAAGGATAGGTAACTGGAATATTTAAGAATACATGGTAATGATGCGACTGCATTTCGTTTTCTTAGAGTAGGAAAGCTGGGGATCAACTTTGGTAGTGCCTGGAAGTGTTAAGAATCCAGCCATTACGAGCTCAGCAATGTACGCGTTAGAAAAAGAAGTTGCTGTGCTCTGACTGGATTGTAAAGAACAGTGAATGACCTTACACATGCTCGTATATATTCAGTGTGTTCTCAGGAAAAAAAATTCTTAGAGTGAGGACAATTTTAGTTTTAGATGTGCCCATCTCTTCTTTATAAGTGAGTAACTAAATTTAATTAAAAAAAAAAAAAAAGACTAACCTAATAATTTAACTAGAAGCACTCATAATATTATTACTTTGTAAAAGGCACTGCTATAATGAAGTGGCTTTAAATTACTGAGTGGATAGATGGGGAAGCTTATTCATGGCCGAATAGCAGTATGCTTAATTTCGTCATTCATAATATACTTTAATATTTGACTAAATGATGTGAAGGAAAACCTTCTATGTTAGTGTGGCATAGTCTCCTACGTAGGCAACCCATATTGCCTGGCGCTTCTAGCATGTAAGTGGCTGAAAGATTTCAATCACAAACAAGCTATCTGAATAGCTAAACTGGAGAGGAGACAGATATAACCCATCTGTTTTTCAGATACTCCTTTTCTCTTTCTCTGTCTGTCCTACTGGATCTCTGAGAAATGGGAAATTAGTTTGATCGTAAGTCCTAATGTCAAAGTTTATTTTTTTTCTTCTAGTGTGTTAAACGCCTCTCTTACTTGCACTCACAGTAGTCTTGCTTATATGTTTCGATTGCAGTCTGCACTGCTGTTCTAAGATGAAAAGGAGGCCTGACATGTAGAATTATTGAAGAGTAAAAAAAGTGTCCTATTCCATCTGTAAAGTCATAACTTTTCAAATTGAAAACTGCTCTTTAGTAGCTAGATGTTGTTATGTACATCCCCACTGAGAAAATGTATGAAATACTTTCTTGATATTAACGGAAGAATATTGCACTCAAGTGTTTTGTTATTTTAAGCTGGTTTCTTCATCCTATTAAATTTTATAATACTTAGCAACACTAAACAGCTACCTAATTTATAAACCATATGTTCAAATTGACCTTTTTTGTAAGTTCACATTGTACTTAATTTCTTCCCTGATTGTAGCCTGATTTTTAAAGCTAGCCTTCACCAACAGGAGTGTCATCTACACTGTAGTAAAAGCTGCTTGCTTCAGGTGAAGAATAGGGATTGGGATCTAAATGGATCTTCTGTAACAAAAACTTTCTTAAAGCCCCTTATTTCTGAGCTGATTGCTGTTGAAAGGCTCAGCTTGTCTGACCTACACAAAGAATGCATAATGCTGTCGTAATTCATCGCTCATTTTGAAGCATTCTTGGGTGTTAGGAGGAAAGAAGATAAAGGAGGTTGACAAATACTGCTTTTCAGGCCAAGAGGAATCTTACCTTGTAAATATTGTAGCTGCAAGTTTGAGCAGTACACTTTGTATTCATCTTACCCATTTGTGTGGACTTGCATTTTCTGTCTCCAAGGCACACGCATATAATTTCTTAGCAACAGTGTCAAGAACCTGCTCTGTTAAGGCTGCTGTCTTCATAGGCTCATTTTCAAGTTTGTAATGAATGTACCTTACTCCAGATTTATACTGTAGATGATTTAGTTTTGGTAAGAAACAGTGCTAAGCCTTGTTACTCTTTAAGAGGCATTCAGTAAAACCAATTGATTGCAAACGTGTTGGAGCAGAAGGGAGTTCTGTGTATGTTAAAATGTGTAGGGGCACAAACTGACTGTCAGTTTTCAACATGAGTTACAGTTGCCCTGGTCCATCATAATGTGTTTCCTTTATAAGCAAGGCAAACATCTTCCACTTGCTTTCCTACTGAAAACTTTTTGTGTCTGGTGAGATGACTTTCACACCAATCAGGCATTAGGTGTCAGTCTCCTTTTAAGAGTAAAAAAAATTGGAGTGTTTGAAGATCATTCGCTTGTGTGAAATTAAAATGCTTTATTATTTTCCCAAAAGAATAATACTTCAAACTCACAGCAGCTTAGCTAGACTATAGCCTGTGGGTCCTGACCTACATTTTTTACTCCATGGAGCATGAAATGTCTTTCTATATGTGATGCAAAAATCACTGTACGATTATAATTGTATTAAATTGTATCATTCTGGTACTCCAGATTAAACGGTGATAGATCCCGCTAATCTTTATAGTGAAGTAAAGAATTGGTATATTGTAAAACAAAATTAATGGGTGGATTTTTTTGTTTGTTTCTCTGCTTTCTTATTCACTTTTCTGTTGGCATAAACAGACTTGATACCTTGATGCAATTTGTTCTATTGTAAATACATGGGAAACCTTAGTTTTTCCTACATTTACTGTGGTCCATTGAAGATTATGATGGGTGCTTCACAACTAGCTTGAACAAAAATAAGTGATGCCTGCAGTTTCAGTGTTTTGGAACATCAAATCTCTTGTGCCCGTCTTCTCCACCATTGTAATTAAATAGCTTTTTCTCCCAACTCAGTACATAGAAATAATGTTAGCTATGCAGTAAGTGAAGATTCATCTTTTTCTTATTTTACCTGTCTTTTTTTTAAAAACAAAAAACAAAAAACCTTCTAAATGGGTTCCTTCCTTTACCAGTGAGATCATCTACTGTATATCACAGGTTAATGTGCTCTGGTCATGAAGAGAATAGAGAGGTTAGGTTTTTTTGCCCTTCTTTGGATCCCAGAATTGTGAGAAAAATAAGCTTCAAGCAATAAATTCAAGAAATATGGGGAATCCTGGCTGGTACTGTGTGAATTTTTATTGAAATGCTTGCCGCTTTTGATCTCTTATCTTTAAATTGAAGCCATTTGGAGGTATGGGAGTGTAAATTCTCAAGAGTGTAGTCCTTGCTCTGTGAATGAAGTGCCACAGTTAGAAATGTGACTATTGTGCAAGATGTGACTTACAGCAAAGCACTAAAGATAGAGGTATAGCATGGCACTGAATTTACTGAATATTGCAAATTATATCATATATGATACGTTCTTAATATAGTGAACAATAGTGATAGTTAAAATAGAAAAAAAAAAGGACAAAAAAACAGGCAAAGCATTCTAAGCCTGCTTAAAATGAAAAGTATTTTCAATAAGGCCTTGGGGAACAGTTTGCAAAACTGGCTAGAGGTTAAAACTGCAATAGTTGCTGTTGACCAAATAGTTTTATATTTGTTGCATTTAAAAAACAGTGAGAAAATATTGTACAGTTTCCAATTTTGTTACCTTGAACCTGCAGTGTTACAGAAGGTATTTCTGGAGTCACTGAATTTCTCAAAAATGGACCAGATACAGAGAATGGCTTAAACTGTGTGAGACTTTCTTTGGCTGTGATCCTACCTTAGAGAATTCCTGGCAGATCTTGCATTTTCTTTCCTTTCTGAGTCATGATGGGGATAAAGAACATAGCACAACTGTCTCCCAAAGAGTAAGTATTTTTCTCTATTTTGTGTCACAGACAAAAGATTTAAGTGAATGGGCTTTATCTGTGGGATTTATGCTTCTTCTAAGCCTCAGTGTCTTTTGCTGGCGTTATGTGGAACCTGCTGGGGAACCTGGAGATTGAATAAAGCCATGAACAACATTTCTAAATTGTGTGGGGTATCTCATTTCTTGAAACTAGCAGAATATAGGCTGTCCTTCTGAATTCTATCTGAAGTGTCAGACTGGCAGTATCTCAGCATCTCATGATCCGTAGAGTTATCCTTTTTATTCCAGTGAGAACATGTTTTGTGCAACGCATAGATAAATCTAAATTAATTAACTGAATAGATCAACTGATTTTAAAATCACACTGCTATGTTTATGAAAACAACTGTACTCAATTTTCAGTGATTGTTCAATATATTTGGACAGATCTTTAGCTTCTCTGAATTGGCTTTGCAACACTGAATTCATTAGAACTACTTTGATTTACATAGAGCTGTTATCTCAATAGCTCTTTTTTTCTTCTCTTGACTTGTTTGCAGTTTTTTTCATTGAAGTATTCACTGTGCTGACAGAAAGCAGTTTTATAGGAATGTGAAATTTCTAGTGTATCTAGTTTGCACAGGCAGTTAGTTGACTTATGAATGCAAGTCTCTTTGAAATCAGTGGCACTTCTGTACCTAATCATTTATGAACCCTAAACAAACACAAATTCTTTCAAAATCAAGAAAATGAGCTCTCTCTATATATGTATGTATTTATTTGATTGAGAGGGGGGAGAAGGGAGGGAAGGGGTCAGTAGTATGATGTACAGAGTTCATATTGTAAACAAGTTTTGAGTCCACGATGCCTTTGAAACCGCTTTCTCATTTCTTGTACATAACTTCTGAATTTAAGAATAATTTGGCAATCTAGGCTCTGTGCTGATGAGTATTCAGCGCTGCACTACTGTGATGCACAAATGGGTGCATGTGGTTTCATTAGACTGTGTAGAGGGGCCTTTTATTCTTAAACAGGAAAAAGATGTGACTGCACATTCTTAAGTTAAGAGTGTAACTGATGCTATAGGATATTTTACTGTCCTTTCAGTGCTAGAATTAAGAATCTGCTGTTCTTTAAGCTAAAGAAAGAGCACTGAAAAAACAGCAGGGCATTCAGCTATAACTAACAATAACTTTGAAAAATAAGATACATATATGAACTATTTACTATGTTTTTGTAAAAAAAAATCATATATATATATATATATTGTGTTGCATAAAGTCTTCAATGCACTGTGTTTCAATTTCCTTGAATTTATCCCCTTTAGCATAGAAGAAAGTAGAAATTGAGAAGGGCCACTGAGTTAGACTGTCATAGTAGACATCACAGTAGTGTGTAAGCACATGTTGACTCCATTTTCCAGATTCTTCCTCTGCTAGAAGCAAAATTACTACTTCTGACAGTACAACCAGGGTTTGTGAAATGACTGTAACACTGAGCTCAGCTATAATCTTCTAGATATGCAGAACTGAAATGAAAGCCAAAGGAAAAAAAAAATCCAAATTGTTTTTTGTCAAATACATTGCAGGTGCTTTTTTTTTTTCTTTTCATTTTTTTTTTATCATAGTAAAAAAAAACCAAATTATTTCTGCTTTGCCAAAAGCCCAAAATAATCAGGAAGAGAATTTTATCACATTTGGAAATCTGTCTTCTGGATTTAATGCCCCCGATAAGTAACTACAGTGTATTTTGTCTAATAAACCTTTTTTGTAGGATATATAGCAATAATAATGCTGGAGACAGACTAAAAAATAGTTTGTAGCAGAGTAAATTGTAATACATGTGATGGCTTAGGATACAGATTTGTGAAGTAGACAACTTCTTTCCTATTTGAAAAGCTGAACATGTTAACAAAGGCATCCAGCTCTTGAACTATATATTTTTAAATTATGAATAAATTTTCAAGAAAAAATACTGTTTTACAAATTGTATCTGCAAAAAAGATCTGAAAGGAGCCCGAGTTGTTTTGTTGACAGAACGGTTTGAATCATTTGACAGATTTTTATTTTTTTATCAACAGAATCAAATTAGATATTCAACAAAATTAATTTTGTTTCATATCTAAGTCCTGCCTGACAGGGTGTAGTCAAAGAGAGAAAAAACACTCTGGGTATAAAAATGCGTCAATTAGAAGACAGGAGCATTGAAGTCTGTGTAACAAATCGTTCACTAAAGGGTGAGAAGTGAGTTTCCAATGCAGACAGGCTTCATTAGAGACACTTCTTGTTTTGATAAAATTATTTTTTATTTTTTATATTGAGAAATGTTGACAGCTGTGCCAACAAGAAAAAAATCTTTGTGCTCTTACTAGTTTCACATGCTTCTTTTTCCCAATACTTGTGAAGGTTAAGCAAAATTCTAGGGCAGCTGCTGAGAAGATGATTGGATGTTTTGATCATTTCTTTTCTATTCCAAGCAGAGCCATTTCTTTGGGCTTTTCTCTTTAGGATTAAGTGCTTAGAGGAAAAAAAGAAACAACTCTTTAGATGGTAGACATTTAATGGGCGAAAATTCCCAACTGCATGATAAAATGCACTTTATCTGATGAATCAAAGTACTTCAGGAGGAAACTGGGTTTGCTAAGCAAAATCCATCAGCTTGAGTCAGTAAGACACTTACAGGCCTTGAAGAATGGAGCTCACCTATGTAGGGGAACACTTAACTTGTGCAAATGCACTGAATCTTATTCTTGTGGAAACTGCCTTTGTACTATGCCAGTTCCTGTAGTTAAATTGTGTGTGAGTTAATATGGTATCTCTGGAATCAGAAAGTATTTACAGTATTCAATTAAGCAAAATTTGTAAGGAAGCTTAGTGATTAAGTACTATTATTGTTGTTGTTATTATTACTATAATTTCATTATGTACTAGCCTGTCTTTTCAAACCTATCGTCCAGGCAATCTGTTGGCCCTCCTTCTGTCTAGGTTGTGGGGGTGGCTTTCAGGTATATGTACAGGCATGTGGAAGTACATGGGCCTGGGTCATGGGTCCTCTGCCCAGCCAGTGTTACTGGCAGCTTGGAGTGGGGATCCAGGTAGAACTGACACTTCTTTAACCCTCTGAGTGAGATATACCAGGCTGTATATTGTGAATTATATTCTGTACTGAATCTACCTTCTGTGGAAATAACAGCCTTTGCAGCATTCTAGAATTACAGTTTATCAGTACTTTGTTGTTACATTATGTACCCTACCATTTGTTTATAAGGATTTAAGTACCTAGCGCTGTGATGGATATATGTTGTCCATCACTAGCTCTCACAAATTAATTTTTGTAAGCAATTTTCACTACAACAATCTTGGAAGTGAGTGTGTAGATTGAATCAGTGAGAAGGAATTGGAGTCTTGATCACAGATGATAGCAAAATGCCTTTTCTCACCAGACATCACTAAAAGCAAGTTCTCCTGCAGTAAAGAGCTGGGAACAGTGGTTCCTGTGTTTGTTCCAGTGACAACAGAGTAAACCACCATGTCATTCACTTCATGTATTCTAAAACATTCTGTGAGGTTCTGAAGTGAATTCAAATTCTTAATCCACCTGTCTACAGGAAACAAGCTAAAACAAAACAAATGGGATCTGCAGAGACCACAGGGTGAATATTTATGACAAACCATGGGAGATGGTGTTGGCTATACATGTAAAGTCATCCTGCAAGGGAAAAAAAAAAAAAAAAAAAGGATATAATCCTTAATCCTGATGTGAAAGAAACAGCAATCCTCCGGCCCCCACAGCAACAGTTGAAGTCACAGAAGGTTTTAGATACTAAGAAGGTTAAATTCACAGCCTTTAAAGCATTTGAAAGGGAGTGTTTCTTCTTTGATTGTAAGAATTAATCAGGTCAAACATCTAGGAGGAACTATCCGAAAAAAAGCTACTGCTGTGCTATGCAGAAATGGGCTGATAGGGCTTAATACAGAGTCATTGGCACTCATGAGAAAGGCTGATTCTGTTAAGACTGAGATTATACTGAATTAATATATGCCCAATTTGCATTTTGATTAAAAGACATTGGAGTTATGGAAGTCTCATGATGATGATCTAAATACTGAGTCCAGAGTTGTAGAGGAAAGAAAAAAAACAGCCAACCCATAATGTTCAGCCCAAATTAAGAGTGTAGGCTACCAATCCATTAAGCCTGTCTGAAATGACTTGCATGAGCTTTACAAAGTAGCTGTATTTTAATTCTGCTAGCAGTAGTGATAATGAGTAATTTATGTGTAGGCATATTTTTGCAAAGATTTGGACTACATCTGTCTGTCTTTTAATGTGTTTCCTAGAAATTATGTTTGCACTGTCTGTGATATCCGTTCTGAGTGGCAGTAGTGATTATGTGCCATGACATGCATCTTCAGGAAAACCACATTTTTTTGTTTATGATGACAGTGTTATTAGCAGATGATAAGTGTTAGGCCTTAACCATCTTAGCATGTGGCAAAATAATTATATTGCAGGCACTCAAACACATATATTCACATTGGATTGTGATTGTTAAAAAGCTGTGTTACACATATGTAATTGTTACAGGAATTGACCGAAATTTGGGTTGAAGTTTCAAAGTTCTCGGTGTTCAGTGCATAGTTACAAACTCATTTAGAACCTACTACAGACAAGAGTGATGGCAAAGCTTTTATGATTCAGTTTCTTCTCGAAGTATGCCAGTAGCTAGGGTGATGCCTCAGTGTGTGATAATCTCACATGATTTATGTCCTACATAAGTACTTTCTTCAGTTGTGCTAGGAATGATACAGCAAATATTTCTGGAAATTCTATCTGCACTTATTTGATAGCTACTCAAGATTTCTCCGTGACTTCTTTATGATTAGAGTGACAGTATTTATTATATTAACAGTTCCTTATTTTCAGTTAATTGCAACTACTTTGTTTTCATTATCTATAAAATTGAAGTAATTTTGATTCAATAGGTAGGTAAGCATTATAAGTCTACTAATATATTTATTGTATATATTTAAATATTTTAGAACTATGTTTTTATTTTATACTTATTATTAATTATCATTGGTTCATAGTTGAAAGACCAGCCTTATACTGTGTTGAAGGAGCAAAACAAATACTTGCATTGCAGATGAAATGCAGCTATCGAGTATATAACATAAGGGGCTGTCAGTGAATTAAGCTTCTAATTTTAAAATTAATATCATCGAAGTTTTTCGGTATTCTATATTCAGTATCTAGGTACTAGTTCATGATACTTAGGCATGTGTCAGTGAAGCGAGGGGCTGTTTCACTGGATATCTTTGTTTCAGTAGTTACAAGCACTTCGTGTTACTAGTGTTCTTTTCTTTTCTTAAAAAATGAAGTTGATTAATATTCTGACCCTGATAATGATAATGAACTACTCAGTAAGTGATTTAACAAGCCAGTTTCTCTCATTACTCTGTAATACATTGATATGTGACAAGAAACACAGGAATGTAATGGTAAAGTCTTCATACAAGGAGAGTTAATGAAAAGGAAGAACAGATTCACATGTACTGAAGTTTTGAAGCATCTTTCAGTGAAAAGGAGTCCAGATTACTCCTTCCAAACTTTGGGGTTAGAACTGTGTGCTCAAAGGAGTTCAGTTTTGAATAGACACAGTCTCTGGAACTGCAGAATTTTGTGGCCTCCAAAAACCTTAATTTAGTGTTTGTTTTATTGAGTAGGGAATTACATTGCTGTTTAGGAATATTGACTTAAAGGAGATTATTAGAGGAAGTTTGTGTAATCAGATAACTACTATTTGGGAAAAAATATGTTTTACATTATGATGTTTTTCTTAGCTAGGTAACTGTAGGAGAAGGGCACTTTTTTATTATAATAACTTGCATCGGATGTAAAGATCTCAATTGTTTCCCATAGCTACAAAACAAAATTGATACTACAAGCCACCATGAAATTTCCTGTTCCGATGTTTATGTGCAAGTGTGCCATGACAACTGTTTCTGAAGTCAGGCTGGTAGAGATTGCTGAAGTCAGGAATACACTGAAGCTTCGTGTCTGAATGCATGTGCAGCACTGCGCTGCAGATTTTATGTTCACTGGCCCAGAGGCCATTTTTCTGTTTTTTTTTGGTTTTTTTTTTTAATAAACAAAACCAACAATTAGCATCTGTTTAGAATAGCCCTTATAACACGATTTAAAATACACAAATAATTTTTTAAAAGATCAAAAAAAAATGTTTCTTAAGATTTTATGCTAAAACAAAACTGGCTTTTTTACACTTTTTGATAGACATTACCTACAGTAAATAGGAAGCATATTGCAATAGACATATGTGATTTTCAAGAAATACTATGCCTGACTAGTTGAACAGAATTCTGAGAAGCTTTTTACAAATCTGATGAGATTCTTTATTGTTCTCTTCTTTACCATTCAAGTTGTTACCCTTTCCTCATATTATCTGACACATAAGAGAGTTACTGGTGACATTTCTGAAGATTTTCATTGTTGATTCACATTTCCTGCCTTAAAATATCATGTTTCTCAAAAAAAAAAATAAAAATAATGTATTTCCTGATATGTTATAGTGCTTACAGTTAACTATGAAATGTTAAACTTTACTTGTAATAAAGTATAAAACTTAATCCCTTGAGGCTAAATTAACGCCCTTTATTCTCATGTCATTAGGCCATGCTTGTGATTGGTGAAACATCAGGATGGGCTTTGGTGCATTTCTGGACTCTGATTTGTCTGCTCTGCTGAACTATTGACTATATTCATTTTAACATGTTATGTGCATTAGAAAATCAATGGGGCAGAGCAGATGAAAGCTTTTAAACTGATCTGACCTCTGTGACCAAAACGTTTAGTTTCGGAATATTCTGTACTGAGATATAAAGTAATGTAGGAATATTGGACAACTCTGGCTTTTGCAAATATTTCTTTTTAGATACTTATATTTTTATAATTATTTTATATCCTTTCAGCTTTATTATTTATAAGAAAAGTCTTCACTTTTTTGTTTGATGAAAGTCTTTAGGGGAAGATGACTAGTCCATTACTGACAGAGGTGGCTTGTTTTTTTGTTGAGAGTTCATTCTAGTTTGACAGTGAATAACCTTCTTTCTAATTTTCTGGATTTTTAACCGTATCAATATATTGGACTACAAAACTTTGTCTTTATTGATTTTTCTAATGCATATCCCATGTTAAATAATATCAATAGTTTAGCAGATTAGATGAGGACAAATGTGGAGAATATGATCAGACTTGGTCATGTGGAGCTGGCTATCTGAAAGATTCAATAGGGAAAGAGTAAATTGCAGGTGAGGTGATAATGAATAGAATGGCCGAAAAACAATAAAGGGAAGGAAAGGAAAGGAGGAATCAGAAGTGATGATTAACACTGCCAAGGTACAGAGATATGTATAGGATTTGTTTTGTTCGGCTTGCAGGCATTACAGCTTTCTGCCTCTCCTTTCTTGTGATCTCAGTATTGCCAGGTTCCTGCTTCAGGGCGTTCAGCCAAGGTTAAAGACTCCTCTACTAGATAAGGCAATTGGCAATGGTTGTGGCGATGTCTAGTTCCTTCCAGTCACTGGGTCTTCATGGGTCACGTTTCTGAATGCTGATTTGTACAAAGTTGCTGGTACCCAATACATGCTAAGAACGCCTGAGGTGAAATGCAACAGCCCTTAAGCCCTCGGATCTGCAAACGGTGCACGACCTAATGTAGCGGTTTGTTGCTAGCCAGCTACATCTGGATTTTAGACAGGGAACTTTTGAATTTGCCACTGAAACCTTGCATATTACATTTTCTATGTTCTATGTGTTGAATATGACATCACTGAAGAAAGTCAGAAAGTACGTTATCATGTTATGAAAGAAATTTATTTTGTTTCCATTTAGAAGAATGATAAAACATTGCTTTGTTGGTTTTCATTAATAATTCCTTTAAATGAAAATGATAATTACTCTCTATTTTCTGTCTGTAAAAGATGAAAGGGAGAAATAATAAACAGGTAACTAAGTGAAACACACATCTTTTCCCGATTCATGAGCAGAAATAATATTAATACTCACAAATGATGTAGCCACATTCCAAAAGCCAGATCTGAGCAAAAAGAATATGGACAGCTTTGAATGCTAGTTTCTGAAATTGGTGAAAAACTTAAGTCTGTTGTGTTGTTTGAAATGACAGCAGAGTAAGTGTCTAAGGATAGAAATAGGCCATTGTCTCTTTTAAAATGGATTGAGAAATATTATTTAATAAAATAAATTAAGTCAATTGATAGTAGCATAATAAAAATAAACAAGATAAGACATTTTGAAATTGAACTAGTTAATAATATCATCTTATTAGAATTTGTGTTATAAACAAATTAAATTAGTTTAATGGGGAAATGTAATAATACTCTCTGGATTTTTCCTGTTAACTTTGTATACTTTAATGAATACCCTAATTAGGCACCTTTATTGATGCAGACATTTCAGAAATAAAATTTGGTTCTATATTCTCCTTCACACACCAGCATCC
>JANHGO010000044.1:5913137-5955983 GCA_024606505.1 Aquila spilogaster | reverse complement strand
TAATTAGGCACCTTTATTGATGCAGACATTTCAGAAATAAAATTTGGTTCTATATTCTCCTTCACACACCAGCATCCATTAAAATAAAAGTAATCTTGTAATGACTAAAGGGCAATTATTTTGAAAACTTCCTGTGCCTGCTGAAGGGACTTCGATGCAAGGGTTCATCTATCTGTATGCAGGGATGTTATGACTTCCGTAGGCATATAACTGTACTGTTTATTTCTTATTAATTAGTGTGACTGAAAGTTCTTTAAGCATATTGCCAATGGTCTGTTACACTGTATATGTAGCGCAAGCGTGTGTATATTCTTAAAATAAGATGAAAATCTTTTGGAGTTGGTTGTTTTAATCAGCAGTTATGGTATACTAGAAGTAGAATACGAGGCTATGAAATGATTACAATCTGTGCGCTGTGAAGGGAGCATTGATTGAGTGACTGAATAGATCTGAACACATTCTGTCAAAAAAAGCAACCATATGCCACGAATGTAGTAATTTATGTCATGGGGTTTGTGGACTTGTGGGCTTATGCTTTGGCAGAAGTAAATGTGAGTTGGTTTCTTTAAATATCCCTTAATGCTATGAGAACTATACAGTCAGGCAGCCTAAAGCAGTTAACTGCCATCATGTCTTTCCTCAGTTAACAGCCAGTAATGAGGTGTATATATCTAATTAAGCACACGTCATGTATGTCTTTAGTGTTCAAACTGAAGGAGAACGCTAAGGTCCATACAGTAGCAAATGGGCCAGGGGAAGGGAGGGAGGAGCAACGTCATACATCTTATTGAGACAAGGGGTTAATTGTTTGGGGGTTGGGTGGGGTTTTGGGGTTTTCTTGGGGTTTGTGTTTTTTTTGTTTTGTTTTCTGGCGGTTTGGGGGTTTTTGGTGGTGGTGGTGGTTTTGGGTTTTTTTGTTGGTTTTTTTTTTTTTTTTCCATTCTCATTTGGAGAGTGCCCGATAATCTGTTGAAGGACAGAATAGAATACTTCTTGGAGGAGACAGGGATGTTAAAGCTGTCTGGACAACTCCAGAGGCTTCAAAGAGCAGACTAGCCATAAAAGCCAAGCTGGTAAGGGAAAAGCCGTAAGTGCAAATCCAAATCAACACGACGGTCGAGATCATAGAGTACTTCTAATTATATTCTCTGATGAGAACTTTTCAGGAGGAGCTCTTTCCTGTGGGTGGCTTTCTTGACAGAGATTTCTGAATAAGCATAATCTGAGGCATAAGGAATGCACAAAGACTGAAAAACTATCTTTTAAATTTCTTCCTTAATCTCCATGAGGGATCACAGTTCTCCATCTCTAAAGCTTAGTATTAGTTGTCTTCTAGCCTACTGTGAGGATGATTTTTCTTTTGAGGATAAATACCTTCAAAATGAGATGGTGCTCATTTCCAGGTGTTTTGCTCATTTTGAAAACTTTTTGCATTTGCAGAAAGTCAGCACTCAAATTATTTCACGTCTTATGAAGAGTTTTTATTCTTCAAATTTGAAGTAGCTGCAAAGAGTCATGTGCTGCCCACATGGGGTTTCTATTTCTGAAACAGTCACTTAGAAGTGGCCTCAAAAGTAGCACCTTTACATACCCGCAGTGAATGAGGTTCCCTTTCTCTGTCATACCTGTGATTTACTGATTCCAACTGTGGTTTAGATAAGCTAGGTGAAGTGAGCTGTCTTGTAGTAATGATAAAAGGAATTAAAAAATAGAAATACCTCCTACGAAACCTTAAAAAATGCAGCAGTATATTGCAATAAGTTTCAAATGCCATAGTGATGGTATGTCTAAAGTGTTATTACAGAATACTGTGGTATTGCTGTAAAAATACTTTCTTTATAATTGCAGATTTCAGGACAATGGTGCAAAAATATTTCACTTGCCTTAATTATCTGTAGTCATGTGAAATTTCTAAATATGAGATACTATAATCCTTTAGTTTTTAATTTACAGTATTGCTTCTTGACATTAAGCTGTTAAACCCATGTATTATAAGTTCAGAATAACTTCTTTTATGTTCTGGCACTAAGCTAGAGTTCTTGCCTTGTCTACTAACGTTGAATAATGGAAAATAATTAACTTTAAATTAAAAGTGTTGCTTTTTATTATGTGACAGTATTAGTTATAATATGGATTTCAAAAGACATTTTTAAGTGCAGGCACAAATCAATTATACACAAAGAATAAATTATGTCTACTGCAGAAAGTAATATTTGTTTGATGAAAAGCTTGTTCATAAAATGGAGTGCCGTTACTGTCATAGATTTCTGTGTTGTCTCTATGTATTGGAAATGAAGATACACCAGATAGTTGTGGTGCTGTTCAAAGTGATCTCGACAGGCTGGAGAAATGGGCAAACAAGAATGTTAGGAGGTTCACCAAAGGGGAACGTCAAGTCCTGTACCTGGGGAGGAATAATCCCATGCACCAGTACAGGCTGGGGGCTGACCAGCTGGCGAGCAGCTTTGCAGAAGAATACCTGGGAGTGTCTTGGTGGCCAAGTGGTCCGTGGGCCAGCAATCTGCCCTTCCAGGTGAGGCAGCCAACAGCATCCTTGGCTGTATGCGGAAGAGCATTGCCAGCGGGTCAAGGGAGGTGATTCTTCTCCTCTACTCGGCATTGGTGAGACGTGTCTGGTGTGCTGTGTCCCAGAAAGCTGGGATTGTTTAGCCTCAAAAGAGAAGGCTCTGGGGGGGATCTTGTCAATGCGTATAAACAGCAAATTGGATAAAGATGGGGGTGGCAAGAGGCAGTGGGACTAAACCAAAGTACAAGAAATTCCATATAAGCATGGCAGAACTTTTTTTAGGGTGAGAATGGTCAAGCACCGCCGGGACAAGTTGCCCAGAGAGATTATGGTCTTCCCATCCTTGGGAATAGTCAGTACCTGACAGTACGTGTTGTATTTAGGGCTCTTAGCTTGAGATCAAATGTTTCAGTGACATATTGGGAGAGCACGGACAACAAATGCAGAGAATCCATCTGCTCTTGGATGAGGACAGTGATACGTGGAGGATGCCCACACTTGTGCACCTTTCTCTGTGAGGCCTTAGAGAAGAGCTTGTAGTTGTTATTTGTGAATTCTAACAGTTTTTGCAAAGATTGCGAGTTAAATACACAATTTTAAATCTCTATAATAAATGCAATGCTTTTGATGCCTTTTGTTTTATTTTAATTTATGATTTTTTCTCTGTAATTAAGTTGATATTTTTAAAAGCACAGCCATTTTGATTTTTTTTTAAGCAATATTTTTGTTAGAAACAGAAATGTCTAGTGGTGGTCACTACAAATTTGATGTTTTTAACTGCCACTTATGAGTGTCGTTGGTAAACTGTAACTCTGAATGTAAATCACAATTACTGAGAGGTTTGAATGGGAAATCTCATTATCAAATAGAAGGTGATTTATGAACAACTAAAGGAGTATAATTTCTTTTATCATCTCTATTTTCCAGGACAGAGAACAAAAAGGTCAAATTACTTGACTTGTCTTTGGTTCTGTTTTTATTTTTCTTCTGTCTTCTTTTTCTCCTCTCCTATTTGTGAGTTTGTATGATGCACCAAGAAAACAATTTTTTTGCAGAATTTGTATATACTTTTGTGCTTACTTGTGAAAAAAGGGGATCCTATGTGGAGATCAGTGCTTTTTCTTTGTATAATAGTTATCATAGTGAACACGTCATATGCAATCAAATTGCTTTAGATCAGTACAGAACATTAATAACCCAGAGATTTAGAGAGCATTTTTTCATGAAAATAGAATGTCCATAAAACGTAACATTATTCCACGATACATAAAAGGGTTTGTAAAAGTCTAATGCAGAGTATATTTGAAATGTTTTTTCCTTCAGCAATCAATATTGTGTCTGCAGTGTTGCTTTGCTCTGCAGATCTGTTGACAATAAATTCTTTTGTGGTGTTTTCCATTGTTATTACCACTGGAACAGCTCACCTGGTGGCTTTTTAGAATAGGGAAGGGGAGTGATTTAACAGCAACACTTTGACTCCCTGCGAGTATTGTTAGATGAACCAATGATTAGACTGTCAGGAGCCATGTCCCACTGTTGTATCTATGCTATTGTAGTTGGGATGGTACTATTTTAAGGGAAAAAAAGATTAATGCAGCTCTAGCCAAAGATAGTTTAATATTTGAATTATGTAATAACTCAGACAAACATACCAAAGAGTATTTTTGCACCACAGTAGCTTTTTTCTATTCAGCAGCGAAAGGTAATTTTCATTCTTGCTTAGCATTAAAATGAAATAGTTACTCTGTGCGTGTCTTTAATATTTCTCAAAGTTTATGTGATGTTTATAGGCAATTGAGAAATGAAAAAAGCCCAAAATATATGAATAGGATCAATTTTGGAAGTTTATTCATCTATATTAAATACTTGCATATTTGGCCCTTCAGGTATGAAGAACTGTATACGTTTCAATTCACACATAAAATACAGCAAACTGTAGTCAGTGATAGTTTTTTGTTACAGTCTGTACCTTTCTTGGGAATGGTACTTGATAATGAGCATGGGTTCCATGGAGGGAATTCTGGACATGAGTCCACTAGAAAAATAAAGGGCTGGGTTGCAGTCTCACAAAGCTTCTTTAAGCTCTACCAGCCCACAGGAGTGTCAGAAAGGGACGATACTCAAGCTGTCCCACCTGTTAGGATAATGTTCTTTCTCCAACACACACTAAATACAAACCAGTTCTTCTCGGCTTGCTTTACTGTATTTGCAGGGATAGTCCCAGGAGGAGGTAGCTAAGTTACTTTTGGCAATGGTGACAATCATATATCAACTGCGGTAAGCATTAGAAGTTGTGGCTCTTCATGCAGTCATGCAAAAAGTCTTCACACTGTGGCTCAAAAGTAATTTCTTCTGTGAAACAAGGGATTTCCCCCTTGTCCCAAAATAATAAAATTCAAATAAGGAAAAGAATCCCTGGCCCCTGATTTTCTGCTGCAGCGTACTCTGAAATCATTTAAACTTACACACTCCAAGGTCAAACTTGTTATTAAATGCTGTCAGAGCAAAAGCATTTGCTTGGGTGGAAAAATCTTAAAAATAAAATCCAAGCAATGAAAAATTGGGCCCAACAGTATTCTCTGATAGAAGAAAGTGTTTTGTTCTGTTGTAATGTGAAATAGCACACTGGACATTTTCAGCAAAGAGGCACTGCATTTTGAACAAAGATTGAAAACAAAAGGTTGTATGCAACTGCTGTCCAGCTCTGTAGTTGAATCAGTCATAACTTTTAGTTATTCCTAGGGATGTTTCATTATTGGTAATATATGACATAATGTTAAAATTTTCATCGAATTGGACAAATCCAGCTATTTTCAGAGGAAAGTATGATCTTTGTCTAATAATACTTGGTGTACAGACAATTCTTGGGAGGTAAAAATGTCAGGGCTTTCAGATGGAGGTTCTCTGTGTGCTTAAGAGATAAGAGGGATACAGAATCACACCTAATTACAGAAACCAGTGATGCAATGAGATCAGAGTCCTGTCCACGGCCATCTGTGTAGTGAATAGCTGTATGGTGACTCAGCTTCTCTCTGGGAACCTTAGTGATCTATCCAGTATTAGTTGAGGTGAAAAACTTGGATTCAGGACAATGGGACTTTCTTATGTCTTCTGAAATGGTACTCAGTCTTCCTTAGAGTTTTGGGGTTTTATTTCTTTTTATTTATTTGTGTGGCCCTGCCAGAGGTGGAGTAAGGTTATCATGATTGGAAATTTAGTTTGATTTTTTAAATTGAAATTTCAATTCAAAATTAAGTCACTTTCTCCTGGTGGCAGCTAGGAGGCATTTCCCCTATGCTGTGTAACTGCCTATTCCAGGAGAGAGAGAATTAGGAAAAGAAGTCTACCGGAGAATGCAGAAACGCGACATAGGTTTGTGGGCAGCTGTGAAGGTTAGTATAGGCAGTCATTTAAGGAGGAGAGAAGTCGTGCATTGAAAAAAGTGTGAGGACAGCCAGAAAACTCTATGGGAAGAACAGGAGGAAAGAAGTACAAAAAGGAAAATGTGTGTGGCACTGGCGTGGGGGAAGGCATGGGCTGATGATGAGGAGCCTTTTACCATTTGGGAGATACATATTCATCCCAAAGATATTTTTTCACCTCCTTCGATGCTTTGTCATTAAGATACTAATGCAGTGTGAGCAGTCTGTGGAATACTTGGTACATTTTATCTAGTGTGCTTTTTATTAACATTGGCAATTGCATTGCTAATGAGAATGGTACACTGGCCTAGACTATTTTATGTGCTCTGTGCTTGTGAAAGGAAAAGAACAGGCGCTCCCAGACCTCATGTATTTGTCACATCTGACAGTAAGCTTTTTAAATGACTGACATTTTATTCTGAGCTAATATATAGTGATCATTTCTCTAGCTGAATCCTGTTTATGCTTATTCATATTTCCTGAGATTTGCAATCTTCTCCCAGTACCTTTCCAAAATGGATAGTGATTGTGGAGGTTGGCATGAAGGTAGAATGAAGGCTTTTTTATTGTTGCTTTTTGTTCTCAGGCATTAGATAAATTACAGCTTCTCACTTCTGAGGGGAGAAAAGACTTCAAAGTTATTCAAAACATTGCAAAAGAGTATCTGTGCATCATCCATGAGAGTCAGTGGGAGTTGGCCAAAATACCAGGTCAAAACCGTGAAATGCAGCTTCACTCTCTGCATAACACAGCTGTAGTTGAGGCTTGAACTGTTTGTGCTGAATTGGTAATAACTCCAAAAGAGTAAAAGTAAGAGTTCTCATGATCTGTAAATTGCCATAATATACACTGAATGTCACAGACTAGAAGCAGAGTGTTGAGTAGCCTTTAGCTGCAGCAGTGAGCAGAGCTGTAATCCCTTCACTAAGTTTAAAAATTGATCCTGAAAAATGATTCTTAAAAACTATAGAAATGCAAGTGCTAATTTTTGAACAGTTTTTTCTCTTGCTTCTCTATCAGCAGATCAATATTTACAGCATGTACAGCTTAAGTAATATATGCAAATTATTCCCTTTTAGCTTCCTTTTTAGAATGTGTGAAACATCTTGAGGCATCATGTAAGACTAACAAATTATAGTGGAGCTCAGTAAAATGAATACCTGTTAAAGCAATACATCCTATATGGGATATGTTTGCTTGTGGAAGATGTCAAAAACTGAACATGAGATCAAATGAGTAGATATGTGAAGAAGTAAAAGCTCCTTACTATAGCAGTAAGATGTTTTTACCATACAGAAATAGAAAATACTGAGTCTGCTTTAGAGGAAATTCCTCTGTCCTTGGACAGCAAAGCATCACCCAAGCTTCAAAGTATTTTGATCTTTATTTTAGAAGTTGCTGTTTGAAATATGCTTCTCAAGTAATTTGTTTTGCATAAAGATGTTTTACATAAAGGCTGAAGAACTTTGTATTTCTCTAGGTTCCCTGGTACTTGGGATATTTAGAGATTTGATGCTACAACATTGCACAGCAGTGTTTTACAGATTTAGTTCCCTCACTCACATTGTTAGCACTGTTTGCTCTAGTGGGCACAGACACCAGAATACAGTAAGAATGCAGTAAATTAAGATAAGCAGGAATGTCTGAAAATAAAGATTCTTGTCTGTTCTAAGGCTGCTGGATTGAATTATAACTAAAGATGAGAAGTGAGTCCAAACTTGTGAAATACCAAAAACAAAACTCCAAACTGAAAAGTGAAGCTTTTCTTTACCCAAGATATTTTCCTCTCCTGAAAACTTCGTAACAATAGCTGTAGAAAATACAGGGAATTGTTATTTATTGATGGAAGTCAGAAATCTCAGGTTACGTTACTCATTAATTCTTGTGAAGGTTTTAGCTTAGATTTTTGTATGTTTATGGAATATATTTTTTTGTCTGCATTTGTATCCTGATCTGGGTACCATAAAATCTTTTGAGTTCTTAGTGTCTGGTTTTAGGTTTCCCATTTTGGGTAGTTGGGGTATTTTCCAAACCATTCATCAGCTTATAAAGTGGTATCGTTTCCAAATGTGTTAGCTAACAAATCATAACTCATAAATCATGATGTAGAATATTTTTTTAGAATGGATGCTTGGTATAATCAGCTAATGTGTTTTTAATTATGATTATCCTTGCCCAAAAATGAAAATTGTGTTCTACTTTGCTAGCTAGAAAACATAAATTAAAACACTTGCTGACATGATTTAATCAACAAGAAGTAAGAGCAAGTAATTTTCCTTCAATCTGAGAAAAATACACTGGAAATAAAATTTAAGTAGCAGTGGCTACTCTCAGAAGAATGCTCTGCAGTCAGTGTAAAGTGGCTTCCGTTTTCAAATAAAACAGAGTCAGGGAAACAATACTAAATGGTTGTATCTCATGAGGAAATTGTGCCAGTCATCTGAATTCACATACGCTAGTAGATTCATAGGGGTATTAAACTCTGCCCCTGACCATTTCTGGAAGAAAGGTTGAATTTTAATTGGATTCAAAGATTCAGATTGCAATGTTCTTAATAAATGTCTTAAATATTTGCCATGTGTTGTTTGTTGGTTAGTAAGTTTCCTAATGGAAAATTATTATAATGTGCCCATCCATAAACTACCTTATCACAGTGAATTTAAGTAATTTAACTAACATTTTCCTGTTTTCTCAAAGGGTCTGGTCTTTAAATCAGTAAAGAAAATACACTGGAGGAAACTGTAACAGCCTTGTGGATTGCCTTGCTATAGGACATCCTTTAATTCACAGTGAAGTGCTTTTATTTTTAGAGTCGCTAGCAAGATAGGGTTTCCCAACATTGAGGAGTATTCAAGTTTTGTTTCTTCTGCATATGTTCCTTTCCCCAGCTCACAAGCAGTCTTACTGTATTTCTATCGATACAGGTGTATGAACGGAGCTTTGTCACTGCATACACTGCTGCTGAAATTCCGGCTTCTGGATAGTAAGGATGAGTCACCCACCAGTATCATTCAGATCTTTTGTAATAGGATTATCTACTAGAGTTCATTTTCTGTTAGTTTTAGGTCTGTCTGTGAAATTCAGCCTCCCTCACAAGAGCACTTAAAAATGTGTTTCACTTTAAGCATGTATTTTACCCATTGTTGAGCATATGCTTACATTCTTTGTTGGCAAGAAGTCTTTATGCCGGTGGAAGTGATGTTTTGTTTTTAAGTTGGGAACACCTGCCTGTTAGGAAATGAACTGAGACCATCGACTCCTTTCACAAAGGCCAGCAAACAGCTGTCAAATGGCAATGATATAAACTTTACAACAGCAATCAAAATTCTTGTGAAACTGCCCAGAAATGGTTCTGAAGGATGGGGAAAAAAAAATAAAAAAGGTCATATGAGCAGCAGTGTTGGAAAAGAAGCAGCTGTGTCAGCAGAAAGAACAGTGCATTGGGTATGAATAGTTTCAGCAGTAAGACAACGCAGAGAATATGCTTTTTGATAACACTTAAATGAGCCTTTCCTTGCACCTCCAATGTAGAAAGTAGCTCCTGTCTTGATTATGAGAACTCATTGTTCAAATAATGAAGAGTCTTAATATTATGCCATATAGGGTATGTGCTGCTATAACCATGTTTGCTTGCAATCCTCCTTTCACTTATTGCAGAAGTTTCTTCCTGTATCTCTGAATAGATAGAAGCCTTCAAAGGAACAATACGGAAGAAAATGGAATAAAAATAATAGTAGCAGATAGACACTGTCTTTAGTATTAGTATGTAGTTCTCAGCAGCAAATTAATTCATGATAAGTTACTAAGCCAAAACCCATTGATGATACTTGAAAAGAAAAGTGACTACTCTGTATAGGTATACTTTGTTCTCTTTCACGGGTCTACATCATACATTATAATGCTACCATCAGAGAAAGCCTTTTTCCTATTGTATATTTCTGACAATTGTAAATGTGATATTATGTAGTTAAAGTTATGGAGAAGGAGAGATGCAGTGGAAAAAGGTGATCTGTTCTAACTGTACCGAGGGTGCCCTCTGCAGAGCGTTACATTGTGTTAGTTTGTGAGGAAGACTGACTTTTTTTTTTTAAGTTAGAAATACTGTAACATACTATTAGGTTGTTTAAATGCTAATGTGTTCATATAGGAAAGAGGAAACCATGAAACTGATAATGGATAAAATATTAAGCTTACACTAAAGATAACCTATTCTGATTCTGGTATGATACTTTACTGATGACTATGTGATGGATAATTATGATCATGGACATAATGTCATACTTTTTCTTACCTGATGTCCATCAGGCACGTTCAAATTGGCACAAGCTGGATTTAAGTATATAACCTGTTTGGCAGTAAATTTGATACTAATAGAAGGTTTTGCACCCACGTCATTTCCCTTTTCTCAGGGGATGGAGTGTAGTATACTTCAAACATTGTGATTCCTTTGAAAAATGCCATTCATTTTGCTAGTACAACCAATCCATGTGTTCAGGTTAGGTTTTTAACCATGCCGCTTCCTAACTAGGTGAGGTGTAGATTCAGAATTGGGGAGAGAAGGAAAGTGAAAAGATGCTTAAAAAAAGGAGAACATATGGTGAGTACTTTTTAATTTGTACAAAGTACTTTTCCTTCTCCTCCTCTCATAAAAATACAAAGACTTACTTTATACTGCAATTAGTAACATGCTGTTATGTTACTGAATATGTAGTAGAAGAGACAGGATACATTAATGTAGATAAATTGTCTTTTTTCCTTTGACCCAGTGGGTTTTCAAAATCATTCCCTCCACTTTATCTCTAAGATAGCAGGACAGGGAGAGAACTTTGATTTGTGTTTCTTTACACCTGGAAGGGGAGACACTGTGATTTCATATGCAAATGTTCAGGTATCAGGTAAATATATCACCATCAGTGACCAACAAATAATTAATTTCTTAACAGGAGATTTTTTTTTAGCTGTCATTTACAATGAACTATTAGAACTTTTCAGGTCACATGTAATGAAATTTGAGATGAACTTTACTTGGTCTCAGATTTTTGACAGGACCCGAGAATCTGACTGAAGAGTTGTTGAAAGAATTCATTATGTGTCCAGTGATTTCTAACATTTTAAGTAAATGTATATTAAGTTACAAAGGAGTTCTAGTGTGATTAAAAACAATTTTAGTGAAAGCTGAGAAAAATGGCCTGACCATTGACAGCAGTACATAGAAAACATTTTATGGATTTGGGTGGGTTGTACTTTGTTTCAAGTGTGTGTCATCACAGTGCTGGAGCTAGTCTAGAAATAGTCCTTGTATGGTATTTAAACTGCTTAAGGTCTATATAGTAGTGGGAAGTATAATTGCAGGTTGTGTGTGCTAAAAATGAAGTAGCAAAAATTGTACTTAAGTTAGAGAATTAATATATGTGAAAATATTTGAAGTAAACCTGAAAAGATAGGAATGTCACCATAGGTCATCTAGTTTGGTATCCTGTCTCTGAAAGCAGCCATAAGTAAAAGTCTAGGGAAAAGGGAGGGCAGGGCAAGCATACATAACATCCACCTAATATCAAATGTCTTGCATCTGATTTTACCTCACTAACTTTGAACTTCAGTTCATTTCTGTGTATTTAGTTACTTTATGAAAAGAGAAGTTACACTTCTTGAACACGTGTAGAACTGTAGCATCTGCAGCATCCTTTGGCAGAAGTTCCTGACGTCCCGTATGCCACTTGTGTGAAGAAGCCCTTTTTTTTTTTTTTTTTCCTTAACTGAATGGGTGATGCCACCTTCTGAAGCTTTCTAGATTCTGTACTGAAAGGGAAAGAACGGCCAGTTCCTACCCACCTCCTCCATGCCCCAAGTGATTTGTAGTCCCCAGCTCAACTACCACCAACTCCATGTTGTTCTCCCTTCATTCTGAAAACTCCCAGTTGGTTTCCTGCCTTTACCTGTTGCTTTCCATGCAGGGAACTTTCTTTCTACATCTGTATAATTGCCTTGACAACCTTTGGTGAAGGGACATGGCTTAAAGGTAGGCAATGTCAGTGCTAATGCCTGCAGACAACATCAGTAACTTTGTAAGGCAGAACCCTATAAAACGCTTCCCCTTGGCAAGCAAAATAAACTAATGTTAGAATCTTCCAATTTGGGTTTGGAATTTCAATCTCGTACAGATTTTATTTAGTTTGTTAAACTGATTTCAATCTAAGCTCTAATATCTGGCAGTACATCACGACTGTCACACTAGTTTATTTTTACTGTACTAGAGTACCTACGGAGGACTCGAGGCAAATAAGTGTATGGGAAGAACCCTCAAATCTAGGAATGATCTTATAATTTTACATGTAGTTGAACGTAGCAGAACTTTAAGGTACTTCAGTAGTTTAATCTGTGCAGGAGGTCTAAATCAGGCTCAGCTATTACTTAGTTACTTCTAGCAGAAATAGGTTTTATAATGTTTTTGCTAACATTTCTTTACTGTCTTTTAAATCCAATATTTCATGTACTCTGCCACTGGTTGTGGTGGTGTTTAAAATTTTCTTCATCATATTGCATACATATATCTTCATCAGCACTTGAAGAACTAGAACTGTCATTGCTACTTGTTTTTTTATCTCAGCTCATTATAATAAAAACCTTGAATTTTGTGTTCTATTTAACAAAAAAAGGTACAAACCACCCTATAATGCTTAGTTATGTAAGAGGTATTTCTGTATGCTATTCTGATGGACAACATTATCAACATTAAGCATGTCTGGTAATTAGAGTTGCTTATAGATAGTTTCAGAGGGTCAACTAGACCTTGTAAAAATATTGTAGAAGTAGTTCCATTAAAACTCCATTATAAACGTGTCATCAATAAACCTTTTCTTTATTCAGCAAGAATTGCCCTTTCTGAAAATGCTGCATTATGATAAAATAATTTAAAAGAACAAAGGCTTATCAAAGATTCCCTTTAAGGCTTATCCAAGCTTCCCTTAAACAAATTCTTTAGAAATATAAACCTAGATTATCAGCACTACCTCAGGGGCATCTCTGGTGGACTTCTATAATTAAAAAGTAGAACCAAACAAAGACAAGACAACGAATAACAAGAAAATCATATATAACATATCATTTAAACTCCTAATTAAAAAGTATAGGTATGGTAAACTCGTATGAATAGTATACAGGATTTTAGCAACACCTTGTGCTGAGAAGGACAGAATGACCTCTGCTCATGACAGCTGAGATTTCCATCTGGCCTTGGCAGGTTTCCCATGTCAAAATCTTAGAACTTAACCGCTTCATTTCACATCACGGAGGAAAGCTCAAGCGTTACCTTGTTCTTACAGCATTCATTTGGTAGAACTGCCCACAAATACCAGTCTTTTCCCTGTCTTTCCGAATACATTCAAAAGGACCCTTGAGAAGGTGGTGATTTTTGTAATGCAGATAAAAGCTGCAGAAGTGATCATAAATACCTGCTTATCTCGTATTGCTTATAGGCTGGTGTCTTATCATGTAAAGTGCTTCTATCAACAGTACGCCTTCTGGTTTGGTAGAGTATACGGTGAAGGTTTGTGTTCAGTCAGGGGTTCTCAGAGATGAGGTATAATTCTCAAAGCAAAGGAGCAATAGAATAGAAATTAGTTCTTCTCTTAATCACTAAAATGCCATTATTTGAATTGCAGTGTTTACACTAGTTGCTGACTAGTGAGACCATTTGAAATATTCTCATCTATTCTTTTCTTCAATTATATCTCAGTGCTTTCCAGACTGTTTCTCTGTCTCAGTTCTCTAGCTGGCGATTTTTCAATTAAGACGTGAAACATTCCTTTTTTGTTATATAGATTTAATTAAAATTCTTTGAAATATAATGCTTGGGTGTTGGGTGTGTGTCTGTTACAGTTCAGGGAAATTAAACTACTGCTGCTTGTTCAATCATTTGGAGAAAATTCAGTTAATTATTTTTAAAATGTGCAAGGTATCTTTGGAATCTGATACAAAAAAGCTCCGGTTATTTATTATTCCTACCAGTCTCCTGCTTCTTGAATAATAAAAATTATTATCTATACATTTTAAGGCCCACCAATAAGAATGTGTTTTTGCAGGATTTTTATTTCCTTTCTTTACTGGATTATGAAAGTATCTTCTATGCTGGCATTTTTATAATTAGTTTTCTTATAATTCAATATTTAATATAAAAATTTTGACAGTCAGGTGAACAAGATAGAGTTTCTACTTTAGGGTTTCTCTGACCTTCCAGTAGTGTTGCTTTAAATGCTGCAAGATCCAAAATACCTCTAAAAATAATACCCATTATTAGTTTACAGTCTCTGCTTCTCCACCAGACTAATACCATTTTTAAGTTTATCCGAAGACACAGAAAATGCAAAAAGGAAGAAATACTGAATTTATTCACTTAGTCCATGCAGGTTCATAGCAATGTATGAAGATTAATAATTGTTCCTAAAATTGTTTGAGATTGAAGGCCATACTAAGTATTGGCATTATTTTATTATAATGGAATATTGAGCCTTCACCTCAATATAACCTATTTCTATCCACTGCTATCTGGGCAGAAGAATTTGCTGTATGTCAGATTTTGTTGTGTAGTGAATGAATCAGCCCCTTGATTCCTGAAGAGGTTTGCTTCTATGAAACAAAAAAAAATCCGGAGAATAATAAAGCTGATATTTTAAAAAGCACTCAAAAGTCAAGTCAGTTAAGCAGGTGGAACAAGCACTACCTGTATGTCTTGAACTATTCTTGAACGTGGTTGTGTGAGTGATGAACATGCATGTTAAACATCTGTGATAATCATGTTTACACTTTTCTTTTAATATGCATTTCTGGATAACAGTAACTGAGTAACTCTTAATTTGCTTTTAATTGTGTCATTATATGGTAATGGATTAATGCAATAATGGATTAGTTGTTTAACACACATACTACATGCAAGAAATTCAGTATTTAGGATGGGTAAGTGGTTACTAAACAAGATGAAAGACAATTTGTACCTCTGCTATGCTAAGAATGATTCCCCTTCTAATTTAAAGTTTCTTTACAACAACATCACAATGTGAGGAAAACTGTTATTCCCACCTTTTTCAATGCACTGAAATGCAGGACATTCCATTTTTGAATGTTCAGTAATACATTTTCCACATACACTTTTCAGTGCTCTCCATGGAGTAGTGCACCTGTGGCATTTTAATTACAGCTGTGAAGCAGAATCAGTACCTTCACATCTTGGGTGCTAACCCCAGTTTCTGAGTAACATATTTCAGTAATATAAAATTGTAATATACTGCCTTCCCTTAAAAAGAAACAAACCCAAAACAAATGGAAGGAGGGATGCAAAATCCAGATCTGTCATTGACATTGTAGTTTCAATAAAGAATCTGTTGACAGATGAAATTATTAATTAAAGTGCTCTGTTTAAGTGGCAGGTGTGGCAAAGTTTGGGAGAATGAATTACAGTTGAGTAACCTCTGGCCACATTTTTGCCTCTAAATATTTGGCACAGACAGCAATGCTGACTTGTGCAAGGGGAACTACTAGGCTCTGGTGGGTTCTCACTGCCTTCACGCAGTGCATCAGTCTTTCAGGTTCTGTGCCTTCTTCTCTGCTGGATAACCTACCAGTACTGTTAGTCAGTGAAATAACATCTCAACTTATATTCCTGTTATTCTCCTTCCCCCAGAGAAGAAATTGCAGAGCTGGCTACCACAATGGCCAGGCACAGGTATCTTTATTTATATGAAGGCCTTTGAAAGTGCACAAGAGAAAGGGGACTGACTAAACAGAACTTGATGCAAAATCTTCTTCACCTTCTGTGACTTCTGTTTGATTATATAATGACAGCACCTAAAGAGCTTACAGATCAAAGACATTAAACTTTGTCAGCATATTTTCAAGAGCACTGAGCAGTAATAAGAGGCCAGCGAAAGATGGCTCCTGCTTTTTGCAGCAGCCTAGGGTGAAATACTGAAGCTGTTCACATCGGTGCTAGCAGTCTACATCTTGGTTGTTCAGTTAACACTTTGAAACTGAATAACCACCTGCAGTGGACCTGCATAAGCATAACAAAATATATTAATATGAAATAAAAAAGGAAAAAGTGGTAATTTGGTTCACTTAGTTGAAAAGATTAATGAATGACAAAACTTAAGATGTGATAATTAACTGAAATTATTTCCAGTCTTCATTAACTACATTTATCTCTCTTAATTTTCAAATTGCTCCGAGCTTTTACTTATGTCCCCTTTGGGAGATCAAAAATTTTTTTAAGAAGATCAGAATCTAAGAATTCCTAATTCACATCTCAGATGCATCTCCATTTGCTGAACTGAGCATAATTCTGCTGCAAAATCAGATAATTTTAAAGCCTTTCTTTACAAACTGTATGAAAATTACTGTGTTTAAACCATAAACATTTTTTATCTTTTTCTTCAGAAGTTAGTTTTTGGAGAAGGAATTCTAGAAAAAGAATGTTACAAAAGCTTAAACTATTTTTTTAGTGGACAGTGGGACTAGATATGTGTACGAGGGAGAAGTCTGTGATCTCCCACTTCTGTGGCGAATAAAGAAAAGATCATAGGTGTGATCTGCATCAAGATCTATTCTTGATAAACTGTGGAGAAGCCCTTGCTCAGCATTCAGCCTTTCCTTGGCATGACTTTTGTGAAACTGCTCTCAGAACACCTTTGAGAATCCCAAATACAGGCTACAATGGCATGTGATTGGAAGAATTCTGAGTATAAGCAGGGAGAGGGAGGAAGGAGGTGATTGCTGCATAAACAAATTGCGTGAGAATCTTGGGACTAAAAGTAAATGTCACTTGAAGCAGATTGGTTTGGGTTAAAGGCCTAATTAGCCTGTCTTTTTACTTTATTGACATATCTCATGTCCTGGTTTTCAAATCCTAATGCATTTGGAAAATGAAAGGGCTGTGAGGTACGTCTCAGCTATCTTTTTCCAAACACAGATAGCAAAGTAAAGGAATTGGAGCAAACGTATAGGTAGAGATGTACGTGTCCCCAGAATCTATTTAGTTTATGTTGTGTCCAATAGGCAAGAGGAAAGTAACTCTACCACAGTAAGCTGAACTAAGTAGGATGGAGTGCCTGTGTTGCTCTAAGAGAGACAGAGGCTTGGGTAAAATGTTGATGATGCTTATGGATTGCAGGAACTGATTGAAAGACAGCTGAAAACTTTTAATTTCAGGAGCTTTAGATCCAGTACTTGGTAAATTTGAGTATGTGTGTTCAGAAACAGCTCCAATGATTAAAGGCTTTAATAGAATGTGTAACATCTGGTACCGGTATAGCTAGCTAAAACTGAACAGCGTGGTCACAGAGAGCTGCGTACCACTAAAAGCAGAACAGATAAACTTCTCAACAGTTTATTTTTCATGTATGTTCAGAGGTAAATAAATCCTACCTTTTCCAAAGCTAATACACCAAAATTTCAGTATCTAGCAGTTTCACAGGTGCATCTTGGGATGAATAAATTATGAGTATGAATAATGGAATGAATGTGTGAGAGAGTGATTAAAAAATTAAATTGATCTGAGCCTTGAAGCAGACTGCTCTGCTTTGTGTTTCTAACACATCAGGTTTTTTTTTATTTCCTGCTGACACCCCAGGTTAATTTTTTTGCTGGTAATTAACTTGAAAGCTAAATGTCCAACCTAAATATGTATGTATAATTACTGGGTTAGTTACCTGTTCTAAGCAGATAATTTTTTAATGTCTAAATATAACAGTTACAATATATTAACTCTTCGGCATGCCACATTCATGTTATGTGTCCGTTCCTTCCACAGACTAAAATGTCTTTAAATTTTTTCTCATAGCTTTAAGTGATAAAGTATCTCCTGAAAGAATATATTTCTTAGACGTAATAGTAATTGGAGACTATTTATTGTTTTTCTACTAATAATATGAAGCTACATAGATTTTGTTGAATTTTAGTGTACTCTCAGGAGTGACAGATGCACGCAACACTTAAGGGAGAGATACAGCTTTGAAATGTGAGCTGTATTTTTGTCTGAGAGATGAAACTTTCTCTGTCTACATGCGATGCTTTCTAAAATATTAGAACAGTTGCCCTGGAAATAGCAGAAAGAGTACTTTTTCAGCTAGTAGAACCACAACATTACCACAAAATTACAGATGAATTTCCAGATACTCTTTTCCTAGGGTCCACTTGTTACATTACTGCTTGGAACGAGGAGAAAGAGCATATGTCAGAGGTAGAGAAGAACTGTATTATTTTTTTATTTGCAAGACCTTGTTTCCACTGATGTAGCACTGTGGCTAGTAGAGGTATAATTCCAGCTTTGTGTGCTGAGTACAACAGCATCTAATCTTAACAAAAAATTTGCAAACCCTTTGTTTGCAAGTGTCTTCCTCAACCTTAGTAACTTGGAAGAGACATGGTAAGTTAATCTCAGTAAGATTTTTTTTTTTTTATTTGATTGCTGTTGGTTAGAAATACAAAAGGTACTTAGTAGCATAAAGTTATTAAAATGGATGTAAAGTGCTCCAAGTTGGCAAAGGATCTGGCCCCTTAGAGTAGGAACAGAATGTGAAGGTCTTTAGACCTGGATTATATTGAAGAGATGAGATATGCAAGGGCTGTTGTTTTTTAGGTTAAACAACATTTTTGTTCTGTGGAATAATGGAATTTTAGTCTCCCACATAGAATTTTATTGCCCATCAGCATAACTGTTTAATTTCCGTACTACCCTTTCTTATGTTACTCTGTCCTGCAGGCTCTTAGAATGATAAAATAAATAACATGTATCAAAAACGATGTACTAACAATGATAAGAATTTCCTGTGCGTTATTTTGGTCATGTCGCTTCTGTTGAAAAATAGGAAATGTTTGTGGGTTTTGTGTGTGTGTGTGTTTGTGAGCATGTTCCTCCAAACTAAATTATTCAGGACATAATTAAATAAATTCCCCAAATTCTTTGAGTACTGTTCTGGTAATAGCAGCATTAATAAAGACACTCCCCTACTGCTTTCTTAGTGCCTTTACTACTCATTTTCCATTAAATAAATGCAATTTCCTGTTTTGCTGAAGATGACAGTCCTAAAGAACAGCATTTGTAAAGCATGAGTATAGAGACACGATCTCTTGAAAGGCTTGCCTTAGTTTCCACTAATCTATCTAACATATCCATGTGGTACCTGCTTAAGTATTAGTGTTTTAATAAGGAAAAACATTAATAGACAGTACTTAATGAACGGTAAAGTCAATTTTCTGTCACAGGACATGGATTAACATTATAATACTGCAGCGGTTGAAAGTCTCTATCGATATCTAGCTCTAGTGAGTACCTTCTATGGATTTCTCTGTTGCAATTTCACCTGCAGTGTTGCAGAAATGTGTGCAGTTTGCATAGTCAATAGAAGAATCACAGAAGCTAGTTTATTGGTCTAGTAAGCATTCAAAGGGTCTGGGACCTTGAGTCTGTAGTTCTTTTAAACCTGAACTTCGTCATTAAACTTGGTGCTATCACACCTATGCTTGTTTGTTATTTATCTACTGAAGATACCTTTCAATTTTCTTTTCTATAACAGGAAAATATCGTAAGTGTTTTGGGTCTCATGAGCATCACACAATAGCACTGAGCACTCTTGCCAACTTTAGAAATTTTGATTGTTTGCATGTTCGATGGGTTATCATATGAGGACTTGATCCAAAGAGATCCTGAACAAAACAGAATGAGCAGGTTGAGCCATGATTGAGCAAAATACTTTGATAAGTAACCAGAGTGTTCAGCTCGTTGTCACTCATAATAAGAGACTTTTTGTCCTTAGATTGGAAGTCTTGGGACTGGCAGACAACTATTGTTAAAATAGAAAGTTGAAAAAGAAAAAAAGTTGCTTTTGCCAACACGTGGCCAGAAACTCCCAAGTAAATCGATATTGTTCATTGTGTAAAATTTAATTTATTCTGTAAGAAGAAAGCAGACCCTGGGCCTTCATATAAGTGAACTAAAACTATTCACTTAAACATTTTCATTGCTAAGCATGTGTGCTTTCATGTATATCTACCTCCCTATGTAAATATACACAGATATATCTATAAAACACTCATGCTAGGGTTAGTGGATTTTAAAATTCATCAACTTACTGCATTTTATATGTGGATTGGTATGTTTTCTGAAATGTAAGAAGGGTAGAAGGTCCCATGAGTTACACTGACTAGCAAAGCAAAGATACCAAAATTCATAACTGCTAAACTGAGCGCTCTGTCTCCTTTTATCTGAGGCAGGTAGATGGGCAGATTTGTAAGACCGGTTTAGCACCTTCACTTTACTGACTCTCTCTGTTTTGTCAGTTCATCTTTTCTTTTCAGTCCATGCCAAGAGATTATAACTGCTGATGAAATTTATTGACTTACTGCAGCCTCCAAGTAGGCTAAGTCCCTTCCAGAAATAAATCAAAATGAATAGGTGCTCTTTTAGATGAATTAACATCAATGTTTTGCAATAACTTAAAACTAACTGCATGACTTTGGGCTACTACTGTCTAGAGCATAAAGGCTATCATGACCTTGACAGAACCAAGAAAAGAATGCCATGTTCCCTGCTGCTTCTAAGCTTCTAAACACAGATGTGCTTTAAATAACATTGCCATACAGCAATCAGGTAAATCTTGTTTATAGGTTACCACTGTTTTTTATCCCCACTTAAATCTTCTGGATGCATTAGACATGGAGTTAGTCTTTGCATTCATATTTTTCTGAGTTACAGTTGATTAGAAGAGTATAAAGAACTCTAACTCTATGAAGTGGAACATTATTTTTATTCATTATTTACCTTGATTTATGGTGGCATAGAAAGGCATCCATTATTTACTCTGAACCTCCTTGACAGTATTTAAAATAGTAAGGCACTCCAAGCTGGATTGACAGCATACCTCTGAAAAGAAACTCCAGTAAGACTGCATGCCTCACATAACCCACTAAGGCTTTCTCCAGTAAAATTCTGCTCAGAGAGAACATCTAGTTCTTCCTAAATGCCATTTGAAAACATGAACTTGGAAAGATTGTCCTGGAGGTCAGTGATCCGGTATTAATGTGTGCTGAGCTAACAAGTCTGGCTTTGATTAACAGGGGCCAGGATTCCTACTGCAGAATGGGGGAGAGGCATGCAGTCAGAGAGGGAGAGTATAGAGCAAGAGAGTATAGAAGGGAATGTGAGGAAGCTCTTGGATTTCTAGCCTAATAACTGACAGTATTTGACTCAAACACTGAAATGGGAGAAGAGCCTTTTTATTTCCCAAGTGTTCCCTTCCCTCTGGAGTACTTAAGTATTTGCTAAGACCAAGTTCTAAGAGATGTGAGTATTACTGGTATGTTGGGATGGCTGTATGGGAAACAATGAAGGAAAAATCCTTAAGCCAGATATTACTGCCCCGATCGGAGGATCAGACTTTGTTTCTTAGCCCAGGGTTATAATACCTAGGTGTTTGTCAAGGCTTCTCGATAGTGTTCATGATTCGAGGGATCATTTTAAGAGTAATGAGTAACTGCTGCTTGAACTTCCTACCTGTGAAGAAGTAATTGAGCTGTTGCTTCTATCCCTGTTTCTGCTGAGCTCTATTCTTTCTGTCCGCTTCTCCTTTGCTGGAATATTGCATCATTAGTGAGAGGAAAGAAAAGGGACCAGCGCAAGGTCAAGGCTTGATTCTTTTGTACCAAGGGAAGAGAAAGGAAGGAAGGGAGGCCTGCGAGGTAGAAGAGTGGCAGAAAGGACGAGCTTTTTGCACTTGTGTGCGTGGTCATCTCAAACACCTCCCAGTGACAGTGGTGGCAACAGCAGAGAGCTATGGATTAGAAATAAGGGAGGATGTTCAACCTATACCCTCAGCCGTTAGAAGTAAGAGGTGCTACCCAGCACCCCGCTGTACTCGGCAGCTGGCGAAGCGCCTGTGTCTCTGACAGTCCTTCTGCCTAAGAGCAGAAAGTTAAGCTCCATAATAAAAGCTATTTCTGGGACTCCCAGACGGTGTCTTAGTTAAAGACTGTATTGCCTCATTACTTAAGAGTCAAGTGTAAGGAATTTGTGAAGGTATTTACACGTTTCACATGCAGTGCATTTCAACGAACAACGAGTATGTTAAAATAGCCTGATCAACACCTTTGGGGGAAAAAAAAAAAGGATTATATTTTGCTGCCATCTGTAAAATCTTGAGAAATGCTAGCTATGACCCACTGCTACTGTAACAAGAGAAAATGTCTTGATGAGAAAATGTCTTGATTGTTTAACCATTACACAGGAGAAGGAAAATGCACTGGATTCTAATTTTTGAAGACTTATGCTGCGCAGTGTATTAACATTTGCAGTCTTTTCCATCACACTGCATTTGTCACATTTGAGGTGTGGTTTTAAAAACCCCTGTGGAGAAAAAGTCATTTGTTCTGTGTTGCCTGCACATTCCACTAAATACTCATTATTTATAAAATTCTATAGGGTCTTTCTACAAAAACACTATTGATCTTTCATTATAGAGTGCCAGCACTTTGATTCATGACCTGAGGTCTGAATGTCTCAAGCTCATATATGATCCCACCCATTCTAACTTGCTATCTCTACAAGGTGGCAGACTAGATCATCAAAGAAGGAAAGTTTGTGCTTGTAAAGGCTACTTCTTGAAAATATTTTAATCAGCAAAAGCATAGGACTTTTTTCTTGTATTTTTGTAGAAACACAAATTTCTTATACTGTAAGTGTTAATAAGGTGAGAACTGGCACATGTTTTTAGAAAGTTTTAAAGGAAACAAGTTATCAGTCTTCACTGAATGTGTTGCAATCATGTTCTGAGTTAGTTACAGTTATAGCTTGCTTAAAATTTGTCACTGAAACTTTTTGAAGGAAACTGAGAAAAAGTACATTTTTAATGGAAAATGTCTGATCATTCTGAAGATTTTAATTTTTTTCTTGGGAAACCAGAAGCTGATATTTTGGGATGGGGATGTGAAACAGTAGATCAGTTTTAATTGAATTCTTTTTAGTCTAATTAGGGAAAAAAACCCACAAATCCAAAGTGATGCTGTGGAATGGGGGTGGTGATGTCAGAGAAGAGTTTTATAATTGCTGTTGGTCATTTCAGTTATGGTATCATTTGATTATGATAATATCTAGAGAATTTCTTTGCATAGGGAACTACATACACACATAAGAAAATTCTTGGCCTGACGATCACAAAATGGCACTACATGAGTACACTGCAGTCCCTTTCCTAAAGAAGGTTGGGATCCCCATCCCCTATGATGGTGATCACAGTGTTGCTTAACATTTTTTCATTTTATTTTTTGACTCTTCTGCAGTGTTTAGAACTAGCAGTTGCTGGGGAGAATCCAATCTGTTTGGTGGTGGGCATTTATTTGTTTGGTTTGGGGTTTTTTGCTACATTGTAGTGGAGGACTACCTGCCTGTACTGCATTTTTATGTGCTTTCATGCATCGGTATGAATTTTTGTTCATATTACAAAAAAAAGAAAAAAAAAAATTGCACCTTCCTGCCATTTAATCAAGAGGAAGGAATAATGAGAGAATGTGCAGATCTTTTGAAAGGTCAGTGATCCCTCTGTGTAAAAAGTGCTATTTCTGTCGTAGCTTACCCTCTCCGTGGAGCAGTGGGTAAGGATAATTTCATCCTCCTCAATATTCCCCATTTTAGTGGCTTCTTACTGTTAGAGAATCTTTCCTAGCCTGGAAGACTTTTATCGAAAATAGGTTTGTGTTTAGTGCTGTGGAAGAAAAGTCAGTAGGGCCCTGCAAATGGTGAGAGAATGGAGTCATAAAAATAATGTGTTTGTGCTATGGGTCTGTGGAACAGGGTAGTATTAACCAGAGGGTTAACAGGAGCAGCGATAGAAACCACAATGACCACCAAAGGTTAAGTATTTGGAGAAGCTTTGGGGAACAATGAAAACTCAGCTTTAGAAAAGCTGAAGTTGTTCTTTTGACTGGACATCCACAAATTTGCATCAGAGAACTTGAGGTTTTTCTAAGTATGTAAAGGCAATAATGCACATAACTAAACGTGATGCAGAGATGAGGGCATTTGAGCTGATATTACTACACAGGAGTGAGATTTTGGGGCTATAGTAGTCATATAAAGCAGAGAATTCATTTGAGAGATGACCCTGAGGCAGGGTACAGAGAAAAAGCGGGGGCAAAATCCGGAGTTCTATTCATTGTCCTCAGGAAACTGGTATGGGAATGCTTGAAGAATATCTGTGGAGTTTAGAAACACAGAAGTTAATGATGATAAGATCTCATGAAAAAGAAAGTGGCTGATGGGTGTCAGAAGTGGCTGACAGGTCAGTTAGGATAAAACAAGTATCGATTCTGAAGTGTAACCAGTGAGATGTAATTAGAGACTTTGTTGAAAGCAGTGTCAGTGCAGTGCAGGGAGCAGAGGCAGAGTTGGAGACTGTCTAGAATGGAGTCAGAGAGTTTGTTTCCCAGAGAGCAACTGTAAATAGTTCATTCAACGAGTACAGGGGACAAAAAGAGAAGAAAAATGGGGTGGTAGTTGGAAAGATGAATGGGAAAGGCAAATTACCCAAGAGTGGGTTTTATATAAGATGGGAGCAACTAAAACCTGACTTTCAAATAATAAAAACTGAGATGCCCTGAACCAGTGCAGGAATTGAGATTTTACAGATCAGAGGCCTCAAATAACAGATTTTGTGCTAAGACTATGACAGGTTGCAGTGCCGTGCAGCTTTTCTTTTGCAAAATAAGCTCAGAGCAGTTCACACCACTCTTCGTAAGCACTGGTGTCTTGGCTTCTGTTTTTCTTATTGCTTGGGGTATCTTTTATGCCTTCATTAATGCTTCAAACATAGTTCCAGCTAATGGTCATTAGAAGGATTAATAATTAATATAGTTCACTGTCATCTACTGTAGTTCATTTTATACAGCTTTGTTATAAAACTCACAGTTCTAGTTTTCAGTACATAAATATTTATCTGCTCCATAAAGAATTCTTACCGCAAAGTTAACTCAGTGCTCTCTTCAGTACTGTATAGAGTTACGATAATGGTAATCTTTACATTATTCAATGCAAGGATATATGTATTTCTTATGTGTATTTTTGCATTATGTTCTGTATTTACTATGCACTATAAATAACAAGGAACAGATACATAGTTAGTGTTAATAATACCTTTGCTAATTGCTTATGAAATCTGTTTAGATTGTTAGTAGAAAGAAACAAACATAACTACTTAAATTCTGATATAGTTAAGAAAATAAAAATAAAAAAAGGTTTTGGGATTCCGTTGAAGTTCAGTACCTTGTCACTCTGGTGAGTTAAGTTTGCTTTTCTACCTTTTTGTTTGACTGATAAAGTCATCGAAGCTCCTTGTTGAAATACAGAATTGAAGGCACAGTATTATATCTTTATTGTCTTCCTTATCTGCCATTAATTACAGACAGTTTCTATATAGCTTTGTGTGAAATCACCCATAGAACAGCCATAGGACTCATATATGTGTTCTGCTCTATTCACAAGCTGCTTGTAAAGGAGATGTAACTCCCATTTGTTGTGAATTTCCTAACACCCTCTGTGATAGGTTTCCATCTTTGGTGCTGACTTTAAAATTCACACTGAAGATTTTTTTTATGGCAAGGAGTCTGCCATAGAGGGTTATTTTTAAGTTCTTGCAGAAATTTTATTATTTATTCATCATAAGAAAAGCCTTGCACAGAATACGAGGGGAAAATTTTAATTGCTGTATTCTGCTTAGGTTTCATAGTAAGTTTAGGAATCGCCACTTTTGAGGGTTTTAGTCTTAACGTTTTTGAGGCTGATAGGATAGATACATGATTCTGAGAATTTAGAAACTGCACCATTTTCAGGTATTTTATGGTGTTACACTGCTATGATACTGTCATCCATGGAGAGAAAATGTTATGGTTTGCAGAATGACCTTGAAACTTGATCCTAAGTTTCTTTTAGTGTAGGGACATGCCCTTTGCTGTTCCTGTAAGAAGTCATGCAAATTTGCTAGCACATATTTGAACTTTTCATCACACACATGTTCTGTAAGGGTGAGTGAAAAGTAAATTATTTAAAAATCTGTGTTTTAAGTACCTTCTAGTCCTGCAAAACTCCTGCTTGCTATCCTGTCTGTTGTCTTCTGAAGCCATTAAACATGAAAGACTATTAACGGTTTCAAGTGAGAGAACTAACAGGAAGGAATCTACACTCTTTCTGCTGGAGGGAATGGTTTGACTTAAACATAGAAGGGTAAAGAAGTGGTGCAAGGATAGAAACTTGGGAAGGGATAGTAGGCGCGAGGAGTGGAGACCACGGCTACATATAAAACACGTTTTGCGTGTCTGAAGAGTCCAATTCCCATCAGTAGTAGTCTTCATTCGCTCTTTAGAGAAAGCATATTTAAAGGCAGCAGTGCCCTACTTCATCGGAAGGCTCCTCCAGCTGTTAGCGTGGAGGTGGGCTCTTCTGCAGTCCAAAGCAGTGGGAACTGGGGTTTGAACATAATGCACAGCAGTACTGTGCAGTTAGATACCACACATGCAGCTCAGAAAATGAGTGAAGATTTGTAACCGTAGTACCGTTGTGCTTCAGTTTCTTATTTCTGAAACGGACTATAAGAGTGCTATGAAGATGAATTAACTATTTATTTGTAAACCATTCAGATACTACACTGATGAATATTACAGATAAACTTGCAAGAGAAACTGTTTCCTGTGTTTAAGTGGAGTTTTAAGATAGCAAGCAATTCATTAGAAATGAGAGCATGAATTGTGTGGTGAGCTAAAAGTAAATATTAAGTAACTCCGTATTCAGTGAGGTAGGGATCCTGTGCGGAAAAATGGTGTGTGATCATGGAATTGGACTTTATTATAATTTGTACTTTTAAGTTTGCAGTAACGATGTAATTCTGTCACATACTAATTTTTGAGTGCTGGATTCTACAAATGTAATTAGTTAACTTATTTTGGAAGATGCTTGGAAGGTGTATATAAAACACATGTTTATACACAGAATTATGTATGTGGAAGGCGCTCTCTTAGAATTTATGGCAGTAGAACTGAGCCTGTTAGATTAGCTGCGTAATGTGAACTGTGCAAAGAAGTGGTAATGAACTAGCAGTTACTATTCACTTAAGATATCCATTACAGATTGCTTTGAATGTTTTAAATTAAATATTAACTTTTTAAATTAGGAAAAGTCATGGAGAATTTTTGTAGTGGCAACTGTGTGAGAAATATTTTCTCTTTACGGCAATATTTTCATAAAATCAGAACATTTTAGATCCATGTATGTTGCAAATGCCTGAATGCCTTTTGAATGCTTCAGTTAGACTCCCTCGCCTCTACTTCATCTGTTTTTACTTTGGATTTCTGTTCTGAAAATCGGATTTTACAGAAAGACTGGAGAACAAAGACAACAATCGGGTATGAACCATAAATGGTCAAAGTCTGTTAAATCTATTTTACATAACATTCTTCTGTTTATTTACATATAGAGATTTTATTGCTGCATCATCTTTATGGTAAGGAGCACTGCTGAAACTCATATAGACCAAATGTTTCTTTTTTCCTGCAGACATCAGTAGGGGCACGTATTCCTTCTATGAGATACTTAGATGGATGTGTTGCCCTCTCTTGGTTTTGAATGAAATGTTCTGTGATGGTCACTGAAACAAAATTGGTTTTTCACTTAACAAATTACTGGTAACTAGGGAAAGGATAAGTTAAGTCAAAATGGTTGTTGTATAACATCAATAGAGTTTGGATTGAATTCAGAATGTACATGTTGAATTAAAAAGACTGTATCTACCCTGTCTACTGAAAAAGAGAGAGACCTTAATGATATAGATTTCCAATAACTTAGGGTTTCTCTTTACCTTTTCTGTTTTCTCTACAGAGGTATTATAACAATGGACTAGTTCATTAAATTGTGAAATGAACCCAGAGACTCATTTTTCACCCTCACTGGTTGTATAAATGAGGTATACCTTATTTTGGAAATGTATAGTCCTTCTATCTTTGTTCTATCTTCTATCTCTGACTGGATTTAAGGAAAAACTTTCTTATGATAGGGACAATCAAGCATTGGAAGACGTTGCCCAAGAGAAGTTGTGCCATCTCCTTTCTTTGAGGTTTCAAAACCAGACTAGATAAAGCTCTGAGCAACTTGATCTGACCATGAGTTGGCCCTTTTTTGAGCAGGAGGTTGGACTAGACAATTTCCTGATGTTCCTTCCAATCTGAGTTATCCAGTGGTCGTGCTTTTGTTCTAGTGTTCTTACTTTGAAAGAATTGTCAGCTGAAATCTTTTTTTTGAGTTTCTGTGAATTATAGTCGTTTTTCGTTTGTCTTTAATATATTGGAGATCTCACTTTAATCACTGTAAATCATAGGAAGGTGAGGAAGATATATCTACATACTGTTATCACTTGTTTACACAAAATAAAAAGGAAAAGATTAATTTTGTATGCTATCTCTGATGGATTATGTATCTTATTTTAGCTATGTAGCCTTCTTTTAAAAAATGTTTTGTTCAAATACAGTCAATAGGTTCAAATGTTTAGAATCAATTGGATTATCCCTGGTTTCCTATCTTCATCCTTGCTTTTGCAATAAAGTAGTGAATAAGCCTAAATTAGCAATGGTTGTTATTAATTCCCTCTTTAAATCCCTCGGCATCCTCTCTGGCCCCATTTAATAAAAGCTGCAATACTTGAACAATAAATACTGTGTAAAAGTTTCATATTTGAAATGAATTTCCTTCAGGCAAGTAACAGAAGTAAGATGATATTTTGCAGTGTTGTATATTAAAATAAATATACAGCTAGTTAGAATAGGAACATTTCCTTGGAAGTAGAGCCAAAGAATGTGAAACAGAGCTTTAATTTGATTAAACTTTGTGTGTTTTGAGATACATAACATTTACCAATGTTTACGTATCCCACTTTACATTCAGAGAAAGAGGTGAGTTGCATCTGCCTCAGAGTTTTATTTATAATTTAATATTGAGCTTCCAGACTGGATCTCACCAATTCTTATCTATGTGGATTATATTTCAAAAGCCTAATGTATCCTGCACAATAAAGCCACGGAGAGAGATGGGGGGGAAAGTGAATATCTGATTTCCAGAAAACTGTAGTCTATCCATGTTTTGTTTTGCTTTCCCCTATAAATTGTATTTAATTTATTTAATCCACTGGAGGAACAACTCAGCAAAAATAATCACCTGTGCAAGAAAGAAGAGGTGCTCAGGTTAACAACTTGGTGACAACGAGCTTACCTCTCCTTCGTTATCCTCTTTATCCTGTCTTTCATATACTTGAAAACTTCGGTTCGTTTAGGTGCTATATTCAAAAAAGTCACCTCTGGAGTATCAAAAGTAGTATGCACTGGAGCAATCTAACCTTTGTTAGAGAAACAAGCTTGTAAAAGGAACTACCTTACCTGTTCACAGTTACATGTGTTTAACCGTTTTCAATTGTACTTCAGAAACAGTTTTATAATATTTTCAATTACTAGAGATTGGTTAAGAACCCTCGAGAGATTCTTTGAAAATACCTATATGGCAGAAATATTTTATCTACATTATGTCGTGCTGTTAAAATCCTTTACAAGTCTGGACATAATTCTTTACAAATAACTATCAAATACTTTCAATTTCCTTTGCACAGTTACAAATTCCCGTTGGAATCAAAGGTTATTCTTCGGAATACTTTTTTACAGTTTGTCAGACTGTGTGAATCTTTAAAATGTATTGCTTGGCAGAGATTTTAATACCATTTCAAAATATTTTGAAATGATTCAAAGACGCAAACACAACTGCTAACATATCATAAAATTTTCTATGAACCTGAGCTATGTAAACATTTGTTTGCTGCAAGGCTTGCTCCTGTTCACATCTCTCCATCTACATGTCCCATAAAACATGTGCCCCAGGAAGAAGTTCCAGCAAAATCAGAGAAAATGTTTCTCAGCAGTTAATAGGCAGCAGCACCTGTTAGATCACAAACTTTGTGTTGAAATTGCTTATTGTGAAGGCAAACTATAGATACTCCATAATTGCTTCATTATAGCATGGCAAGCTTTACACTAAATTTGCTTAATACTTCCCATTATAATTCCCTTTTTTCAGTTTTTCAGATGGTGGAATCAAATGTAGGTGATCTGCATTACGTAAGAATGTTCTTACAAACACATCACAAATACTAGAACCTCAATGAAATCTCTGAAAGTTGCTAGAGAAAAAAAATAAAGGGTTTTTCTTAACAGAACATACTAGGCTAGTTCACTGCTCAAAAATCAAATGTGAAAATACTGTTTAACTAGGGACTTCGTATCACTCTTGCTATCTGAACTTGTAATTACACAAGGATTCTACATGATATTCTGGTTAATTTATCTTTATCTATTTTGTGTATTAATTTTCTGGATAAGCCAGTTTTGTAATTCGTAGTCCATATTCCCACAGAAGTATTCTCCAGCCTCCAGAGCGTGAACCTACACTATTTGGGGAGGGAGCTGCAACGTAGTGTCTAAATTCCTCATTTCTGATAACTGCTGTGAAATATTATGTCCAATATGTGCTTGTACAGGAGGCCTCTGAAGAAGATACTGCAACAAAAGGAATATGTCAGGCCTTCCCAGTTGTTGGCTGACTGCACACAAGACCATGTTATTAAGATTAATGTCTCCACAGAATCCCCCCTGCCCTTTATTTGCTCATTTAGTTACATCTGTAGTGCCCTGGGAAAGGCAGTGGCAGGCGTGTTTGGAGTACGCTCTTCAAGGGCAAACGTTTTGTCATTCCTGGAATCCCCCTCTGCATGTATGAAGTTCCAGGGAGATCTGGAGGTGTGTTTTTAATGGAATTAATTTCTTTTCTCATTTTACATTTCACATTATTTCCTGATACCTATAGTGGTATCCGGTAGGCCTTTTGGAGGTTACGTATTTCCACAGGAGAAATCTCCATCTCACATCCATAGAAACTATAGAATTAGGTGTAGTTTAGGAAGGCAAGCAAGGTTAGTCTAACTCTCGGTGATTGCACTGGTTTATATTAGAGGCAATAAATAATTCAACTAAGGAAAGAAACATTTCATTCTGCATTGTTATTTACTGATGCAGCATGGTATTTTTCAGCAATAATTTCTTCAAAATTCAGTAACAGAGAACAAGTAGCTTTTCCCTCATTTTCCATGTGTATCAAAGGCTGAAGGGAAGAAAAGTTAAGCTTGAACCCTGATGACCCTTCCTGAGTTCAGGAAACACAGAGCATTATTAAAATCCTCTAAATGAACATGTGCATGTGTGTGTTTACTGATTGCACTGAAGAGATAAACAGCTTTCACTTAGAAATATACATCACATTAAACGTGTGCTAGGAAGAAGTGTTATCTAGAAAGTGCCATTCTCACTGTAGTAGAAAAGGTTTCACAAGTTGGAAATTGAATTTCACAGCGTTTTTTCTGTTTGTTTGTTTTAAAGAAAACCATTGGCAAATTTGCACCGGCAAACCAGAAAATAAACCAGAATTCTTTTTGTATTCATGCTGTTTTCTTCCTTTTAAGGCAAAACTTTTGATATGTACTTGAAAATTGTAGTCGTTAATGAAGAGATGGGGTTACAAGAGCTGTAGCATTAAGTTGGATAGTAACTAATAAGCCAAAACCAGTAACAGCATATTCCTGTTTTTCAGCCTCGTTGTTTTACCCTATTACATGCACTTCCTTATACATCCATGCCTGTTGTCATACCTGTCTACCTTTCGGGTGGAAATTATTTTTTGGGACCAGCAGAGGTATTACTGAGCCTGTGTATTTACCTCCTGTTCCTGCTCAGACACTAAGTGTGGTGGGAATATGGTTGCATGGGCTTCAAGTATTTAGCACGAACACCGGATTTTGAAGTAGGCATGCAGAGTGTGCAGGAACCTGGGGTGTTAATCAAGTTTCAGATGTCTGTTTGGGTACTAACTGCTATTGTGACACTAATATTAGTAACAGAAACATCTTTGCAAAGCATCCCTGTGGACTAACAAAGAGTTATGCTGAACAGCCAGAGTTGTCTCATGCTGCGGGGAAGCGGCTGCGTTCTTGGGTCTGCACTAACACCAGCTACACCAGGCACGTTCAGGAGACTCACAGGGAGAATCCCTGAAATACAACTTTAAACAATTTTTAAGTGAACTAACACAGGGGAATATCTTTGCCAAATGTGATTTACTGCCAAAATATTATTCCTAGTGTTGATCAGTATTGCTGATTTATGAACAAGTGTGGAGATTTACATTCCAGATTTCTGATTTATAGAACATGTGACTTACAGGACAAGAGACTGATTTATCATAGTGAAGCTGTATTACAGTTATGTCAGTCTTGCTATTATAAACTCCTGCTTTCAGAGATTTATAACTTGCCTATAAAAATTGCTCTAATTGAAACTGTTTTCTCTCAATTGCCTGACCGTATTTAAAGGCCTGAGAAAGACAGAAGAAGATTGACTTCAGTGTAAGTCTGATTCTACACACCGGATTAAGAATATTTGGAGTTTTAAAATGTTGAAATTGCTTAATATATGATATTCCAGAAGATTTCATGCTTCTACTGCAGCTGCCTCTCCAGAGACCCAGTGATTACCCAAGACCAAAGTCCAGCAAGTGATTTTTATTCATGAGTGTCTTTATGAATTCTCTACAAACGCAGCCTTAATCAACCCTGGGAAGCGCTTAATTTGCACAAAAAGCTAAGCAATCATTGTCTTGAACTGCCAAACATTTGTTTCTGCACTAAGCTCATTTCAGCCTATTCCATGTGTGCTTCCATGTCTCTGCAGAATTCTATCTGTGCTCCAAAAGTTTTATGAGACAGCTCTGAGGTGGTGGCATCGGGCAGTCACTGGAGTGGGTAGTCCTCCCAAGCCCTTTGCAAAAATCTGGACAGCAGACAGCACTGAACGTGATCCTGTATATAATTTTTAAGGGAGCATCCAGCTTTACCTTTTATGTCAGTGTGGTTGTAATTCTGGCAATTAATTATCATATTTGAAATGTAATCCTAAATACCAGCGAGTAGAGACACACTGTCTGGCCAAAGTGATGAAAAAAGTTTGCAGTGCCTTTTGTAGAGACAAAAACCCCATCCCTTCCATCTGCTCCTGTCTTATCCCCAACAGTAATTGTGAGAAGGTGGTAAAAGTCTTGCACAGGGCAAAGATGAGAATATATTAAACTGTCTCCTAGAAAATGTGTCTCTCCCTCTTTAATTTGTCTCAGTGGCTTGGCAAGGGTGCAGGTGGGGCTAAGTCATTCGAGGAATGTAGAAGAAAGTTAAATGGCCCGCATATAAAAGAAGTTTAATAAAGTTTGTTGTTTGCTTATTTATTGGTGAAGGTATAGACTATCTTACTGAAAAGGTTGAGAAAGAACAGTAGGAATTTATATATATATGTGTGTGTGTGTGTATATATATAATATTTTTTTTTTTGCTGATACTCAGCTAGTGATCAGTTAGTGAGTTAAATTTGTTTCTCAGATTTTGAGGGGGCAGTTACTGAAATGAAGATCCAAACAGAACAAAGACATTAGAACAATTATTTCTCTTGTGAATTTGGCATGCCCACTTGCTGGAGGCAGTGAGGCCAACAGATTGCTTCAGGTAACATTAATAAACCCAACAACACATTTGTTCTTGGCAGGCAGGCAGAGAATAGGTGCCATGTTGCCATAGGAGGTTCAGGAGGATGAGATTTTTGTTGTTGAAATCATTAACCCAGTAAAATGAATTAACTGATTAAAGCATGTTGGGAAGACTTTAGCTCAATTCTCAAAAAATGCCCCCCAAAAATCTCAGATGTTAGGATTTATCAGAAAAGGAATAAAAGAAAGAAAAGAGAGCATTATTAAGCTCTTCTGTAAATCTGTGGTGTACTTAGGAGAATGAAATTTGCAGAGAAAGCTGAATTTGGATGTGCAAGTGTGTGGAAAGGCTTCCATACGAGGACTAATGATGCACACCAGGATGCTGCAACCGGGAAAAGGATGGCTGAGACACACAAGTAGATATATCTAAGTCATGCATCACATAGAGAAGACCTCTTGGGAATGATGTTCGTTGTCTCTTTTCAGACAAGAAGTAGGATATGGCAACTGACGTTAGCAGGTGCCAGGCTCCGGGGAAAGAAGAGAGTATGCTCAAATGGGGGAACTCTGCCACAAGAACATAGTGAAAGTTTACATGGGTCAAAAGTGGTGTACACAAACACATAAAAATCTATTCAGAGCTAACGTATCTTCTGGCTCAAAAACTCTTTGTCCTGCAGTTTCCTGGAGACTTGTTTTATAGAAATACCATTGCATACTCACCTTGTTCTCTAGCCACAGTGCTAAATAATGATGTGTATCCACAGTTTGCCATTGTTGAGGACAGAACAGAGGAACCCGTAAGTCTGACTCGGTGCTTGTGTACTTACAGTACAGTCCTCTTTAATGGGATCAACACATGCGGTAGCAAGGCAGTGAGAAAGGTGAGCTGACCAGCAGAAATGTTTGTTACTTTTGTATTATTTTCAGTGGTTGAATATTTATTTTGCACGGTCTTACTTTTTGTAATTGAGATGGACTTTTAGGATTAAAAGCTTGCTGCGGTATCAGGGATTTTTGTTTGTTTTGTCTTGTTTTTTAAATCCCAAACAATTTTGCTTTCTCAAAAAGCATTTTCAGAAGTTATTGGCTATCCTTTCAAACCTCGAAATGGAAACTGTCTCGTATTGTGTGAGTGACTCAGGAACTTTTACTAAAAGATTGCTGTTGACACTTGACTTGGCTGATTTCTTGTGTGTAGGAGTGAATGAGGTTGCTTTTGCATCTAAACAAAGAAAAGCCACGCTTATTTGGTTTTGGCATCCAAAGCACTTAAAACAGTTAGGAAATACGGCCAAACTTTCAAATTGTTTTCACTAGAATTCTTTCAGTTTTGGGAGTATCGAAGCTAAGTTCACCATTCTCTGATGCTGCCATTGTGTGAAAAAGCGTGCTTAGGTTTCTTTACCTGTTTCTTCCATCTGTGGAGGATGGTTATAGTTAGCTAACTCACAGTGACTCTTTTGGTAGTTAAGTACTTGGTAATTAATGAACTGTTTGTGGACCATAAGTATTAAACAGGAAGAAATTAAAGCTATTTCTGAATAAGGTTATAAGCATATTGCCAAGAGGGAGTACCAGGGCCTTGTGCACATCTGACAGAGAGGCTGATTCAGTAGTTGAGTTAACATCAAGCCAAGGTACAATAGCAGGTTCTTCTTTTTATCCGTATAAAACAATGTCATTTCCTCAGAATTCCTCATTCTGTGTGGGGGTTGGTTTGTTTGTTTGTTTGTTGCTATTTTCTGTTATTCATACAGAACCTAAATATCTCTTATCTGGTCTTTTTTAGGGGGGTTTAATATCACTTTCTAAAGGATACTTAATAACAGGTACTTTGTGCCAGAACATGTTTGATGGTATAGAATGTCACTCTGAAAAATGTGTGCTATAATTTTAAGAGTCAATCAAGGAGGCTGGAAAGATTATTGTGAGATGTAGTGAAATCAATGCGGAAAAACATTTTATGTTTCATACTTCATTTAGATTGATCACAGTGTGCTTCATAGAATTCTGTTCTTTGCCGTAGAATTGTCTTTCACCGGAACTTGCCAACTAGGCAAACAAATCACTTGAAAATGTGAGGATTTGGGAATCTTTTTTTCATTTAATGATTTGCATAGAAATCATTCTGAGCTGTTGCTTTGCAATGTGAGTAGGGTTTTCAGTAATCTTTCCCAGAGTATCCTAGCCAGAGTAGACTGTAACCGTCGCTTTCTAAAGGCACTTTCTGAAAGATTGATTATTGTACTCAAAGTAATACCAGTCATGAAATGAACTTCTGGATAAAGCTCACAAATTCAGAGTTTTCTCACTCTATTTTAGTCATGAAAAATACTATTCTTTAACGTTTATAGTGGAGGTCACAAGAATGACAGATGTAATGAAGTCTATTAATAAAGAATCAATATGTAGCAACTCTTTGACTTCTCTTTTATTTTTGATTTGATGTCCGTATTTTAATAAAGTACCAGCTTGGGTTATGTCAACCAATTAAAACTGAGATTCTGACCGACTTTGAACCCATTTGTTAGTGACATCAAAATTCTTTTTTTTAATCAAAAGAAAGTCACATCTGCGGAAAGGTGAGTTAGAAGAATATTCTATAACCATATAAAAGTTAATCATTATTCTAAATCCTCGACTTTCCACTTCACTTCATGCAGGTTATAACCCCCCTTTTTCTGATTCCGTTTGTAGTTCTCACAGTCCCTGAACATGCATATAGCAGTGTTACTGAAAAAGGATAGTACTACTTTATTATAAGTTCAATGTAATTGTCAAAGGACACCTAATTTAAGCACTGTCATTATTATTTTACTGTGTGGTTTAAGGGTTTCTTACTAACAGGGTAGGTAGAATAGTACTGGAAATCCATTTTTTTTTTTCCCATCCAACTGTTAATAAAAAAACCCTCTTAAAGCACACAGTAATCCATTGTAAATGGATTGTAAATTGTAATTGGTTATTTGCAAATCCACTATAAATGAAATTTAGGTTTTGGTTTGTAATACTCTCATGTTTATTCCACTAATCACACTATGCCACTAATCTGAGTGATTTTGGATTTGATAATAAATCGTTAATCCCGTAGCAGACCATGTTTGATAAGGCATCTCTGCCAGTATATTAAGGGGATTATTTTTCTTAACCACAAATCATTGGAATCCCAAGATGAGCTGTCTTCAGAAGCAGCAATGAAGTTGAGTTTCTCAGCTGTTGATGGTGGTGCAAATACCCAGGGGAAAAACACAGGGAAACTGTAGAATGATTTTTTTCGTTTACTTGTATAGCTGTCCATCCAGGCCGAAATTGCCCCTGCTCTGTTTCATGGAAATAAGTAATGGTTTCAAATTCTTGTGTTTATAGGTTTTGCAGCTACTTTGTAATCAACGATTCATAGCTAAATCTACATTTTGTTAAAACAGAGAAGAAACAAAATAAATTATGTCCCTACCAAATACGAAAAGTTTCTACAAGAAATGTGAATCTAGAAAACTTAAACATCACCAATACAGTTTTTGTTGCCAGCATACATTACATATGTAAGTTTGTATGGTATAGTATGTTACATGAACGGATTTTATTGTAAGAACCCTTCTTTGTAAGTAAATTTGGTGCAGTTTTGTAACATTTGAGGCTAGTTGTCATGGAAACGCAAAGCTCATTGATGTTTTTCAATAGTGCTGATTGGTTAGAAAAAATATTTTGACACCATGTTATTTTCATCTTGAAAACTTGGTTAAAAAACATCTTAACATTGTTGTGTAAAGTCAAGAGCATAACACAGGAGAGGCAGTCATTTAATGCAGCTGTCATGATAATATATTACCTTTTACTACAATTTTTAAAACGGATTATTGTTGCTATGGCATCAGATAACAGGAAAACTCACTGTGACTGCTGGAGTACTTTCAGCAAAACAGCATAGCTTGCTTATTTTGATTGAAGAACTATTTTACATATGCCCCACTTTTTATATCTAGCATTTCATGTTGTGTTCATCTTCAACGCGCCATGTTAGAATAGAGCTAATGGAACAGGACTCTTTCAATTTACTTGTTGGATAAAAAAATTTCTAATGTGATCCTTCACATTATTTTACTACAGTTGCTTAGTGGAGACATGGTAAGTATGTTAAAATGACTGAAAATGATTTAACCTCTTGCAAAAGGCAGTGAGGCCGTGTAATGTGTGGCTTGCTGTGCCTGTGTACTTACTGAAGGTCCTTGCAGCTCTTTCCCAGTTTTGTCCCTCAGCGTTTTATAGTTGATGTAAATGACTGGAATTCCACTGACCTAATAAAATCATTTTGAATTAAAGTAGGTTGAATTGCGCTGAGATTCATAGAGCTTGAAATTTGACTGTGGTCCATTGAAGCCCAGGCGCTTATTGCATGCTTTTTTTTTTTTTTTTTTTTTTTTTTTTGAAGTGCCATCTAAATATCTGGAAATTAGTAAGAGCATGGCTAGAGCTCACTGTTGTCTCTAGAGAAGTGAGCTAGAACAATTCCCATTCTAACCCCGCAGACTTTAATCACTAGGCTAAAAGCAGTAATACAGAAGTTAGCTATGAGATTAGTTTTATTTGCTTTTGAGATTTTGATGTAAACATTTGGTAATGTGGCCTTTTGTATAGTAAATTAGTTAGCGTTATTACTGTTCTCCAGATGGGAGGGCTGCAGCACAGAAAAATGAGTTTTCAGATGATGGTTGTGTGGCAGAGCTTAGACAGGAGGTGTAAGGTGTTTGGTGTCCCATGCTGTTGCTTACCCACAGGATCAGAAGGACTGGCCCCTGAAGAGCACTGAGACCATGCAAAGATCTCACAAGTAAGTCCAGGTATTCAAAGCCTCATCCTCCTCAGCAAAAGTATCATCATACTGGAAAGGAAGCCTACCCCCACGTTGTAGTGAAATCAGTTTCTGTATCTGGAAGGTGCCCCTTTGTGGCCTGTTCTACAATAATCACATTGCAAAATGTTTTTAGATCTTTTCTGGGTTGTTTGAAAGATGAAGCACAGGGCAGATTCTGTTGTTCCTAATCCCTTGTAGTCCAAGGAGATACGTCTTTAGATGCAAAGGCCTTTACTCTGAAGTTAGTATATTGGCTATGAGAAAAGAGAAGGTGAAATATTTGATACAATTTTGTATTTTCACAATATCCCGGTTAGCCATAAGAAATACTTCATCCTTTCATTTATGAATTTCCCATGTAGAGGAAGAAAGAACAGTGTTTGGGGTGTGTTTTGTTATTTGTAAAAACTAAAATACTTGACCTCTTGTGGCTGTACAAGCACAGCCGAAGTTGGCCTAATACGATGTGGAAATGATATTATTAACCCTCCAATCTAAATTCTTCACCTGCATTTCACCCATGACATGTTATTAATGTACTGTCTTGTAATGTAAAATACTGCTAAGTTTGGAAACTGTGTTCCTTCAGATGAGTTCTTTTGAGGTTTTCTTCTGATCGTTGTGTGATTTCTGTCATGCTCTGATATATAATTATATGACTAACATCTTTGAAACTTTAAGCATTTGGCTTACTCTTGAATTTGCACAATGAAGAAGCAAAAGAAATGCAGAAGATGAAATAAAAGCTCCAAGTAGATCCAAATCCAGCTTAGTAATATATGTTTTTATTATTATACTCTGTTCCTAAGAGCCAAGAGTAAAAAAACAGCAAGAAACAGACCAAGTTAGGTTAGAAAGTGTGTATCAGGAAAGTTATCTAGGAAAGAATAAAAAGAAATAATTTGATCATTTTGCCCAGCAAACTTTCTTTAGCTGCACTTTAGTACACCTGGATTTCAATTCATCCCTCATATAAGCAGCTGAAAATAGACTTCATTTTAGGGTTGTGTACCAGCTTACATCAAGACTGTGGTTTGTCTCATGAGTAAACTTTAAGCATTAGGGAAGGTTGTATATAATAGATTGCACTGTCTGCTAGAGACAGAAGACTTCAGCATCAGTGACTTTTTCACAGTGAAATAGTTGTAATGAATATATGTATGGAAAATACAGTAAGGAAGACTAAAGTATTCAAGATACACAGGATAAACTCTAGATAGCAGCAGCTCAGATAAAGATTCACAACTCAGGCTTCACCTGCAAGTAATGTTGTCTCATCTCTGACCTCCCATGTTGTCCCTTTTAACTATATTTGTTTTTCATTTATAGAACAAGAAAGTAATAAATATTTCTTCTATTAACATACTATAAGATGATAACGAGAAATTTCATTAAAGAATCAGTATTTGCTAATCTTTGAAAGGGGTCAAACTACTAGTAAAAAGGACATACCTTTTTATGACTTTAGTAGTAAAGAATATTTGGATGCATAAATCATACATTTTTTTTCTTTTACAGTATAAAATTAGAAACAAAAAATATCCAGACCTTTTGTGAGACAATTAACTAAAAAAATTCCTTAAGGCGTTTTTGTCCTGGCTTTTGTGGTTATAATACTAACACTTGCTTGCAAATTCATAGCAGTTTTATGTAGAACTGTTCCATCAATTAATCACCCCTTACCGATAAAATACATTAGAGAAATAAAGTATACTGCAATAGCAAGAATATCTGTCTCTCCAAATTCAGGTCATTAAAGAAAAGAAAAAAGCAGTTCATGCAATAAAGGTTGAACGAGTACTAAGGAAATAGTTTACTTCTAGTGAGACTTATGAGGCTTGACAACATGTTTGATGAGTCAGTAAATGATTGGAAGTTATGAAGGTAATGTGCTGTATGGAAGAAGGCGGCAAGCAAGCGTGAGAGAGGAAGGACCAATTATGTATGTCTCCTAAGTTGAGAGCACTACTTGTGGAGCAATACTCTTGGGAAACAGGCAGTGCAGAAACAAGGGGAAACACTGGATTTCTTCTCTTGAAGAAGCATAAAATACATCTGAATAGCAGTGTATTGCCTTCAGTACTAAGCCATCTGGAGAACATATCTCTTGTAGGAACTATAGTCATTTCTGTAATGCTTGACTTGATACCTTTTTGGCTCCTTTTTTATTGTTTCCTCCTTGTCTTTACTGTGGGGTTTGGGTTTTTTTGTTGTTTTTTTTTAGTTCTGGGTTGTTTGGGGGTTTTTTTTTTTCCCCCTTGAAGTTTGTAATCTGTGCTGAATTACAGAGAATTCTCTGGAAACAATAAATTCTCAACATTACCAGGGAGATTGCTCCTAAAAAACATCTTTGTGAAAAAAGTAAATGATACATTTTGCAGGAAATGGACTTTGAATTAAATTTTCTCTAGCTTTTTTAGATGTGAAAAATGAAATTAAATTACTGTTGTCAGCTGTTAAGGTTTTAAAATGTTGTTAAAATACATGCACAGTCCTAAAATTAATTTTGGTATAGTTCAGTATGTAACGGGGAAAAAATATGGAGTGACATGCTGCATAAAAATAGCGGATGTAGACTTACATTTCTGTAACTGCAATTAATTTCAGGGTTTTGTGTTCACAGAAAGCAGCTCACCACATTAAAAATAGAAAAATGAAAATGCTTTTAAAAAGCATTATCGAATGAATTAAAACCCTGGCAAAGGGTACCATTTCTTGTATAAATGTGTTTGTACTAGGAATAACATAGTCTCTCAGTTACTTCCCATCTCGAATCTCAAATTTAGGCCAACGTTATCTGGTAAACCCCATGTTTAATAGTTGGGACTGAATCTTTACTTGCTTTATATTATCCTTTGAAGTCAGTGTAGTGGGGACTTCCGTCAGCTGAAGTTCTAACCTAGTTTGGGGGGTTTATTTTGTCTTACAACCTGCTGCAAAGACTTTGGTATTGAGAATTAGAAGTGCAGAAAATTTGTTAAACTTAGCTCGAGTTCAGAATGTACGTATTTTTCATAGTTTTATCCTGTAGAGTCTCAACTGCTAGTTTTGACAGTCCCAGATATCATTACAGCAAACTGCATAGATATGAGTAATTTTTTTCTGCTACATTGTATTTGCCTAATTCCCTTTGTCACTATGTTTTGTGATTAAGGCTCAACAATTAAAATTCGCAACCATACTTTTCTGTGTGGTTTCCTATTTCCTTGAGTTAAAAAAAAAAAAAAAAAAGTTAAATTCTTATCATAAAAAATAACAATAACAATGTAATTAGAGCTTGGGGCCATAATTGCAAGGCATATTAGAACTGCACTTGATGGCATTGCATTACTACTTTGCACGCATAAACACTTGAGGACCAAGCCAGTAAGCTTAAATAACGGTTCTGCTTGAAGCTTCTGAAGCTTCAGCCTGTGTCACCAAAGTTTCATATTGCGAAAGAAATAATGGTTGTGTTGGATTCCCATACTGATTAGTTCATGTATGCAAAGAACAGAATTCATGCAGAAGAATTGTCCTGTTTTAATTGTGAGGCTTGGACTCAGCAGACTTGAGTACAGTTTTGGGGTCTTTGGGTACAGAAGATTACAGGTGCCTTTAGGCAGGTTGCTTTGGGTATTTTTAGCATGTAATGCTGATATCCCTGAGCTTGTATAGAGAACTCGAAGTCTTGGGAGGTATAGTTTATCAGCTTGGGTACAGTGATACACTACTTCCTCTACTGTTTTTGTGACTGGAGCTAATGTGCTTTTATCCCTCGAGAGTATGCACGTTCTGTGTGCTTTGTTTCAATACCTGTGAATTGGAGAATATTAAGAATATTTGAAGTGTTAGAAGCACCATCATTTAATTGGGATACCACATCAAATATGTGAATGATCTCAGACTGAGCATGGACTAATATATGGTGTGAGGTCTCTATCACATATGAAAAAATTGATTACCAGTTGATAATCTTGCGCAGCATGAACAATCCAAGGTAGAGGCTTTTATTTCTCAAATTAAAATCTTATTTAGGTACAGATAAAAATAAATACTGGCCACAGAGGCGAATGAGTTATTTGGGTGATAAAAATGGACAAATATAATCATTGGGTGTATTAGCAGTACTGAAAAGTCTACCGGTGTTTCATGTGGTTGCTCTTTCTTTTACTGAGATGCTAAGTAAGAAAAAAACATACATAAAAAAGACATATCTCTCATAAAGCTTTTAACATTTTTATGTTATTTCATATCTGCATAAAAATGTGTTTGGTTTTTCAGAAGCAGTGAGCTAAAATGAAAGACTTAGAGTGTTGTTGTCCTGCCACTTTGGCCTCTCAGATTGACCATTCTGTCTCCGGGGCTCAGCAAAGGGAGCCTGTGACATTTTGAAATTATCTGTCCAGGGAGAAAA
>JANHGO010000044.1:5845144-5913037 GCA_024606505.1 Aquila spilogaster | reverse complement strand
AGTCTGTCTCTTGCCATCTTGCCAAACCTTTCCAGCATGCTCCTCTCTGCGGACTCTGAGCTCTATGGAGGACTCTACCTATGTTCAATTTAGCTTACAAAACCAGAGTAAACCTTGAATGTTTCTTATTTTGTCATTTTTTGTTTTTTTTTTTTTTATTTTTTTCCTTGCTGGGGAAAACTTTCGTAATAGAAAATAGTATGCTTCACAACACGGAAACACTGTTTACAAAATGTACTAAATACTTGTTTAAGCACCCTTGTTTTGGCTGAGATAGTAGCTGGCATGTTCTGTGCTTCGGATTTCTGATAAAAACAGTGGGACTAACACATCACTATTTTTAGTTGTTGTTGTTAAACAGTGCATATAAAAAGCCAAGGACTTTTCAGTTTCTCATGCTGTTATGCCAGTGAGGAGGATGGAGGTGTGCAGGCAGCTTGGATGGGACACAGCCAGGACTGCTGGCACAAACTGGAAAAAGGGATTTTCCATACCTATACCACATCAAGTTCAACCATGAAGCCGGGGAAAATTGGCTGGGGTATTTGCTTGGAGACTGGCTGGGCATCATGCCACTAGAGGTAAGCAATAGTATTCTGCATCAGTTGTTGGGGCTTTTTTTGTTGTTGTTTTGTAGTCTCTTTGATGGGGTGAGGGTGTTTTTTGTTTTCCATTCCTTCTTACCTACTCTGTCCCTACCTCAACCTGTGAGTTCTTACACTTTTTTTCCAGTTCTTTTCCTAAAGAAAGAAGAAAGGGCGTGTGTGAGGGAGGGTTGTGAATGAACATTTGCATGGTGCTTAACTGTTCACTGGGTCAGAGCACAGTATGGAGCTAAGTATATGTAGTTACAGTCTCTGTGCTGCAAAGGGAGAGTTGTTTGCATGACTGAATCAATCTGAACATATTATTTCAGAAAAAGCAACTCTGTGCCATGAATGTAGGTAATTCATTCACATCATGGACTTTGTGGACTTGTGCTATTAAAGTTTGGCAGAAGTAAATTGGAGTGGGTTTCGTTAAATGTCACTTAAAGCTGGGAGATTTGCACAGTCAGTCAGCCCAAAGCAGGCAGCTGCCATCATATCCTCCCTCAGTCCTGAGCCAGCACTGAGGTGCACATGTAATGGTGCATGTCACGTGTGACTGCAGTATTCAGAATGATTGGGAACTTTAGAGTCCAGTGAAACTCCATAGTGAAATATGCCAACAAGGGACTCGTTAATTGCTGTACATGGCTCCTACTGTAGCAGGGACATATTTAAGTCAGTTTTCCTTCTTTTATTTTTTGTTTTTATTTGTATTCATTAGAAGAGTGTCAGGATAATCCATTTAAGGAGAGAACAGAACAAGTTTTGGAGGAATGCTGAAGCCCTCTGGACTACTTCAAAGACTTCACAGGGAAGACTAGTCCTGTCAGCCAGTACTTTCCAAGCTTGTAAGGGAAGCTGGATGAATGCAAATCCAATCTGCGCTAGAGTGTAGTTCATGGGGTACTTCTAATTGCATTATCTGATGGATACTGTCCAAGGGTAGTCTTTTCAAACTGAAAATGTGGCTGCTATTTTGTCAAAAGAGAGGTATCAAGATAAGGGAATAAGTCTGTTTTATTAGCTGAACAAGTTAAGCATAGAGTTTTTCAAAACATCCTTGCTTAGGTTATAGTACTCTACGTAGTCTGTTTCGTAGTTTATGAATGAATGTTAGACTGTTTGAGTTAAGAGAAATTAGCTAAGTAACAATAGATCACTCTTAAATAAATCTCAATGAATCTATTAAATGGTGGCTTTCAAGCACCTTAGCAAGTACTGTTGCTCCCTTGTCTCCTGTAATTGAACACTGAAAGAGACTATCAGCTAGTTGATTATGAACAGTTTATTTTCCTTTCCGCTCTCCAAGGTGAGTTTGCATAGAAAGAGGGAGGACATAAATAAATGTGGCAAAGAATCTTACCAAATTTAATTCAAGGGCAAAAAATGTAATTCAGAAGACAGGAACTGTTTTTAAGGCTAGTTTCTAGGATTCTAGTAGCACAGATTTGTTTATAATTTTAGCTTATTGAGTTTCTTTAGATGTGATTTAAATTGTGATAGATGTGATTTTTTTTATTAAAAAAACAAAACAAAACAACTCAAGTTTTATATACCACAAAGCATTACTTTTTACAGATAGATTCAAAAATATTTAGCTTCACTTAGACTTTAGACTGCATCTACCATCTGTGTTCCTATTGCTTCACTTCTGACTGAAGAAACACAATATAAAAGGCTCATTCTCCCCAGCTGATGTATAGAAATGAGAAACACATTGAGAAAAGGTGTTGGTTTGATTCCTTGAAAATATAGATTTACTCATGCTAGCAGCTCTGTAGTTGAAAGTTCACACTGTAAAAGGTGCTTCACACTGTGTGTAAACTGTGTTGGAAATAATTGTTACAAGCTAAACTTAAATCTCTTACATTAATCTGAAATATTTTATTCTGCATTCATTTTTATAGTGTCATCATGATATGAGTTACATAGCAGTCTTGGAAGAGTTAGATTTTTATGTGGAAAAAATGTAATGATAATCAAATTAGGGATCTGCAGTTTTAACTTAGTTTTATTACTTTGCTGATCTCAGTTGAAAGGCACTTTCTTTGAGGGCAATTCTATTTTCATTATTTTAATTTACCACTTTTCCCTAGTGCAAACATTTCTTTGTTGGCAGAATTACCCAACAGATATTAAATATTGAAATGGTCAGGGAAGGAATGGCATGAAATCTCCTGATCAGGAGAAAAGTGGTAGTGAAACTCAAAGTGGAATTTATTTCTCTAAACAAACAGAGGGTAAATCATTGCTGTAACTGAATTCTGCTCAGAACCTTAACTAGAACTAGAGCATCTCTCCTGAAAATGGGAATTAAATTATGCAGGTAATTAGACCCTGAAGTACTGAATAGTTCAAGAACAATGTCTTGTATACTTAAAACTAAGTTGTTAGTATCGTTTATATTTATTCTATACCCTCCATAAAGGATCACAGTTGTTGATCTTTTAAGTTTAGTGTCAGTTGTCTTCTAGGCTAATCAGAATGATATTTCTTAGGAGGATAAATGCATTCAAAATTAGATGGTGATTGTTTCCAGGTGTTATGTTCATTTTGAAAACTTTTTCTATTTACGGTCAGTCAGCACTCATTAACTCAAATGCCATACGAAGATTATTCTTCAAATTTGAAGTAGCAGCAAAAAATGCTGTGGTGCAGGCATACTTTCTGTTTCTGAAACAGTCACTTAAAAGAGGCTTCAGACATAGCCCCTTCACATATCTTCAGTGAATGAGGTTCCTTTTCTTTGCCCTACCCGTGACATACCTATTCCAGTTGTTATTTATGAGGTGCCAGGTGAAGTGGACTTTTATGTAGTGTTAAAAGAAAGAAAGAATTAGAAATACCTTCTACAAAACCATGAAAAAGGCTGAAGTGTATTACAGTAAGAGTCTCAAAAGCTATAGTGATGGTATGGCTAGCGTTATTATAGAATACTGTGCTACTGCAATGAAAATACTTTATTTACATTAGTAATTTTTAGGAAAATGTTGACAAAAATATTTCACTTAATTATCATCTGCAGTCATGCAAAATTTCTAAATATGATACAGTATAATCCTTTTATTTAGTTTTTAATTTACAGTGTCACTTCTTGACATTAAGCTGTTAAAGCCATGTATTGTAAGTTCAGAATAACTTCTTTTATGTTCTGGCACTAAGCTAAAGTTCTTGCCTTGTCTACTAATGTTGAGTAATAGAAAATAATTAACTTTAAATTAGAAGTTTTCTTTTTACTATGTGGCACTATTAGCTATAATATGGATTTGAAAAGACATTCCTTAGTACAGGCACAAATCAATTATACAGAAAGTGTAAATCATCTCTTCTGCAGAAAGTATTTATTTGATGAAAAGCTTTTTCATAAAGTTGAGATTTATTACTATCATAGGCTGGTCTGCTGTCCATCATACTTGAAATGAAGATACACCAGGTGCTATTCTGAGTGACCTGGACAGGCTGAAGAAATGGGGAAACCAAGACCCTTACAAAGTTTAGCAAAGGGGAATGTGTGATCCTGTACCTTGGGAAGTAAAATGCCATGTACCAGGCAAGCTTGGGGCTGATTGGCTGGCAAGCCGCTTTACAGAGAGATACCTGGGGTATTCTGGTTGACCATGGGCCAGCTGTCTGCCCCTGGAGCCAGAAGCAGCTCCCAGCATCCTTGGCTATATGAGGAAGAACACTGACAGTGGGTTAAGGTAGGTGTCTCTTTGGATCTCAGCACTGATGAGATGTAGGTGGTGAAGAGATACTGGGAGAGCTGGGATGGCATAGCCTTAAAAAGAGAAGGCTCTGAGGGGGTAAACATGGAGAGATTTGAAAGGGAAATTTCATTATCAAATACAAGATAATTTATGAACAAGTAAAGGAGTGTAATTTCGTTCAGCATCTTTACTCTCTAGGACAGAGAACAAAAATGTCAGATGAATTGGATTGCCTGTGACTTTTTTTTTCTTTTTATTTATTCTGCTATTTGTTGATTTGTGTAATACACCAAGAAATCTTTATGTTTTTTTTTTTTTTCTTCAGAATTTTTAAGTACATTTTTTGACTACTTGTGAAAAAAGGGAATCTTAGAGAGAGGTTGGTGCCTGGATGTTTTTTGTAGTGTAACAGTTACCATAGAGAACATGATAAATGCATTGAGATTCCATTAGATCAGTATAGAACATAAATAACCAGTGTATTTAGAGAATTTTTTTCATGAGAAAAGGATGTCCATAGAATGTAATGCTATTCCACGTTACATAAGAGGCTTTGTATGCATCTAATGCAGAATATGTCTGAAACATTTTTATTTCTTACAGCAATCAATATTCTGTCTGCAGTGTTTTTCTCTGCAGAGCTGTCAGAAGTAAATTCTTTTGCACTGTTTTCCATTGTTGTTATCACTGGAACAGCTCACCTGATGTCTTTTTATAGTAGGGAAGGGCAATAATTTAACAACAGTTTGACTCCCTGAGTGTGTGTTTAGATGAACCAATGATTAGACTGTCAGGGTGCATATCCCACTGTTGTATTTAATCTGTTGTAGTTGGGATGGTGTTATTTCAGACAGAAAAAAAAGTTTAATGCACCTCTACTGAAAGATAATTTCATGTTTGAATTATGTAATTACTAAGCCAAACACAGCAAATATTTTTGCACCACAAAAGCTTTACTTGTATTCAGCGATAAAAGTTAACTTTCATTCTTACTGAGCATTAGAATAATTACTTAGTGTATATGTCTGCGTCTTTAGTGTGTCTTTGTGTAGTGTATATGGGGAATAAAGAAATGAAAAAAAGTCCAAAGTATGTGAATAGGGTTAGTTCTGAAAATTTATTTAAATTAATTACTTGCATGTATGGCTCTTCACATATAAAGAATACTTGTTCTATATTTAAGTTAGAGTAAACTGTAGACATTTGCAATCTGTACATTTCTAAGGAATGGTGTTTAATAATGAGGAGAAGTTGTGCGGTGTTACAGAGGTCATGTTGTACATAAACCCACTAGAACAATCAAGGATTGAGTTGCAGACTCCCAAAATGTGGCTTCCTTAAGCTGTATCAGCACACAGGATGGTCAGGAAGGGGCAATGCTCAAGCTGTCCCACCTATTCAGATAATATTCCTTCTCCAGCACATTCTAATTACAAACCAGTTCTTTTCAGCTTTTCATTCTATATTTGTAGGGATTTCCCCAGGAGGAGATAGCACGGTTACTTTGGGCAAGTGACAGTCGTATATCAACTGCAGTAAGAAGAAAATGTTGTGACTCTTAAAGCACTCATGCAAAAAGTCTTTGCACTATTGCTCAAAAGTCATTTCTTCTGTGAAACAAGAGACTCCTCCTTCTCCCAAAATAATAACATTCAAATAGGGAAGAGAATCCCTGGCCCCTGATTTGGAGTTGCAGTGCACTCTGTGAAAGCACTTCAACTTAGACACTCCAAGGTCAAACTTGTTACTAAATGTTGTTAGAGCAAAAGAATGCGCTTGGGAGGAAAATCCTTAAAAATAAAAATGCAAACAGTGAGAAATATTTTGTTGTAGCGTGAAATAGCACATCAGGTAACTTCAGTAAAGAGACACTGCAGTTTGAACAGACTTTGAAAACCGAAAGTACAGTTGTATGTGACTGATATCCAACCCTGTAGATGAATAATTCATAGCTTTTTGTTATTTTTAGGATTGTTTCATTATTACTTATATGTGACACAATGTTAAAATTTTCATCAAATTGGATAAACTTAACTATTTTTAGAGGAAAGTAGTATGATTTCTGTCTCATAACTATCAGCATACAGATGATTCTTGGGAGGTAACACGTCAGGGCTTTCCAACAGGGGCTCTTTATCCACTTTGATAAGAGCAATACAAAGTCACACCTCATTTGAGTCCTTCTATGTAGTGAAGAGCTGGCTGGGGACTAAGCTTCTCTGTGGGAACCTGAGTGACACATGTGGTATTGGTTGAGTTGAATCCCTTGGATTCACAACATTGTGACTTTCTGTGATGTACTTAAATAGCACTCAGTAGTCTGTAGGTTCTTTAACTTTTTTGTTTTGCTTACTGACATTCTCCTGACAGAGTTTGAGTAATGTTGTAATATATGGGACTTTAATTTGATTTTTTGAACTTAAATTCAAAATTAAATCACATTCTCCTGATGGCATTTCTCCTGCCTGCTTCAGGAGAGAGAAAATTAGGAAAGAGAGCCTACCAAAAACTGAGGAAACAAGATTGGCCATTGTGAAGAGTTAGGAAGGTAGCAGGGAAGTTCAGCATAGGCAGTCATTTCAGGAAGAAAGAAATCTTGTATATGGAAGTGAGTTAACAGCCAGAAAACTTATGGAAAAAAAAAATGGCCAGAAGGAAAAAGTGTGTGGTGATGGGGAGCAGAAGGGGATTGGATAGGGGGTTAAGGATTCAGGAATTATTTATCATGTGTGAGTTGCGTATTGTATGGCAACTGCTGAGTCACAGTCTGAACCACTGATTGAGCACCTGGAGAAAAGACCCGGTCAGCCCTGGGAGCACAGGTGAAGGCAATTCACCTGTGCAACTGGAAGGGGGTGGGGCCAGGCTGCAGCCCTCTCAGACCCCATTTAAGGGCTGACTACCACTGAGGAAGGATCTCTTGTTGGAGATCCCCTGCTTTGTGGAATTTTTCCTGCAAGCCTTGATCCTCAGAGATGGGTGAGCATTCTATTTTCTTCTTTGGTAATAACATTATCTCACTTTGTTAGTCCTGTTGCCATTATACCATTACATGTATCCTGAAGATACTTTCTCATCTTCTTCCAAAATACTGATGCACTGTGGGTAACCTATGGAATATTTTGTACCCTTTTAATCTAGCATGTTTTCTATTAACTGTGGCAGTTATATTAGTCAGAACATTACATTGGTCTTGGCAGTACTTTTTAAATAAGAGACATTTTAGTTTGAGCTAATATATACCATGATCATTTTATCTAGCTAATTCCAGTTTATGTTTATTCATATATTCTGAGATTTGTAATTCTTCACTAGAGCAATTCCAGAAAGGGTAGCTATTGTGGAGGTTGGTGCGAAGGTGGGATAAAGTCTTTTCTATTGTTGCTTTTTGTTCTTGGGTGTTAAGTAAATTACAGCTTTTCTCTTCTGCAGAGAGAAAGGGCTTCAAAGTTATTTAAAACATTGCATGAGTATATCTGTATCATCCTTGAAAGTCAGTGGGACCTGGCTAAAACATCAGGTCAAAACTGAGAAATGCATTTTCACTGTCTACATAACAATGAGTAGTATTTGAGACTTTAACTGTTTGTGGTAAAGGGATAAAAGTAAGAACTTCCATGATCTGTAGATTACCGTATAATTCAATATATACTGAGTGTCACAGACTAGACGTGAACTGTTGAACAGGCTTTAGTTTAGTTGGCAAGCGAAGCTGTAAGCTCTACACCAGGTTGAAAAATTGCTCCTGTAAAGTCACACTTGGAAACTATAAATTCAAGTGCTGATTTTTGAACAACTCTTTCCCTTGCTCCTGTATCAGTAGATCAATATTTACAGCATGTACAACTTAAGTTATATATGCAAATTATTCCCTTTTAGTTCCCATTTACTGAATATGTGAAGCATTGTGTAAGACTAACAAATTATAGGGGAGCTCAAAAAATGAATACCTGCTAAAGCAAGGTGTCCTATGTGAGATATGTTTGGTTGTGGGAGATGTCAAAAAATCTAAAGATAAGAGCAAGTGAGTAGATATATGAAGAACTAAGCTCCCAATTACAGCAATAAGATAATGTTTTTACTATGCAGAAGTATAAAATACTGAGTGTGTTTTTGAGAAGTTTTCTCCATCTTTGGATGGCAAAACACCACACAAGCTTAAAAATATTTTCATCTTTATTTTCGAAGTGGTCATTTAAGATGTACTTCTGGTCTTTTCTGTTAAGATCATGAAGATGATTGTACTAACTGGTTTCATCTCAGGGAACTGTGCTAGTCATGTGACTTCCCATTTCCTACAAGTTTTTGAGGGATAATAAATTCTGCCACTCATGATTTCTTGGAAAAAAAGGTCAAGTTTTAACTGGAATCAAAGAGTCAGACTAAAATGTTCTTCTTAAATATATTAATTAATACTTATTACAGGGTTTTTATTGGCTAGCAAATTTTTCAGTAACAAATGAAAATATATTGCACCCATCAGTAAACTGCCGATGAAGATTGTATTTTTTTCCTTTTATCACTGTGAATTTAAGTAATCTAACAAGCTTTTTTTTCCATTTCCTTAAGAAGGCTGATCTTCAAATTAATAAAGAAAATGCATATATGGAAAATATAACAGCCTTATGGATTACTTTGTAGGACATCTCTTAATTGACAATGAAGTTTTAGAGTAGTTAGTATATGTTTCCTGCATCGATGAGTTTAACTTTGGTTTCTTCTGTGTATGTTTTTCTCTCCAATTCACAAACAGTCTTACTGTGCGTCTGTAGACGCATCACAGTTCTGTCACCACATAGACTTTGACTGAAATAGTTAACCAGAGTCATACACCAATATCAGACAGGTCTTGTGCAATTGAGTTATCTACCAGAGAGAACTGTTCATGCTTTAGTAGTCTGTATTTCAAATCCAGCATCCCTCACAAAAGTGTACTTAAAAATGTGTTCTCCTCTAAGCATGTATTTAACCCATTGATGAGCATATGTTTATGTTATTTCTTAGATAGTAGTCTTTGTACCAGCAGAGGTGATGGTTTTGTTCTCTTTAAGTTGTGAACACCTGTCTTTTAGGAAATGAACTGAGACCATCAACTCATCTCACAAAGGCCAGCAAACAGCTATCAGGTGGCAGTGATATAAACTTTAAAACAGCAATCAAAATTTCTGTGAAACTGCCCGGAAATTATGGTTCTGAACGAGGGAAAAAAGAAAGGTTATATGAGCAGTGGTTGGATAGCAGTTGGAGAAGCAGCAGCTGTGTCAGCAAAAAAGTGTATTGAGTATGAATGGTTTGAGCAGTAAGACAGTGCAAAGAGAATATACTTCTAGGTAACATTAAGTGAGCTTTTCTTTCTACATCCTATGTAGACAGCTGCTTCTTTCAATTGTGAGAACTCACTGTTAAAATATTTTAAAAGATCTTGATGTTATGTCATATAGGGTATGTGCTGCTATAACTGTTTGCTTGAAATCCCCTATCATTTAGTAGAGAAGTTTCTTCTAGTGTCTTTGAACAGATTGAAGCCTTCAAAGGAGCCATACAGAAGAAAATGAAATAAAAATAGTAATAGCAGGTAGACGGGACTACTTGATTGATATGTTATAATGCTACTACCATCAGAGAAAGTCTTTCTACTATTGTGTATATATATATTTTACAATTTTAAGTGTGATATTATGTAGTTGAAGTTATTAAGAAGTAGTGATGCAGAGTGGAAAAAGGTGTAATGTCCTAACTGTACTGACAGTGCCATCTGCAGAATGTTATGTTGTGTTACTTTGTAAGAACTGTTGACTTCTTTTTGCACGTGTATTATGATGTTATAGTATTTATATTCTTTTAAAGCTTATGTAAGAAAGGAAGGAGAAAGCCATTATTAGTTTCACAGTTTCCTCTAAATATTAAGCTTGCACTAAAAACAGCCTGTTCTGATTTTTGGCATGATCCCGATGACTGTCATATATAATTATGTTCATTGGCATAATTTGTTGTCTTTTCTTAACCAGTGTCCGTCTTGTGTGTTATCAGGCACATTAAAATTGTCTCTAAGCTGGAAAATTTGTGGTAGAAGAGACAGGATAGGTCAATGTAGTTAAATAGTCTTATTTTCTTTGGCCTACTGAAAATCTTTGCCTGCACTTTCATGGTTCCATATCCCTTGAACCTGTGGCTCTTTATGCTCTGCTTTCACATGTAGAAGTGAAGTAATCATATAAATATATCACCGTCAGTGATGGGGGATAATTAACTTATTCACAAGTTTTTTTTTCTGCCTTTTACAATGAACTATTGGAACTTTTCAGGTTTAGTTAAATGCAACTGGAAATCAACTTTACTTGATCTCAGATTTTTGACAGAACTGAATAATCTGAATAAGAGTTCTTCAAAGAACACTTTAGGCATAATAAATAGATAAAGGCAGGGACCTTTCTTCCTATATCTGCATAATTGCCTTGACAGCCGTTGCTGAAGGACTCCATTGAAAGATGAAGGAACATGGCTATAGACAGTAGGACTTAAAGGTGCTTCAGGAATGCATTTAATCTGTTCATCAGTCCTAAGGAAGATTCAGTAGTTCTTTCTAGTAAAGATAGAGATTTTTCTGATGTTTTAGTTAACATTTATTTACTGTCCTTCAAATTCACTCTCCTACTGGTTTTTATGGTTTTTGTTGCTGTAAAGGTATAAAACCACCCTCTAATGATTTGTTTTCTGTGAGATATTTGTGTTTGTTTCTTTGGTAGATGGCATTATCAACATTAAGCATGTTTAGTAATTAGAGCTGTTTCCAGATAGTCTCAGAGGGCTAAGCAAGGCTTCTAAAAATATTTTAAAGTGGTTTCATTAAAACTTCACTGTACAAGTGTTATCAAGAAACCTTTCATTTATTCAGCAAGAATCACCCTTTCTGAAAATGCTGCATTATGATAAAATGATTTCAAAGAACAAAGGCTTATCGAAGATTCCCTGTAAGACTTATCCAAGCTTCCCTTAAACTAATTATTTAGAAATACTAACCTAGATGATCAGTACTACCTCAAGGGCATCTCTGGCAAACTTTTATTATTAAAAAGTAGAACCAAATAAAGACAATAAATGAATAACAAGATGACCATATATAACATAAACAAGTCATTTTAGCTCCTCATTAAAGGGGATAGATATTATGAACTTGTATGAATAGCAGTCAGGATTTTAGCAACACCTTGTACTGAGGACAGGATGACCTTTGCTCATGACAGCTGAGATTTCCATCTGGCCTTGGCAGGTTTCCCATGTCGAAATCTTAGAACTTAACCACTTCATTTCATGTCACACAGTGGAGCTCAACTATTACTTTCTCTACAGCACTCACTTGATTTAAGTGCACAGAATGTACGGCCTGCTACAAAGCCCACCAATACCCATCTTTTTAAATACATTCAGAAGGAACCTCATTAAGGTGATTTTTGTAACATACATAAAAGATACCCACTTCTCTTTTATTGTTTATAGGCAGGTGTCTAACGTGAAGTGCTTATATCAACAGTAGGCCTTCGGATTTGTTAGAGTATACGATGAAGTTTTTTGTTTAGCCAAGGATTCTCAGAGGATGAGGTAAAATTCTCAAAGCAAAGGAGCAATAGAGTAGAAGTTAGTTCTCTTAATCACTAAAATGCTGTTACTTGAATTGCAGTATTTACCCTATTTGCTGACTAGTGAGACCATTTGAAATACTCTCATCTATTCTCTTCTTCAGTTATATCTCAGTGCTTTTTCAGATTCTCTCAGTTCTCCAGCTGGCGATTTTTCAGTTAAGATGTGAAACATTCCTTTTTTTGCTACAGAGATTTAATTAAAATTCTTTGAAATATTATAGGTGCTGGGTGTGTGCCTGTTGCAGTTCAGGGAAATTAAACTGTTGCTGCTTGTTCTGTCACTTGGAGAAAATTCAGTTAATTATCTTTGGAATGTGGGAGGTATCTTTTGAAATCTCATAGATAAAGCTCCGGTTACTTTGTTATTGTAAGATATTCCTAGCAGTCTCCTAGTTCTTGAATAATAAAGTTTACCTCTGTTTTGAAACTTGCCAGTATGAATGTGATTTTGTAGGACTTATACTTTTTTACTGGATTGTGAAAGTATGTTGTGTTCTGGCATTTTTTGATTATTTTCATAAAATTCAATATTTAATATAAAGATTATGTAACAATCAGGTGAACAGGACACCCTTTCTGCCATCTCATTTCTCTAGTCTTAGAATGGTGTTGCAGTAAAAGCTGTGAGATCCCAAATACCTCCAAATACGATGTCCACAGTCTCTGCTTCTCCAGTGAAGGGATACCAATTTTAAGATGTGAGAATGCAAAAGGGAAGAAATATGAAAATTATTCACTTAGTCCATGCAGGTTCATAGCAAAGTAAGAAAATTCTCTGTGATGGAAAGCCGTATTATGTATTGGCATTATTATAATGGAATATTGAGCCTTCACCTCGATATGACCTATTTCTATCCGGAGCAACATGGGCAGAAAATTTGCGGTATGTCAGATTGCACTGTATGGTGAATGATTTCGACCCTTGATTCCTGAAGAGGCTTACTGTTCTGAAATAAAAATAATCCAGAGAATAACCAAGATGAGATTCTAAAATGCCATCAAAATCAAATCAGTTAAGAAAGTGGAAGAAGCACTTATCTTCTGAACTGTTCTGAACCCAGTACAGTGACCGATGAACATGCATGTTAAACATCTGTTATCATGTATATACTTTTCCTTTAATATGCATTTCTGAATAATAGTAACTCAATAACTGTTTTCAACTGTATCATTATACAGTATTGGTTTAATGCAGTAATGGATTAGTTTTTAAAGCACATCTTACACTTATAAATTTAATAATTAAGATAGATAGTATTTAGTAAACAAAGTCTAAGACAGTTATACCTCTGCCATACAGGCTCATCTTTCTTTTCCCAAATAATGAGGTTTCTTTACAAAGACATCACTATTTGAGAACAGTTTAATCAAGTGCATTGAAAAAGGCTGGAAGCACAGATCTCATTTTTGAATATGCAGTAATCCATTTTCCACATATGCTTAACAATTATACATCTGTAACATTTTAGTTATGACTGTGAAGCAGAACTTGTACTTTTGCAACAAGGGTGCTAACCCCATTTTCTGACTAAAGTTTTTTAATAACACTGAATTGTAATCTTAAATATAGTGTACTACCTTTTCTTTAAAAAAAAAAAGGTCAGTTGCAAAATCCAGATCTGTCACTGACATTGTAACTGAAATAAATAACTTCTTGAAAGTGGAGATTATAACTTGTGTTCTGCTTGAATAGTGAGAGAGAGAAATTCTTGAAAGTTGGTCACAAGGACAGTGATGCTAACATGTACAAAGGGAAGCACTAGGCTTTGTTGGTTTCCTCACTCTGCCTTCATATTGTCTGTCAGTTTTTTTTAATTCTGTGCCTTGTTCTCCTTTAGAGAACCTGCCATGACATTAGTGAAATAATATTTCAATTTATAGTTCTCTGTTCTCCTTCCCTCCTGGAGGGGAATTTAAAGGTCTGGCCACCAGAATAGTCAGTTATCTTTATTTACATGAAATTTGAAAGCGTATAAGAAAAGGGGATCTGATCACTCAGAAGTTGTTCTGCAAGAACAGTTACTGGTAAGATACTGGTGGAAGAATGAAAGTTAACAGATACTGGTTCAAATTATGATAGAGATGATATCCTGTTTTGAGGGATGGTGTAATGTTCTGGTGTGTAAGGACCTGTGGCCTAAGTAAGAACTGCTACAGCACTTCCTCCCTTGCACTTGACATGTGAGAGCTGCGTTCACCCAATTCACTGCTCAGGTAAGTTGGCATTCCACTGTTTATATCTCTTAATGCAATTTATACATCTTCTTTTCTATTTCCATCATTCCGTTCTTCTGCATTTTGCAAGATTATGGCAAAATAATCAAACTGTTAACATTACCAGGTAGTCTTCATCTTGGTTGCTTAATAAATACTTTGAAGCTTAAATACCACCTAGCTGCTTCAGTAGAATGACATGCTTAAGAAAATGTTTAAGTATCAAATATAAAGCGAGCAAATGATAATTTGATTCAACTTGGATAAATTGACAAGTTTAATAAATGACAAAATAAGTGATAATTAAATGAAATTATTTCCAGACTTCATTAACTACATTTAATCTCTCTTCATTTTCAAATTGCTCTAAGCTTTTGCTCATTTCCCCTTTTGGAGAGCAGAATATTTTATAAGATCATAAACTTAAGAATTCCTAATTCAAATCTCAGATGGATCTTCATTTGCTGAACAGAGCTGAGTTTTGCTGTGAAATTGGGTCATTTGAAAATTTTTATGTATGAACTGTGCTTCAGAATTTTGTAGTTACAGGAAGAATTCCAGGATTTTTTTTAATTATTATTTAGTAGGCAGTAGAACTAGTTGTGTGTGTGTGTGTGAAGTAGAAACCACTTCTGGGGGAACAAGGAAAAAATCAGACATGATCTGCAGCAAAATAAATTCTTGCCCTTCACCAGCATTCATCTTCTCTTTAGCTTTACTTGGGTAAGCCTGCTCTGGGAGCACCTCTGAAAGTCCCAAATTCAGCTTGAAGTGGCATAGGATTTGAAATGCAGAGGGTGGGGAAAAGAAGGTGATTACTGCATAAACATTGGGTATGAAAATCTTGGGACTAAAAGTAACTGTCAACTGAAGTAGATTGGTTTGGTTTAAAGTCCCAATTAGTTTGTCTAGACTTCATTGACATACCTGATGCCGTGGTTCTTAGATTATAATGCGTTGAGAATATGCTTTATGTAATGGCTGTGAAATATTTCATCTGTTTGCAAAAAAAGCATAGCAAAAGCAAGGGAATTAGAGTAAACTTGCAGATTTGCATGTGCAAATCCACAGAATTGGTATAGTTTATTATCAGTCCCATTGGTAAGTGAAAAGTAGCTGTATCATACTAAGCCACTTCAACTTGAAGTTGTAAGTAGGATCGAGCTGCAAAATGCCTGTGTAGATTTAGAAGAGAGAAAGAGAGAGTTGGATAAAATGTTGATGATATTATGGAGTGCAGGAGCTGATGGAAACCCTCGTGGATCTGGACCTTGGTGAGTTTGAGTACGTGTGTTCAGCAACAGTTTCCATAATTCTTTTAATAGAACGTGTAGCATCTAGTATCACTGTAGTTAACTAAAACTAAACCATGTGGTCATGGAGTGCTATGTACTGCTCAAAGCAGAAGGATTACACTTATTAGTTATTTTCTACATACTTTTGGAGATAACTGTATTCCAAATTTTCCAAGGCTGATACACCAAAATTTCACTATCTAGCAGTTTCACAGGTGCATCTTGGGATGAATAAATTATGAGTATGAATAATAGAATAAATGTGTGAGAGAGTGATTAAAAAATGAAATTGATCTGAGCCTTGAAGCAGACTGCTCTGCTTTATGTTTCTAACACGTGAGTTTTTTTTAATTTCCTGCTGACACTCCAGGTTAATTTTTTTGCTGGTAATTAACTTGAAAGCTAAATGTCCAACCTAAGTATGTATGTATAATTACTGGGTTAGTTACCTGTTCTAAGCAGATAATTTTTTAGTGTCTGACTACTACAGTTACTATATGTTAACTCTTCTACATGCTGCATACATGTAAGTCTGTTCCTCCTAGATATTAAAGTGTCTTTTTGTTTCTCATAACATGAAGTGACAAGTATCTCATGCAGGACCATATTTATAACATGTAAGAGTAATTGGGGATTATTTATTGTTTTTCCAGTATTAATATGAAGCCACATAGATTTTGTTGAATTTTACAGTTCTCTTAGGAGCGATGGATGCACTCAACACTTCAGGGAGAGATACAGCTTTGAAATGTGAGCCATATTTTTGTTTCAGAGAGGAAGGCTTTCCCTGTCTACATGCAGTGCTTTCTAAAATACTGTCACTTCTTCAGTGGAACACTTGCTCTGGAAATAACAGAAATACTACTTTTTCAGCTAATAGAGCCAGAACATTACCACAAAATTCAGATGAATTTCTCATTTTTCTTTTTCCTGTGATCCACTTAGTGGGTTGCTTTCAACAAGAAAGAAAGGGAGAGTCAGAGGTAGAGAAGTGCTGTTAATACAGTCTTTATTTACAAAACCTATTTTCCACTGGTAAAACACTGTGTAGAGTTATAATTCCAGCACTTGCTGTACTTTGTAAATGTAAGCAGCTTCTAATCTTGAGGAAAAAAAAACTTGTGTTCCAGTATTGTTTTCAACCCTTGTAACTTGGAACAGTAGGTATAGTTAACTGTGTCAGTAGGATTTTTCAGTTCAGTTGCTGTTGTTCCGAAATATGAAGGTATTATGAGTGTAATTGAAGTGCTCTAAATCTGCAAAAGATAACATAATGTAAAGGTATTTTAGTCTGTAAGAGAGCAAAGAGAAGATATGCAAGGGCTATTGCTTTTTAGGTTAAACAACATTCTTGTTCTGTAGAATAATGGAATTTTACTCTCCCACGTAGAATTATATTGCCCAGCACAATAACTGTTTAATTTCCATTCTACTCTTTCTTACGATGTTTTATCCTCCAGGCTTTTCAGAACAAGAAAATAATATAAATCAAAAACAATGCAATAACAAGAAGAATTTCCTGTGCATTGTTTTGTTCATGTTACTTTTGTTTAAAAATATGATATGTTTTTTGTGTCTGCGGATGAGTCTGTTCTTCCAAGTGAGTTACTTAGAACATAATTAAATACATTCCCCAAATTCTTGGAGTGCTGTTCTAGTAATAGCAGAACTAAAAAGATGCTCCTGTACTGCTTTCTTAGTGCCTTTAGTACTCATTTTTTGTTAAGCTGCAGATGACAGTTCTAAAGAACAACATCTGTAAAGCAAAAGTATGCAGAGAATCTCTTAAAGGCTTTCCTTGATTTCTGTTAAGCTTTCTAACATAACCACGTTGTACCCATTTAAGGATTATTTTAAGTATCAAAAACATTAATACATGTCAGTACTTAATGGACAGTAAAGTCAATTTTCTGTCACAGAGCATGGATTAACATTATAATACTGTAGCAATTAGAAGTCACTAGTGGTATCTATGTCTAATGAGTATCTTATATGGATTTCTCCATTGCAATTTGGCATGCAGTGTTGCTTAAATGTGTGTAGTTTGCTTAGCCAATAGAGGAATTGCAGAAATTGGTACATCGTTCTTGTCTGTTATCCCAGTGCTTGAGACCTTGAGTCTGTATTTCATCTGAGCCTGTGCTTCTTTACAATTCTTATTACCATTACTTCATTTGTTTCTTATTTATCTAATGAAAATATCTGCCAGTTTACTCTTCTTTAACAGAAAAATATCATAGGTATTTTAGCCTATTGGGTGTCACAGGATAGTACTGAGCAGTATTGCCAGCTTGATAAATTTCTATCACTTGTGTGTTTGTGAGGCACCATGTGACTACTTGACCTGAAGAGATCCCTTTGAAAACAGACTAAGCAGGTTGAGGCATGGCTGAACAAAATACTTGGATAAGGAACCAGCGTGTTCAGCTCATTGTCACTCATACTAAGAGTCTCTGTTTCCATAGATTGGAGGTTCTGAGACTGGCAGACAGCTATTCTAGTGAGCAGAAAGCTGAAAAGGGGAGAAGAAAAATGTTGCATTTGCCAGAATATAGGTAGATGCTTTTGAGTAAATTAATATTGTTCATTGCATTATTCTGTAAGTAATAAGAAACCTTGGAACTTCATATAAGTGGACTAAAACTATACACTTTAATATTTTCAGTGCTGTGTTTATTTTGCCATCTACCTCACTCTCTTTGGGAGAGATATACATACAGCTATAAAACATTCATTGTAGGGGTAGTTGATTTTAGAATTCATTATCTTACTGAATTTTATGTCTGGCTTGCAGTGTTTTATGGTATTTAGAATGAGCTGGAAGTTCTGAGTTACTCTGACTAGCAAAATAGAGACACCAGCATTTGTAACTGCTAAAGGGAGCACTGTCTCTTTTTATCTGGAGCTGGTAGGTGTGCCCATTTGTAAGGCTGGCTTAGCATTTTCACTTTACTGAATCTCTCTATTTTATCAGTTCTTCTTTTCCTTTCAATCTCTGCCAGGAGATTATAAACACTGATGAAATTTATTGACTAATTGCAGCCTCCAAATAGGCTAAGTCCCTTCCAGGAAGGCATCAAAATGAATGGGTATTCTTTTAGATGAATTAACATCAGAGTTTTGCAGTAATTTAAAACTAACTATATGACTTCAGGCTACTACTGTTGCCTAGAGCATAAAGGCTGTTGTGACCTTGACAGGACCAAGAAAAGAATTCAGTGTTCCCCGTTGTTTCTAAGCTTGTGAACACAGGAGTGTATTAAACAACGTTGTCATGCAGCAATAGGTAAATCTTGTTTATTGGTTACCACTTTTTTTCCACTCTTAAGTCTTTTGGATGCGGTAGACATGGAGTTAGTTTTTGCATTCATATTTTTCGGACTTACAGTTTATTAGGAGTATAAAGAATTTCATGAAGTGGAAAATTATTTTTATTCATTATATCTTCTGATTTATGATGACATTGAAAGGTACCCGTTATTTACTCTGAACTTCCTTGACAGCTTTTAAAACAGCAAGGCACTCCAAGCTGCCTTGGCAGCATGCCACTGAAAAGAAACTCACTAGTAAGATGGCATGCTTCACATGACCTGCTGAGGCTTTCCCCAGTAAAATTCTATTCGAAGAGAACAGCTACCTCCTTCAGAATGCCATTCAGAAATGTGATCCGGTAGAGTCTCATAGAGGTCACTGATCTGGTGCTAGTGTGTGCTCAGCTGAACAGTTCTGGTTTTGATTGAGCCAGGATTTCTGTTGCAGGTTGGGAGCAAATGGTATCTAGTCATAAGCCTACGGACTTGAAAAGCAGCAAATGGCAAACAGTGATATCCTGCAGTAATGAGCAAGTGATCTGTACCTTCTGCCACTATCTTATGTTTCTAGAATAAGCAAGGGTGAGAGAGCAGAGAAAGGAATATCAGGAAACTCTTGTGTTACTAGATTAGTAACAGTTTTGAATTAAATATCAAAAAGGTAGAAGAGCTTATTTTTATTTCCCAAGTGATTCCCTCCCTCTTGGGTATGTAAAGTGTCTGCTAAAATTTGGGTTGGCTGTATGGGAAAAACTGGAGGAAAGGTCTTAAGGTAGATGTTGCTGCCCAGGCTAAAGGTTCAGACCTTGTTTTGTGACCCTGGATTGCATAATATCTTATTGCCAAGTTTTTTTGACTGTATTGTTAGTTCAAGGGATCATTTCAAGAATGTCATGCTACTTCAACTTTCCACCTGTGAAGAAGTAATTGAGCTGTTGCTTCTCTCTGTTTCTGCTTTTCTGTTTTTTCCTGTCTCCTTCTTCTATGCGAGAATACAGCATCATTTCTGAGAGGGAGAGTCTTGCACCAAGGGAAGAGGGAGGAAGAACATGAGGCCTATGAGGTACAGGAGAGGCAGGGAAGAGCTGCTGGCCCACTGTCATCATCATCATTCCCCAGCTCATTCCCCACTTTCCATGGTAGTGAACTGTGGATTAGGAGTAAGGCAATCTCTGCATCCTATATCCTTGGCCTTTAGGGGCAGTCAGTGGTCCCCTGCACCTGGGGCATGGACATGAGGCATCTGGTCCTGTGACCACCTTCCTGCCTGAGATCAGAAATAAACTGTTTCTGTCCCAGTAGTAGTGCTCTTGTTGAATGCTGAATTGCCTCATTACTTAAGAGTGAAGTGCAATGAATTTGTGATATTTACCTTACAGGTTCAGTGTGCTTCTGTGGGCTACAGGTATGTTAAAATATTCTGATCAACACATTTGCTAATAAAAAAAGATTGTGTTTTTGTGTCATCTATAAAATCTAGAGAAATGCTAGCTGTGACCCACTGCTACTGTAACAAGGGAAAATGTCTTGATGAAATGATTGCTTAACAGAGAGTGAATGCACTGCCTTCTAATTTTTTAATACTTTATGCTGCACAGCATATTAACATTGGCGGCTTTTCCCGTCACACTACATTGCACATATTTGAGGTGTGGTTTTAAAAGACCCCCTAGAGAAAATGTAATTTGTCCTCTGTTGCCTGCATGTTCCACTAAACTCTCATTATTTATAAAATTGTATAGGGTCTTTCTACAAAAACAACATTGATCATTCATTATAGGGTGCCAGCACTTTGATTCATGATCTGAGGTGTAATGCCTCCAGCTGCTATAGTATGATCCCACCCATTGTAACTAGCTTGACACCTATGCAAGGTGGCAGATCATCGGTGAAGGGATGTTAATGCTTGTAATGACTACCTCTTGAAAATTTACTCTTCAAAAGCTTGGGGCTGGGATTGTTGTTGGTTTTTTATTTTTCTAGAACTACTTATTTCTCATTAGTGTTAATGCAGGGAGAACCAACAAGGTATTTTTTAGGAAGTTTTAGAAGAAATGAGTTATCAGACTTCCACTGAAGATGTTTTGTGTTGATTTAGATACAATTGCAACTTACTCTAAAATTTGTCACTGGAGTTTTTTAAAGGAAACTGAACACCGAGAAAAACTACTTTAAGGGAAGATGTCTAATCGTGCTAAAGATTCTGATTCTTTGATCACTTTTTACTGAATTGTTTTCAATGTAATCAGGGAAAAATCAAAGGAAAATGAAGGAAGGCAGTGGAATGGGAGTAATAATGCAAGAGCTTCGTAATTACTATTGATTATTTCAGTTATGTCATTTATAGTATTAGCTAGACAATTTCTTTGCATACGCATCTATGAATTGAACATAAGAAAGTCCATGGTCTGAGGAAAACAAAATCATACTTAAATAAGGGTGAGGACTGGAATTCCCCATCCCTTACTGTTTGCTTGGTTGGTTGAAAATAACTTTCTACAGTGTTTGGAACAAGCAGTTGCTGGGGAAAATTCAGTCATCTGATCTATTTGGTGGGCATTTTATTTTACTTCAATTTATAACTGGATTACAGTGGAAACATCTCTTTGTACTGTGTTTTTAAAAGCTTTTATGCATTAGCACAGTTTTTGTTCTTATTAAAAAAGACAACAAACAGAACATCTTCTTACCATTTAACTGAGAGAAAGGAAAAATGACAGAGAACATGTGTACTTCTCAAAAAGTCAGTGGATCCTTGTATGCTGTTTTCTTTCTACCTTGATGTAGCCTCTTGGTGTAGCAGTGGGTGTAGGCGTAGTTTCATCCTTCTCAGTATCTCTTGCTTTAGTAGAATGACATGCCTACTGATAGTGACTCTTACCCAGGAAGACTTTCAGTGGAGATTGGTTTCTCTGTAATGCCATGAAAGAAAGACAGTGTGATTAGTAAAAATAACACATTTGTGCTATGGGTCTGAGGTACAGGGTGTTATTAACCAGAAGGTTAACAGAAATAGTATAATAAAAATTGCAGGCCCAAAGGTAAGCATTTAGAGAAGCTTTGGGAAGCACGGTAACTGCTTTAGAAAAGCTGAAGTTGTTCTTTTGTCTAGACATCCAGAGTTATATCAAAGAGGCAGCTTGAGATTTTTCTAAATAGATAAACAGACTAATGCATGCAACAAAATATAAGGCGAATCAAAGATGATGGGATTTGAGCTGATGTTACTGCGCAGGAGTGAGATTTTTGACTATTTGGGTCTTGTAAAGCAGAGAATTTGTTTGAGAGATTACCCTGAACCAGGGTACAGGGAAGAAGTGGGGATGTCACACAGATTTGTATTCATTACCCTCAGGAAGCTGGTCTGTGAGTGCTTGAGGAATATCTGTGGAGGCTAGGAACACAAAAGTTAATAATGATAAGATATCATGAAAAAGAAAGTGGCTGATGGATGTCAGAAGTGGCTGACGGGTCAGTTAGGATGAAACAAGTATTGATTCAGAGCTGTAACCAGTGCAATGTAATTAGAGACTTTGTTGAAAGAAGTGTCAGTGTAGTGCAGGAGCAGAGGCAGAGCTGAAGACATCTGGAATGGAACTGGAGAGTTTGTTCCCCAAGAGCAATTGTAAATGGTTTGTTCAGTGAACAGAGGGGATAAAGAGGAAGAAAATGGGGTAGTAGTTGGAAAGGTGTATGAGAAAGACATATTGCCATACAGACAGTTTTATATGAGATGGGAGCAACAAACAGCAATCTGACTTTTAAACAGCAAAAATATCAATTCCTGCACTGCTTTCAGGAATCTAGATTTTTCAGATTGGAGACCTACAGGAATGACTGATTTTTGTGCCAAGACTATGATGGCACGTAGTGCAGTGCAGCTTTTGTTTTGCAAAATAAGCTCATACCATTGTTCCTAAGACACCAGTGCTTACCTTCTATTTTTGTCATTGTTTGGGGTAACTTTCATGTCTTCATTAATGCTTCAAACGTAATTCCAGCTAGTGATTCATTAGAACTATTAATATACTTCGTCATCTACTGTAGTTAATTTTATACAGCTTAGTTGTAAAACTCACATTTCTACTTCAATATTTCAAAAGATTTATCTTTTCCATAAAGAATTTTTACTACAAAGTTAACTCCATACTTGCTTTAGCATTACATAGACTTTAAATGCTAATTTTGAATTTATTTGATGCAAGGGTATTTGTATTTCTTCTAAATTTTTTTGCATTGTATTGTATTACCACATTTTAAATAAGAAAGAGCGGGTAAATACCTTTCCTAAGTGCTTACTGATTCTGATTACTATTAGAAAGAAATAGGATCAGTGATGTTTCCATTAAGTTTATAAATAATTTGAAAATGAAAACGTTTCTGTATTTTGTCCATTGATAAGTCTTAATTGATCTTTAACTGTGTTTAAGGAGAAACATTTTTATGGTGAGGGCAGACACTGGAACAGGTTGCCCAGAGACTCATTGAATCTTCTTTCTTGTAGGCTTCGAGACCAAACTAAATAAAGCCCTGAGAAACTTGATCTGACCGTGAGTCAACCTTGCTTTGAGTAGGAGATCAGTGTAGATGATTCCTGAGGTCTCATCCATTTTGAATTAGCCTGTGGTCCTGTTTTTGTTCCAGTGTTCTTACTTCTAAGAATATTGTCAGTTGAAATAAATTGAGTTCCATTGAGTTCCATTAGGTTTTTGTTTGACTTTATTTCAGAGAGATCTCCAATATCTTAAAACACTGTATATCGTATAAAGGTGAGGAAGATGTATCTGCATAGTATTGTCACACATTTACACATACTAAAGGGATTGATTTTGCATGCTATCTTTGATGGATTATAGGTCTTATTTTAGCTCTGTGGCCTTCTCCTTAAAAATGTTTAGCTCAAATACAGTTAATAGGTTCAAAATGTTTAGTATCAATTGGATTATCCTTGGTTTTCTGTCTTCATCCTTGCTTTTGCAATATAGTAGTGGATAAGCCTAAATTAGTAATGGTTGTTATTAATTCTCTCTTTAAATCCCTTGGCATCCTCTCCGGTCCCATTTAATAAAAACTGCAATACTTGAACAGTAAATATTGTGTAAAAGTTTCATATTTGAAATGAATTTCCTCCAGGCAAATAACAGAAGTAAGACGATATTTTGCGGTGCTGTGTATTAAAATAAATATTCAGTTAGAATAGAAACATTTCCTTGGAAGTAGAGCCAAAGAATGTGAAACGGAGCTTTAATTTGATTAAACTTTGTATTTTAAAGTACATTACATTTACCCATGTTTACCTATCCCATATTCAGAGAATGAGATGAGTTGCATCTGCTCCAGAGTTACATTTATAATATGAAATTGAACTTCCAGAATGGTACAATCCTTTGCTGTTTATCAGGATGATATTTCAGAACCTATTGTATCCAGGAGAATGAAGACATGGAGAGACAGGAGGGAAGTGAATATCTGATTTCTGAGCAAATGTCTGTTTTTGTTTTGATTTCATTTCCAAATTGTGCTTAATGTCTTTAATCCACTGAAGAAAAACTCAGCAAAAATAATGACCTGTTCAAAAAAAAAAAGATCAACTTGATTCATTTAGGTGCTAGATATTAAAAAACTTCTATAGAGTCTCAAAATATTAGCAGTGGAGCAGTGTAAAGTTTGTTAGGGCATTAAGCTTGTAAAGAGAATTTCTTTAACTGCTCATAATTGCATGCATTTAACAGCTTTCAATTGAGCTTCAGAAGCAGTTTTATCTTTTCTATTACTAGAGCTTGGTCAAGAACCCTTGAGAGATTCTTCAGAAATATCTGTATGGCAGAAATAGTTTATCTATGTTGTAATGTGCTATTGAAATCCTTCACAAGGTTTGTTATAATTCTTTACAAATAACTTCTTTTAAATTTCCTTTTGCACGGTTAGAAAATCTCTCTGGAATCAAAGGTGGTGTTTCAGAATACTTTTCTTACACTTTACCAGCCTCTGTGAATCTTTAAAGTGTATTGCTTGGAGATTTTAATATTTCAAAATATTTTGAAATGATTCAAAAACATGAACACAGTTGCTAACATCTCTTAAGAAATTGTGAGACCTGGGCTATGTAAACATTTATTTGCTGCAAGGCTTGCTACTCTCCCACTTCTTTCCACCTACATGTTCCATAAAGTAGTGTACGCCAGAAATAAGTTCCAGCACTACTGAGGAAATGGTTCTCAGCTATTAACAGGTAGCAGCATCTTACTATTTGTTTACAAAAGTAAATAGATAAAGTTACAAGGTGAGATTGCTTTGGATTTTGTCTAATGACAAAGTTTTGTTTAATGGCAGGTGCTGAGCCTGTCAGTGACTTTGGCCTCCTCATGTCTTCTAGTTTCAACTGTCCCTTTCCCAGAAGCATGCTTAAATCAAAGTTCTAAAATACTAATTCAGTTCTTTAGGAAAATGCAAACCTAGAAAGTGTCAGCTGAAATTAGGTAGGCAACTGTCAAATGTTTTATTTCTGTTCTCTTTTTCCCATGTACCAAGTACCACACTTCAATCACTGCGTCATTTTAAATGTCTTAAATACTATGCTAAAAATTCCATATTTTATTGCAATTCTATACTAATTTTAAATCTAGTTCTTCAGTTATTTTTTCTATGAAGGCAAATAGTAGATACTCCGTTATTACTTCATGATAGGGTGGCAAAGTCTGTACAGAATTCACTTAATGTTTCCCGTTCTAGCTCCAATTTTCCAGATATTTGTGAAGATCAAGTCATTTAGACGTAAGTTATCTCCTTTATGTAAGAATGTTCTGGCACAAAACGTCACAAACACAAACTGGATCCTCAGCCACATCTCTGGAAGTTGCTAGGGAAGGAAGAGTGTGTTTTTTCTTTTTTTTCTGGTGGAACATACTAAACTAGTTCACTGTTCCCAAATGCAGTACAAAAATACTACTTAAATAGGGACTTCATGTCAGTCTTGCTATCAGAAGTTGTAATTACGTGAGGATTCTATATGATATTTTAGTTATGTTCCTCTGTTTTCTGCTTTAATTTTCTGGATAATCTGCGATTATAATTCATAGTCCATAATCCTGCAGATATTTTCTCCTGCCTCCTGAGTATGAATCTGTATGGATGTGGGAGTGGAGATGCAACATAAAGTCAGAATTTTTCATTTCTTTTAACTGCTGTGAATTATGTTCAGTGTGTGCCTCTGCAGGAGGCCTCTGAAAAAGATACTGGAGTCAAAGGAATGTAGCAGTCCTACATGGTTGGTGGTTGACTGCAGAGGATCATTTTGTTAAGAGTAATGGCACCACAGAATCCCCCTTTGCCCTTTATTTGGTCATTTAGCTACATATGTAGTACTCTGGGAAAAGGCAGTGACAGTCATGATTGGAGAATGCTTTTTAAGGTCAGCCCTCTTGTCAGTCATGGAATCCTGCTCTGCCTGCATGGAGCTGCTGAGAAATCTGCAGGAGTGTTTGTAAGGGCATTAATTTCTGTTGCCAGTTTAGCCACCTGAACATACAAGAAAATGGAGAGCCAGAGCAGTTGGGTTCTGAATTCCATTGTCACATCACTGCGTGAGTGCTGTTCCTGTAGTCTGAGGAAACAGTTAATAGAAACCAGTTTCTTCTGGTGCAATACTTAATGTAGCAGTATCAGGTATGCCCTTTGGCATACCAAAGTTACACATCTTCACAGGAGAGATGGTCATCTAAGTTGCATAGATGCTATGGAATAAGTGTTGTTTAGGAAAGAAAAGTCTGTTATTGATTACACTATTTATATTAGAATATTATGAAACATATTTTAAAGGCAATATATGATGCTGAGGAAAGAAACTTATTTAATTCTGCATTATTTGTTGATGTAAAATGGTAGTTTTCAGAAAATATTTATTTAAATTTCAGTAATAAAGAACAAGCAACTTTTCGCTGATTTTTTTTCTTCTTTGTATATTGGAAGATGGAGAGAAGAAAAACTAAGCCTGAACCCTTATCACTTTTGTTAACTTGATTAAACATTTAGTGATATTCATAATACTCTAAATGCATGTATGTTTGGTTTAGGTACTGATTACACTAAAAGGATAAATAGCTTTCATTGAAATATGCTTAACATGAAATATGCATTTTAGAAGGGAATGTTAATTCTAGATTGTGCCATTCTCACTACACTAGCAAGGGTCCTGAAAGTTGGAAATTCACTTTAACGTTTTCTGTTTGTATTTTGTTTATTTTGAAGAGGTCCACTGGCAAACCAGAAGGAGAAAAAAATAACAGCAGAGCATTTATTGTCTTTCTGCTATGTTTTTTTTTCCTGTATAGGTAAAACTTTTCATGAGTATTTGAGAATTGCAGTTGTTAAGGAAGAGATGATGTTCCAAGAGCTGTAATGTAAAGCTGGGTGGAAGCAGATGAGCCCAAACGAACACAGCGTATTTGTCTTTTGACCTCATTGTTTTAACATATTGTATACGTTTCCTAATACATTCCATGTTTGTTTTCATACCTGTCCAAATTGTAAACCTCTTAGTTGAATATTAGATATACAGTATTAACAGAGGTGTTACTGATTCTGAATATGTACCAGCCATTTGCACCTGGGCATTGGGTGTAGTGGAAATCCAGTAGCATGAGCTCCAGCCATTTTGCAAGGTGTCTGTGTGCTGAAGCAGGCCTGCACAACATACAAAAACCTGGGTGTTATGTTTCAGTTGTCTATTTGGATACTGACTGCTTTTGTGATATAAGCATGAGTGACAGAAGTGTCTTTACAAAATGTGCTGTGTGTGCAGGCAGCTGGGTGCTAGGTCCTGCACTAACAGGCTGCGCAGGGTTCAGCCAAGAGGTTCAGCTGGAAAATCCCTCAAATATGGAACTTAAGCAATTTTTAAGTGAATTTACACAGAAGAACATCTTTGCAACTGTGATTTACTGCCAAAATATTATTTGTGACATTGATCAGTACTACTGATTTATGGAGTGTGGAGATTTACATTTCAAATGTCTGATTTATAGAATGTGCTACTTACAGGACAAGCAACTGATTTATTATGAAGCTGCATTACAGTTAAGCTAGTGTTTCTATTATAAACTCCTGATTCCAGAGATTTATAACTTCCTTTAAACATTGCTCTAATTGAAAATGTTTTCTTTCTGTCTTCTGGCTGTTTTTGAAGGCCTGAGAAGGGCAAAAGAGTGACTTCAGTGTAAGAATCATTGTGCATGTAGAATGAAGAATATTTTGAGGCTTAAAATGCTGAAGATGCTTAAGGTAGGATATTCCAGAAGAGTTCATGCTTCTATTGGTGTTGTATCTCCAAAGACCTGGTAATAACTGTAGACAGAAATCCAAAAAGAAGGATTTTCATTCTTTAATGTCTTTACAAATGCAGCCTTAATCAACCTTGAGGAGGGCTAAATTTGCACAAAATGCCACTACATAGTCGTTATCTTGAATTGCCACACATTTGCTTCTGCATTAAGCTCATTTCAGTCTATTCCATGTGTACTTCCGTGTCTCTGCGGAGTTCCATCCATCCTACAAAACTTTAATGGGGTTGCTCAGCAGTGGTGGTATTATTTGGAAGTCATTGCAGTGCTTATTGTTCCCAAACCCATTGAAAAACTGTAGGCAGCAGATAGTCACGAACATGATCCTGAATGTAATTCTTAAGGGAGTGTTTGACTTTACCTCTATGCCCATGTGGTTATAATTCTGGCAGTTATTGTCATATTTGAAATTTAATCCTAGATGCTGGCAAATAAACGGTGACCAATGTCTAGCCAAACTGATGAAAAAAGAATTGTAGATCGGCTTGTAGAGACAAAACTCCTTCCCCTTGCTCCTGTCTTATCCCCAAGAGTAATTGTGAGAAGGTGGTGAAAGTCTTGCACAGGACAAAGATGAGAATGTATTAATATTCCCCTCCCACTTTAATTTATCTTAGTGGCTTGTCAAGGCTGCAGGTGGGAATAATATAGACTCATTTGAAAAAACATAGAAGAAAATTATGTGGTCTGCATATGAAGAAGTTTAATAAAGTTGGTTGTTGGATTATGTATTTGGTGAAGGTAATGAATATCTAATTAAAAAGTTTGAGAAAGAACAGTAGAATTTTTTCTTTTTTGTTTAATATTTCAGTAATGATCAGCTATAAATTATATTAATTTCTCACACTAGGATTTGAGAGGGCAGTTACTGAGATGACCATCCAAACAAAACAAATACTTTAAAACAATTAATTTGGTTGTGAATTTGGCATGCCCACTTGCTGGAGACAGTGGGGCCAACAGATCGCTTCAGGTAACATTAATAAACCCAATAGCACATTTGTTCTTGGCAGTGCAGGCTGAGGGTAGGTGCCATGTTGCCATAGGAGGTTCAGGAGGCTGACATTTTTGTTGTTGAAATCATTAGCCCAGTGAAACAAATTAATGGATTGAAGCACAGTGGGAAGACTTTAGATTAATTCTCAAATATGTACGAAAATGTATCTTACGTGTTAGGATTTATCAGAAAATGAATAAAAAGAATGAAACATAGAGCATTATTAAGTTCTCCTGTAAATCTGTGATGTACTTACATCTTGAAAACTTCATGTATTAACTCTGTTTCTGCCATTTGAAAAATAACATGGTAAACATGGTATAATAAAAGGTGAGCTGAAAATAATGTTGAAGTGTACCGAAGGGCTTCCATACAAGGACTGCTGAAACATAGCAAGTTACTTCAGGGGATGTAGTTTCTCTGTATGCTTTTTATAATCTGTAGAGTACATATTTCACTGAAATGCGGTGGTGTTAGTGGACTTCATGTAGTTTATTGTAAAATTTAGATTTTTGGGATAAGAATTTCCAGGTCTTCGATTATTCTTCATTCTGCATTTATTTGGTTTCTTTGTTAGTTACTGTTTTGTCACCCAGATGGAACTTAAATGTCTTACCTGCTCTTTTTTAATGAAGGTATAATGTCTTTTTCTAAGGGATACTTAATAATGGATGCTTTGTGCCAAAACACAACTATATATTGAGTTGATTGTATAGACACCACCTTGAAAAAATGTTTTACTTTTAAGTGTCAGTCGCAAAGACTGGAATGATTATTGCAAGATGTTGTGAAATCAATGCAGAAAAACATTCTACGTTTCATACTTCATTTAGATTGGTCATTGTAGGCATCACTGAATCCTGTTCTTTGCCATAGAGTTGTCTTTCATAAGAACTTGATAGCTTGGCAGAAAAATCACTTGAAAATGTAAGGATTTGGGAATCCTTTTTCACTTAAGGTTTTGAACAGAAATAATTTGGAATGGCTCTTCTGAGCTGCGGCTTGGCAATGTAGGTAGGGTTTTCAGTAGTCTTTCCCAGAGTCTCCTAGGCAAAGTAAAATGTAGCCTTCACTTTCTAACACCACTTTCTTAAGATTGATTACTGTATTCAAAGCAATACCAGTAATGAAATGAACCTCTGGATAAAGCTTAAAAATTCAGAGTTTCCTCATTCCATTTTTGTCATGAAAATTACTGTTCAGAGTTGATTTCTTTAACATTTCTAGTGGAGGTCACAAGAATGACAGGTGTAATAAAGTCTATTAATAAAGAATCAAGTATGCAGCTCCTCTTTGACATCTCTTTTATTTTTGATTTGATTCCATATTGTAATAACGTACCAGCTTGGATTATGTCAACCAATTAAAACTAAGATTCTGACTAACTTTGAACCCATTTGTTCGTGACATCAAAAATGTGTTTCTTTAATCAAAAGAAAGTCACATTTGTGAAAAGGTGAGTTAAAATAATACTTTAGTCATTTAGGAGTGAATAATTATTCTAATGCCTTGACTTTCCATTTTACTTCATACAGGTTATAACCCTCTTTTTCTCATTCCTTTTGTAGCTCTCTTAGTTCCTGAACATGCACGTAGCAGTGTTACTGAGAAAGGATAGTACTACTTTATTAAAAGTTCAAGTTAATTGTTGAAACATACCTAATTTAAGTACGTTCATAACTGTTATACTACGTGGTTTTTACTAAAAAAGAGTGGAGCAGTACTGGAAATTGAACTTTTTGTCCATTCACACTGTTGATTAAAAAAAGTCTCTTAAAGTGCATAGTGGTTCATTGTGAGGAGATTGTAGATTGCAAATGGTAATTTGCAAATCTACTGTAAATTATAAATACAGTCTTTTTCTTTCTTATTCTCTGTTATTTATTTCACTAATCTAACCATCTGATGAATCTGTGCACATTTTAGATTTGATAATGAATTGTTAATCCCAGCGCAGACTGTGGTTGATATGCTATTTCTGCCAGTAGTATTCAACGTGTGGATTATTTGCTTCGGCCACAATTTGTTGGAATCAGGATGTGAACTATCTGTAGAAGAAGCAGTGAAGTGGAGTTTCTCAGTAGTTAATGATGGTGCAAATACCCAAAGAAAAAAAAAAAAACAAACAAGGAAATTATAGAATTTCTCCTTTTTGTTGTATAATTGTCAATCAAGGACGGAATCTCCCCTTTTCTGTTTGATAGAAATAATAGTTTTGGATTCTTTTGTGTGCAGGTTATCCAACTATTTTGTAGTCTACAACTCGTACCTAAATCTATAGTTATTAAAACAGGGGAGATACAAAGTTTATTATATGCCTTCAAAATATTATATTTTTCCACAACTAAATCTATAGGAGTAAAGTATCACAGTTTTGTTGTGAGCATGCATTGCATACATAAGTTTGTGTAGTATAGTGTTACATGAACCAATTTTTCATGTAAGAACTCTTCTTTATAAGCAAATCTGGAATGGTTTTGTAACATTTGAGACTAGTTGTCATGGAAACACAAAGCTCTGTGATGTTTTTCAATAGTGCTGATTGGTTAGAAAAAATATTTTGACACCATATTATTTTCATCTTGAAAACTTGGTTAAAACACATCTTAACATTGTTGTGTAAAGTCAAGAGCATAACACAGGAGAGGCAGTCACTTAACGCAGCTGTCATGATAATATATTTCCAACTTACTACAATTTTAAAATGGTTTATTGTTGCTATGGCATCAGATAACAGGAAAACCCACCATGGCTGCTGGAATACTCGCTGTAAAACAGTAACTTGTTTATTTTTGTTGAACTGTTTTACGTCTGCCCCACTTTTCAGGCATTTCATGTTGTATTTGTCTTCCACATGCCAGGTTACAATAGATCTAATGGAAGGGTAGTCTTTAAATTTTCTTTCTTGTTCAGCATTTTTTAATACAATCTTTTACATTATTTTACTTTAATTTCTTTATAGAGAGCTGTGAAGTATGTTAATTACTGAATTTACCTTCTTGTCAAAATGCAGTCAGACTATGTACTTACAGAAAATCCTTGAAGGTCTGTTTTCCAGTTTTGTTCCTCAGCATATTATGCTTGATGTAAATGACTTCAACTCCACTGACCTAATAAAATCATTATGAATTATAGGAGGTAGAAATTTTGCTGAGATTCATAGAGGTTGAAATTTGACTGTTGTCCACTGAAGCCATGGTGCATATAGCATGCATTTCTCTGAAGAAATGTGAGGTAAATATCTGAAAATTAAGAAGAGCATGGATAGAGCTCACAGTTTTCTCTAGAGAAGAGCTAGAACAGTTCAAATTCTGACAACCCAGCAGGTTTTAATAACCAGACTAAGAACAGTTAGCTCTGAGATTGTTTTATTTGCATTCAAGATTTAGATATAATAATTACAGCATGGCATTTGTGTAGTGGATTAGCCTTACCCCAGTTCTACAGGCAGTAGTGCTGCAGCATAGCCACCTGGATGCCGAGGCTGTGTATCTGAGCTCAGCTCAGAGGTGGCTCCTCCCATGCTGTGCCCCTGCAGGATCACGGAACTGCATCCCAGTCCTTCTCAGCAAAGACTGCATCACGTTGGAAATGAAGCCCACCACCATATTGTACTGAAATTGGTTTCTGTATCCAGAAGGTGCCCCTTTGTGGCCTGTTTGACAATAGTCACAATGAAATGTATATTCAGACCTCCTGGGGGGTCCTTGAAAGATGTTGCACAGGGCCAATCATATTTTTCCAATTAATTGACAGTCCAAAGAAATATGTCCTTAGATGCAAAGGGTTTTACTAGGAAGTTTTTTAGAATATTGGCTGTGAAGACAGAGGTGAGGTATTTGATACAAGTCAGCATTTTCACAATATCCTAGTTAGCCTTAAGAAAAACTTTGTGTTTTCACTTAAGATTTTCCCATGTGCAGTAGGAAGGAGTAGTGTTTGCATTGTGCTTCATTATTTGTAAAAACTAAAGTACTTGACCTCTTGTGTACATACAAGAACAGCTGAAGTTGGCTGAGGTTACCTAATATGATGAGGAAATGTTAACCCTTCAGTCTAAATTTTTCACCTGCACATCTCATGACATATTATTAATGTACTGTCTTGTAATGTAAAATATTGCCAAGTCTGAGAGCTGTTCCTTCAGATGAGTTCTTTTGAGGTTTTCTTCTGATCTTTGTGTGATTTCTGTCATGCTCTGATATATAATTATAAGACTAACATCTTTGAAACTTAAAGCATTTGGCTTGCTGTTAAACTTGCACAATGAAGTGAAATAAATGTGGAAGATGAAATAAAAGCTCAAAGTAGGTTTTTATCTAGTTCAATGATCTATTTTTAATTATTATTTACTGTTCTGAAGAGCTAAACTTAAAGGAAAGAAACTTGAAGCTCGTGTGTTACAAAGGATTGAGCTCTATGGAAATAATGGACTAGGAAAGTTAGCTAGAAATGAATTTAAAAAAAAAAATTGCTTTATCACTTTGCCCAGCAAATGTTCTTTAGCTTCGTTTTAGTACACCTAGCTTTTGATTCATCTTTCACATTAGCAGCTGAAGATAGATTCTGGTTTAGGGCTGTTGTACTTGCTTCCATCAAGACTGCTATTTATCTCATGATTAAACTTTCAGCATTAGGGCAATGTCTTAAATACAGACTCTCCTATGTGCTAGAGACAAGTCTTCAACATTTGTGACTTTTTCACAGAGAAATAGTTGTAATAAATTATGTATGGAAAAATGCAGTAAGTTATTCTAAAGTTTTGCAGAATCACACTGGATAAACTCAGAAGTGGTCCAGAGTAATTTGCAATCAGGCATCATCTGTGCATGCTGTTGCCTCACCTCCAACTTCAGGTTCTCTCTTTTACCTATATTTGTCTTTCATATATAGAATGTTTACTGGGAAGGAAAGTAATGAATATTTTGTCTGTTAATGTATTATAGGATAATAAAAAGCAAATACTGATTTTTTTTCATGGAAGTTCTAATCTTTGTAAGAGCTCAAACTTATGAAACAACATCCTTTTTATTGACTTCATTAGTAAAAAGTTTTTGAATGTGTAAGTCATACTTTTTTTTATTATACGGAATTAGGCAAAAAAAATAAAAATCCAGGGCATATGTGAAACAACTTACAGGTTTTTTTAGTTAATTATTTTTATCAGGATATTATAGATACAGTAGAAACAGTTGCAGTTTTTTTGACAGCTTTACGTAGAACTGTTACAACAGTTAATCACCTTTTAACTATGAAATGCTTACAGAAATAACGTACAGTATGATAGCATGAATACCTATCTCCAAATTCAAGTCATTAAAGAAAAGAAAAAAATAGTTTGCGCAATAAAAGTTGAATGATTACTAAGGAAATAGTTTGCTTCTAGAGAGACTTATGAGGCTTGGCAACATTTGATGAGTCAGTAAATGGCTGGAAGTTATGAAGGTAATGTGCTGTGTGGAAGAAGAATGCAAACAAAAGTGAGAAGGGAGGTCCAACTGTGTGTTTCTCCGAAGTTAAAAACAGTACTGGAGCAGTACTCTTGGGAAACAGCCAGTATGGAAAGAGGGGGTAACATTACTTTTTTTTCTTGAAGATATTTAAAATGCATCTGAATGGTAGAACATTGCTTTCAGTACTATACCATCTGGAGAACGTTCTTTCACAGGAACTATAGTTATTTTTATAATGTTTGGCTTTAAACTTTTTGGCTCCTATTTTTTATTGTTTCCTTCTTGCCTTTACTGTTTGTTTTTTTCTTGAAGATTGTAATCTGTTATGAATCCTTATGCTCAGAATGGCATAGATTTCCCTGTAAACAGGAAATTCAAACAATACAAAGGAGGTAGTATTTTTTTTAGAAGCTACTGGTGCAAGAAGTAAATGGTATGGTTTTCAGAAAATGGCCTTTGCATTGAATTTTCTCTTGCATTTTTAGATGTGAATGTAATTAAATTACTGTTATCAGTTATTAAGATTTCATAACGTTTTTCAAAACCATGTGCATTCCACACAGTCAGAAAAAAATTGATACAGTTCAGTAAATAACAGGGAAAAAATACCAAGTGACATGTTATATAGAAATATTGGATATATTCTTGTTTTTTTATAACTACAACTAAATTCAGGTTGTCATTTTCACAGAAAGGAGCAGCTCACCATGTTGAAAGTGGAAAAATAAAAGCCATTTCAAGAACCATTATCTAATGTTTTATCTCCAACAAGGAGAACCATTTCTTGTAGGAACATGTTTTCTTTTCAGTTACTTCTCTTAAATCTCAGATTTAGGACAATATTTTTGGGTAAGCTTCATGTCTGTTAGTTGGGGCTGAATCTTTACTTGCTTTGTATAAGCCTTTGAAGTCACTGGAAGTGGAGTCTTCCATCAGCTGAAGTTTTAACCTGCTTTTTGGAGTTACGTTTTGTCTTATGACCTCTGCAAAGTCATCAGTATTGACTTGCAAGGGAGGCAAATCTGTCGAACTTCTCAGAAGTTTTAGAGTGCATATTTTTCAGCATTTCATCCTGAAGAGTCTCAACTACCAGTTTTGATAGTCCCAGATGTCATTATGGCTAACTGCATAGCTGTGAATAATTTTTTTCTGCTACATGGTATTTGGCTAATTCTTTCTCACTATTGTTGTGATTAAAGCTCAGCAATTAGAATTCACAACCATGCTTTTTTGTATGGTCTCCTATTCCTTTAAACTCAAAAATAGAAAAAAGTAAAAGATGTTGTTGTTTTTTTATAAGAATGTAATTAGGGTCATGATTCCAGTGCATACTAGAACTGCACTTGATGGTCTTACATTATTACTTTTCATGCATAAAAGGTGGAAGATCAAGCAAATAAGCTTAAATAAATGTTCTGCTAAAACTTCTAAAACAATGATCTATTCTTAAATTCAGTGTATCTCTGGGAGTGACATTTACCCCTCTGTAGAGGACAAGATGATGTCTGTTAAATGGGTTGGTGGAATGGTGGTAATTAGCACCAGAGCTAATGTGGTTTCCTTTCTCAGGAGGGGTACCAACTTTATGTGCTTTGTTTTAATACCTGTGAATTGGAGAATGATGAAATATTTGAAGCTTTAAAAGTACTGTCACATATCTGCAGATGGAAATAGTCTCAGACTGAGCATTGACTGATGTATGGTGTGAGAAAGTTAGTTACTGTTCGATCTTTCACAACATGACCAAAATAGGGATTTTTTAGTTCTCACATTGAAATCTTATTTGGATTCAGATAAAAATGAATGCTGGACACATGGATGGATGAGTTATTTGGGCAATTAATAACAACAATGTAATAATCAGGTGTATCAACAGTACTGAGAAGTCTGCCCTTGTTCATTGCAGTTGCTCTTACTTTTACTGGCTTAGTAAGTAGGAGAAGATAGGAAGAATATATCTTTTTAAAATCTAAAACTTTTAACATTGCTATTTTGTATCCGCATAAAAACACATTTGGTATTTCAGAAATGGCTGCCTAAAATGAAAGACATGGGGCCTAAATTTTTGGCCTGGCAGATTAACCATTCTCTCTCCTACTCAACAAAGTGAGTCTGGGGCACATGGAAAATATCTGTCATATTTCACTTTCTGTCAGTTATGCTTGTAACAAAAATTTCACTCTGCTGAAAAACACTGAAGCAAGAATGACCAATGATCTCATTGAAGTGTGTGTGGGGGTGATCAACCTTAAGTTTCCAGTAGAGATCAAGTGCCATGGCAACTCCCACCAATATTTTATCTACACAACAGAGGAGCTTTATAATTTCTATTGTCTTAATATTCCTGTATATCCAATAAAAATCCTTTGGAAAATTTTGCATCTGGCACCGTATGATAGTGGGTATTTAAAAACTGATATCCATATATTGAGAGCATTAAGGAACAGTTCTCAGATTCAGTCTACACAAAAAAGTAATTACATGGATCACTGATTAGGGAGTCTCTCTGATAAAACTGATGATTATTCTGAAGGAGGTGATTTGGTCACCAAGTCTTCGCCTTGTGTTGACGAGCAGAATGTGTTTATACACAGTCTCTGCTAATGTTGAAAGCTCACTCCTGAGCAAATTGCAGACCAGGTATAGGCAAACTGAAATCTCTGTCTTAATGAAAATGATTAGATTTCACGAAGTCAGTCACCCATAGATATTTTAGGGTAATGTCATAGTGGAACTTTGTGAAAGGGGGACTGGTTCTACTGAAGAAGCTTTAGGAGTTGGTGGTTGTAAAGAAATCGTGTTCTTAGTAGCTGGAACATAACATACCATTTTCCACTAGGAACATGGTGGGTAGCTAGTGTCATTAAGGGTGAGGCAGTAGTCTAGAAAAACTAAAACTACTTCTGGAGGATATGGCAGTTTTAACAGTGTTCTCTGTTCCAGTGTTTCTTGTTCTTAAAGTGAGTAGGCAAGCAGGCTTCCCGGAAATTCCTTCTATGACCTTTTGAATTCGCTATGACACTTAACTGTGTATGAGTAATTTATATTTTTGGAACATAGTCATTCTATTTTGCACTTTATCCTTTTGAAAAACCTGAAGAAATGACTAGAAACAGACAGCATGTTTCTCACCTCTTCCCGCCTCATCAATTTCATTTAAGATTTTTCTGTAGTCTACAGTAAAAGTGATGAATCTGCTTGCACCCTACAAACTCCATAAAACACAGTTAAGGCTCCCAAGATACTTATATCTCTAACATACAAATGTTAAGAAGTGCTCTTAGAATACCTTGCAGTAATAGATAGTGTTTGATTTTTGGAGTAACCTGTTTCTCCATGGAGCTGAGCGTTGTGTACAGTTGGATTGCTGAGTCCCTGGCACATCTGTGCATCCACATCCCTTTAGGGGTGCAGAGCACTATGCAGAGCTCAGTTTGCTGAGCAACCCACTTTGGTAACACTGCTTTTCACCTCTTACCCAGAAGGATGGAATCAATTCTGGATCATGTCATGAATAACATATATACCATATGAGTCATACTCATTTCTGGAACTGTGAAGATGGATGCCAGATCCCTCACCAATAAAACAGGAGACTCTGAATTGCTTTGCTTCCTGGAGAATGGAACAGTATAGCTACAGTGCCAGGAGATCCTGAGATACTGTGAAATTCATCCTACTCTGACACAGTGTTTTTACTTTGTGTTTGTATCTGTATAAGAGAAAGAAACATCTCTGACCGCTTAACCCATGTTATTCTGGCAGTTTAGAAGAAAAAAAAAAGAAAAAAACAACCTTTAATTATAATTTCAAGTGGATCTTAATTCAAGCCCTTGTAATCTTCAACCAAAAATTCTATTCCTGGATGCAAATACAGATCTTTCCTAGAAACACTGATTATGTTAATGCTATGATACTAACTGCTTTATTGTGCTGATGGCTGCTTAAAGATTGCACAGAAAGCTCAAAATTATCTGGAATTATGTGCAATTAAGTAGAATATAAAATCAAAATTGATTTGAGCATCTTTTCCATATCACAGCAGTCCATCAGAACACAGAGCATTGGAATAATAGAAAATCCACTTGTTTTTTTTCTGTCATGTCTCTCAGATAACATCTGTCAAATACCTGAGGAATGTTTTTACAGGTTTTTGTTTGGTTGGCTTTATGCAAACAATTTGCAGAGCTCTTTTCAGATATCTGTCTACTACACAGAAACTTTCTGGAAGGAAATCTAAAACAAGTAATGTAAAGAATACTTCTTAATCTAAGTTTCTTGAAAGTTATACATGTGATGTCTCTAAAAAAAAAAAAAGGCATTTTTTTGTTCTTTTTTTCCTCTCCATTCTCCTTCCTAAAGTATTTCCAGTGGCATCCAGTGGCAGGTTGATTACTCTTGTCTGAGTTTTGATTGTAAACATTACTTAATGCTATTTTTCTTTGCGCTGAGATTTAAAAAGAATGTGGTCTTTCATAGTTTCAGGTTTCAGCAGTCATTTATCTGCCATCATTTCTTTGTTTCTATGAGTTGGAGAGTTTAAGTAAGCAAAATGACTTTTTCTGCACCATAATGACCACCTCTAGCATGAGTACTGTTCTCATCTGGATCAAATTACACATATGGGCCTTTTTGTTTAGTTAATCCGTGCTATCTAGTGAACGGTATTTGTTCTAGTAAAAACATCTTAAGGAATAGAACGCCAGTGCTGGCTGTTAGTATGCTGCTAGTTTTTATGCAGGTTACTGTCATCTTCAGAGGACTAGGGAATCTCATTTACTGAATCAGTTCTGTTAGAATTTCAGAATTGTTTGTGATTGTATTAAACTTTATATGCCACACCATTTGCACTTCTCTGTAGTTGGACCCTATCACCTGAATGCAATGTGAGTGATGAATAATCCTTACTATCCTATTGCTTTGTTCTGCTACTTTCACTTCATATCACTTTTTGCTTCCACGCTTACCTCCTCCCATTGTTCAATACCTAATTTCTTTTATCCATTTTGCTGCCTTCTTCCGTTTTTCTACTTTTCTATTTTCATTTTTCTTTAAGTGTGCATGCTTCTGTTATATAACTGAAACCAGTACACAAAATGTGAGCCAGTCTTCAGAAATTTAATTTGGTACTATGTTTCTTCCTTTCTTTCTTTTGTCTGCTGAGTCCAGTTTAAGTAGATGTACCAAACCAGGAGTTACTAACTATTCTGCAGCAGTCTGATATAATCATTAAGAGTGGTAACTTTGCTACATTATAAACTTATGCTACTTTTTATAGAAGTACATAAATATAAGGGTATAAATCTTCACAAAGCAGTTAACCAAATTTTCATAACCAGAAATTTATTTAAGATGCTTATGTTGAAGTGCATCAAGTTGAATTCGTAGATGCCCAAAGCACCAATAAATCTATAAAAATAGGGAAATACATGAATGCTCTATGGGCAAGTTGCTAGACTCTCAGTGAATCAAAAATGAATGATTTTTCTGCCGAATTCTCAAAACAGCTTAGTTATTTAACTATGCCACGACCAATAATTGATTCATCTGTCTGCAGATGAAGCCAGTTAGTCATTCCTGATCTGGTGAGCAAAGAAAGACAGCAGCACTCAGGAAGAAGTGAAAGGCAATCTGCTTTGTAAGATCACAGAAACACTTGTGAACTGAAATTTGGCCCCTTCCCCTTAGCGCTGAGAGGAATGTCTTCTCTGCCAGATACAAATTACCATTTCGTGCTTGCTTTGAATTTATTGTAACATGAGACAGAGACAGTTTCCATTGACTCCATGATTATTTACTGAATTAATTATTTGGTGACTGTAAAAGTTGTGATCCAAACCCAACCCACACCTGCTCTTTACCTTCCATATTATTCTACCTGTATTTCCAAGCTGTATCTGTTACTCTGTCAGTATCTGACAACATGGATAGTTTGCACTTGAAGGTAAATAGACTGCTATATTTCAGGTGAAATGCTACTGAACCTATTTCGGGTTGTCTGAAATTCAGGCAGAATTGTGCTGACTAGAGGTTGGGGAAGATGTGCTGAATATTCACTCATTTTCCTAGGAGATCAGCTCTTCATTCTTAATGGAATGGTTTTTTGAGGATGGATTTAGACCATGTCCATCACGTGATAATGTTGCTATGTTTAAAAAAAAAAAAAGTTGATTGGCTTAAAGCAAATGAAACTAAGAAAACTCTTTAACAAAAAAAAACAGCTTATTTTGTGGGAGAATGTCAGAAGTAATTATACTGAGTGAAAGTTAAAAACAAACAAATACACTAGTAGAGCTAATGTAGTTATTAGAATCAGTGTGTTTATGCCTAGATGAACAGCTGTCCAAAAAATTTAGTTGCATTTATGAACAGCACATGAGTTTAGTGACAGCTGGTAATTCTGTTATGCTTAGCAAACCTACAGGCGAAGGATACCACAACAACGCAGTTTTTAAGGAATGATTACACAAAAAACACTTTTATATAAGATGCGCATCCACGTGTACATGTGTGCACACGTGTATGAGGTGAAGGAGTGCGTCAGTGCATTTTGCAGATGTACTCTAAATAACTAAATGTGTTTTCAGAGAAGGGGAAAGAGTGAGGTAGGTAGGACACAACATGGAAAACTTCCCTTAATGAATGAACAAAAAGTAGATGAGAAGTAGGATGGTCTGCAGTAGTTGTTTGCCTCCAGCGTGCTTGAGGCATATTTAAGACACTTAAGGCCACATCAGCTTAGGAAACAACATTACTTTGTTCTGTGGTCTTATGAACTAACTTGGCTTCTTGAAAAACTTCCGCAGCTTTTGATCTTCTTTTTTTTCTTCTCCTCATGTTCTTCTGCCAAAGTAGAAAAAGGGGCAGAATCTGAATACATAAATGCATGGCTTCTATGTGAACTGCATGTCTAATGAGTTCCCTTTGTACTTCTATAAATTTAAGCAACTCTGACCAAGTTGTTCTTATTAAATCTAGCCTTCTGAGACTCTATCATGCCTAGAGTGAGTTCAAGAGGACTAACCTTCCAAATGTAAATGCAGTAGGAGGTTAACACTTGCAGCGGAATTTAGAGTCCATGAAGTTGCTATCGTGGGGTCCTTGCCTTTGACTTCTTAATTTGTTTCCTGGAGGATGTTCTACAAAAAGAGGATAACATCTATATAGCTAGATATTTAGATTGGATAGAGGGAAAACATGCTTAAGATCTACTAGAAAATGTAATAACAGTGAGGAATGTGGAAAATGAGGAGAGTTCAATTGTAAATCATCTGATAAACTGACCAAGTAAAGTTCTTGTCATAATTAAATTGGAAGTGGTGTCAGTACAGTGATTGTTGTAGTATCAGGAACCATTGTGCTTAGCAGAGTTGCTACATATGAGGGCTGCTCTGAATGTAATGCCTCCTATTTTATTATGGTGGCCCACAATATCAGGCAGTAGATGCTGAACCTTCCCAACCAATATTGTTACATTTTGTTGCTGTGTGACAAATGGCAGCTGAGAGACATCATTAATTGGCACTTACTGAACATTTATGGAGATCAAACAGTGTATGTGAGCTCAGCGAGGCGGTGGGTGATGAGTTTCAGCAGTGGCAACTGTGATGTGAAAGATAAGCCATTTTTGTGGACTTGTACAAGAGCAACATGCAGGCTTTTGTTCACTGCCAAAAATGCATAGCTAATGCATAGCTAACGGTGGTGACTATGTTGAAAAGTAGCATTTTGTAGCTGAGAATTTGCTGTCAAATACTACTATTGTGCTCTTTGCATGTATTGTAGTTTCCACGGAAATAAATAGGAGGCATTACTGTTGGAGTGATCTGTGTACTTAACAGTAATTACTGAAATTTGATAGAAGTTGGTCTGATTTGCTTGTCTACTTTAATTTTTTTTTTAATTGTGGATATTTGAAAAGAAACTAAAGCTACATTAGTGACCTGACTTGGTGCTAAAATTACGGATATTTTATCACCTAAATGTCAGTATTTTATTTTAAATGATTTCTGACTTAGCTTTTGTTTATAATCCAGGAAAAGCAGGATGAAAATCCATATTGTTGTTATTATTTTCTTACCTTTATTATGCATGCAAAACAAGCTTGCATTTTCTTAGTGACTTCCCATCATTCCTTCTTGATAATTCAGTGATTTACTTTGTCTAATAACAAAAGGATGGATTAATTAATATATGCCTTTGAAGTGGGAAACCAACAGTGTGAGAAGATGAAGCTTTAGAGTGTTTTATCTTCTACCATTTGTACTTACAGCAAGATTCATCTGAAAGGAAAAATATTTCATTTTCTACTTTCAGTGAACGTGTGGAAGTTGGATTAAATATTTTTGTTGTGAGTCAAAAGGTTTAAGCATATATAAGTTTTGTTTCTGCCTTAATTTCAAGGTATTGGTATTTGACATTTCTTTGCTGCTGTGGCATTACTATGATTCATTTCAACATATGAACATAGTGATACATGACTGATGTAACAGCATGTGACATATCAAAACAACACTGTCAGGGACAAAGAAATTCCATTTTTGATACTGCTGCAAAGAAGCTGTAAATTTTTGGGGTTAGTTTTCACTCGCAGGCTTGCTAAATTTTTGTCATTTTGATCTAAGTCCAAGGGAAATTCTGAAATGTTATGAGCAGAGTCCTCATTTTAAAAGCTAGAGACATGGCTCTGAAACAAAATCTGGGTCTGAGCAGCTTTTATGTACAGCATTTCATGAAGCAAAACTCACAGTGTTTAAATTATGGTGTTTTTTTTTCTTTTTTTTCTTCCAAAATGTCACTGGTCTTGTATCAACATACTTTAGACATTTGCTCACTACACACCTGAAATAATAGTCCACTTTCAGGGCTTTTGGTTTTTCCAGATCAATAGAAGATACAAAATTATCAAATTATGTTCTTGACCTACTAGCTATTGCTTCTTACAGAAATAGAATAGCAGTGCATACAGCGCTTGGCTTATAGGTATCATTCATGCTTAGAACTGGAAGTGCTAGCACTGATATTCTTTTGGCTTTCCAGGATTTAAGTTTTCCAGCTTAGCAGTAGCCAAGAATGACTGTCCCTTGGAAAACTGAAGGACTGGGGAGGCCAGCTCAGGTCCATGATAAATCATCCACTTTAAGCTTTCCTCAAGCTCTGATGTTCACGTTGTTCTGTATCACAGTATGTTTTATGTTGGTTTGTCTTTTTTTCATACTGTCACAAAATTACTTTTTGACCCTGCAATTCTAGAGGTATTTTGAGAAGAAGTGTCAAATGGTACATACGTTATCACACTGGAAAACTGTGGAGATGTATTCTCCCTTTTAAAACTTGATAGGATCCAGAAGACTTTTCTTTGGAATTCAGTGATGTAATACAACTCTGGTTATTATGTGGGCAATAATTAACTATAGAACTTGAAAAACTGAGCAGTCATAACCGCTGCAATTAAGATTACACAGGCCTGTTAATCATAGAATCTGATGAAGACTTAAAAGAGCAGCCACCTGATTTACTGGAGATCCCACTATTGACCAAAAGGCTGCAGCCAGAAAGATCAACAATAAAGATCAACAATAATTTTCTTTTGTAATTAAAGAAGAGATGGAAATGTCAAAACGTTTCTGGGATCTCTTCTTTTCAAGGAGAAGGTGAACAAGTGTGATTCCTTTTTCTGGTCTGTATGTACTTTAGAAATAGAAATAATTTTCTGAGAATTTGTCAAGAATTTATTTGTGGCAATGTTCTAGAAGGCTAAAAACATCTTATTAGGAAGAGTTTGAATAGTTATTGTTTCACTGTCTTTGAAAAAAAAAACATTTATTTTTTAATTTTTTTTTTTGTAGCATGATTTCTGCTGGTGGTGGTTACTCCAGAAATAGGACCAGTATCATCCTGGAGACGAAACTTTTTTTTCTCTTCTGAAATACTGGATCATAGAATTTTAGCATATAAAATAACAATCAGTGAATGTTGCGCTTTATTTGTTATTGCTATGATGAATATAATAAAAACAGAAAAACTGAAAGGCAGTGAAAGTAAGCTGAAAAAATGAAATGGAAGCAGGTAAGGGAAAGAAACCTTTGAAGAACACAATGATATATGAAATGCTGTACTCAGGTGTCTGACAGATACTGGTTACACAAAATATTACAGCAATTTAGATCTCACCAGATTGATTTGAACCAAAATCAGCACAATGATTAACCCTTAGAAGCAGATTAATTAATTAATTTTAAAATATATGAATCTATTTCATCATTTTGATACAGGTTTCTGCCTTTATTTTCCTAGTAGACACATCTACCAGATTTTCAGAGACTAATAACCAGTTTGTTCTAGGATAACTATTTGGTTCTAAATGGATCTTTGCCCTCTTTGTCTCTTACGTATTGATCACTAACATTTCAGACTGTTGGTGAAACTAAAATGATTTTGGAGTTATGAGTTTACTTGGATTGCAAGTACCAAAGAAAACAGATGAGTTCAATTTCAGGCTGATTTGAGACTTGGAGGAACCGTCTGTTCAGGTGTCTTCTGCAAAGTAAACTAAAAACAACTGTAGTATGATTTACAACAGATTTCATTTTGGAGGGAAAAATAAATATAGTTTTTTGGGGGTGAATTCTTTGTCATTTATAATTTTTCTTGATTTTTATTAAATTTTGAACAACATTAACACATGATTACTGAAACCTTCTGGCCATCATTTAGTTTTATGTACTGCAAATTCTTCTATTATGAAATTTATTTTATGAATTATAGAATCTTTTAGGTCATTAAGGACTTCTTACTTTTTGTTCCACTTTCCATCTTAAAAGTCTGTTCCAGAAAATATATTTGCTGTCTTTTTGTTTGGGAGTTTTGCTCCAGTCTCTACTGTTTCTCCATACCTATAACATTGTTTCTGTTACTTTTCTGGAAATTGCTTGAAGATACTTTTTTTTATATGAAATTTCTGTTGCAATTTGGTCAGCAGTAACAAATGACATGACATGGATATCAGCATTTGCATATCTGTATTCATAAAGTGGCAGTTAAATAATAGAGGTATATAAATAATATAGAATAATAGATTATTGGTAGGTAATTGCAGTCATATAATACATATTAGTTAAAGTTGAAAGAGGTATATTGGCTAGATATCTGATTGGAGTCTCCAGATGTGAGTACTTCTCTCTTTCATATTACCATCCTTTCAGCAATAACTTCTCCATCCTAAGTAGATGATTTTGGTTACCCATCACTTTTATGGTGCGTGTGGTTAAAAAGTCAACCTCTGTTCCAAAACTCTGAAGAGGAAATAACCATCTTTGGAGTGCTAATCAACTGTAGCTAATAGATCGTATTCTCTGTGATGGTTCTACTTATGGGTAGAGAAGTTACACTTAGTACATTAGTTCTTGAAGCAGTAGAAGGAAAAGCTGAGGAAAGAGTAAGAGTTTCTTCTCATTTCTTCCTCCTCACATTTGCATTAGTTATTGTCACTTCCAGGGTTACACTCCTGATTAGACTGAGACTTGTATCAATACACATGCAATCCTCTAAACTCATGGTGGTAGGATATATTTACTAAAATACACTTAAATATACATGACCAGTTTTATCTGAGAATTAGATTAATATTAAATCTTTTGTGTGAATAGTTGTTATGTATATAAAATAAATAACCTAACCTGTTGTGGTATCTGTGAACTATTAATTACATAGTGGACTCTGTTTCTTTCAGATATATCCCTGAAGTACTTTCTTGATTCTTAAGAAAGCAGCATTTGCATTTCATTTTTAGGTTTTATTAAAAAAAACAAACAAACAAACCTAGATTTCTGATTTTTTTTTGTGTTTGCCTGAGAATCATTAGCAGTTGTTGCAAGATTTATATTCTTGGAAATGCCTACAGTAGATCATAGTCTTTAACTACTGAGGATGATGCAGAGAAATGAGAGTATGTGTTTAGACAAGATGAATTGTGTTTGTCTTTTCACTTGGTTTTGAAATATTTATGTATATTCTTGTAACATTACATTAGAGAGTTTGCATATTATCCACACGTCACATCACATTAAAGATGATTTGACCTTAAACTATACTGTTCCAAAAGCGTGAATGGCAATATGCTACTTTACATATTATGCTTTCTATTCACAATTAACTTAATTTAGCCTTTTTTTTTTGTAAGATTTTATTTCCTATTAATATTCCTATCATCACCTTCTTACTTCACCATACTTCACTGTAATATGCAGGTATAAAGTATAAATGAATTTCCATTCCAATCTGAGCAATTTACCTAGTCTGGTATTCTATTAGGTAGTAACCATTACCAGAGACATTAAAGAAAGCTGCAAGAGATTCTGAAGTGAACAGTAATGGCGCCTGTTACATATAAGATACATTTCCTCAGATTTGTTGCTTATTGATGGATGTCCTGAGTAATTATGTACTTCATTTACAAACTTTTTATTGGACTGAACATTCTTGGAAAGCTCTTCGATAGTGAAAATCCCTATGTTTTCAGTCATGGTATGCTGTGTTTTTCAGTGTTGCTGGGTTCCGGTTGCAGGTTGTGGAAACAATTCTAATGTTTAATTTTGTGCAATATAAAACAAAAGTCTTTTGTCATAATTAAAATAAATCATTTTTAGATTCGTCGTACCTCTTTTAGGTCCAAGGGACTGAATAAAATGTCTCACCAGTTTTTCCAGAAAGATAATTCATGAGGAGGGAACGATGAAGTCAGGGTGATCAGAGCGTACAGGCAATAGAAGTAAACAAGAGGGTTGCACTGAAAGTCCCAAGATCTCATAAAATCTGAGGAAGCTCGAAATAATCTCTGACTTCCTTAATGTGAGTTTTCCCAAGACATATGCTGAAGGAAGAGCCTGTAGGTCGGTGCCATAAACAGCTACCAAAGGCACTGAATAGCAATTGTTTTTGATTCCCGATTTTCGCTGTAGCTTCCAATTATTTTACATAGTGCCTGCATGAGTTGGGAGCCAGTCCTGAAGATGCCAGGAGACGGTCAACAAAACCAACAAATAAGCATGATTAGTGCCCAAAGTTAAAATCTTGGTGGCAGAATGCAATACAGAAAGTAGCAGCAGTGAAAATCCTCCTTTTCATCCCCTCCACCATGGTTTTACTGCTCAGCACTGCACAGGAGATGAGTGGAGCCCAATGTCTTGTCTGGCAATTCCTGGTAATAGAAAAGAGGCAAAAATGTCTTTGTTTCTTCTTTTTTTTTTTGTAGATTGCTTCAGAAAAAGAAAATGTAAAGTTTTTTTCATTTGCCCTATGTGTATTATTCATTAACCAGAGGTACTAGTGATTGTGCTACCAGCTAAGCTGTTCAATCCTCAAACTTTGTGGGCCTCACACAGCTCTCAAGTAGCAACACTAATTTATTATGTAGTGATATGACTGGTATTTAAAGGTCAGTGTTGGCTCAAATCATCTGTAGCTTTGAGTGCTTAAAAACAATGGCAGCAGCGTACACACACTGAAAGAAAATCCCTGGTCTGTTGCTATAAGTCTTTAATGATTGCAGTTACCAAATTGAAGACATGTCTTTTGGGAGCTGGTATTTCATTTTTTTCTATAGGCAGAAAGGACTGTCATTTGAGAAACAATTGTGATCTGACATTTCTTTGTGAAAAGCCTAATGTATTTGTTGAGAATCTTTCTTGTATTAGATCACAATGAATGTTTAAAAAGTTATAGTATTTCTCTAGATAAATGTAATCAATAAGAATTGCGTCAAATATCTGAGAGAGAAAAAATGATGTAGTCAGGAAGTAATATTCTTCAGTTTTTTTTAGAAAAGATATTTACTTGATTTAGAGTACTTTATTGCAGCAGATAGTGTCAAAGATATTATTGTACACCATAACCCACAGCAAAACTTTCATCAGCATAGTCAGTGTAAGGCATATGGAAAGATCAGGTTTTCCCTGTTTTTAGTCTTCATGATTCTTAAGTGTACACTGCTCCTTTCCATTACTTGTATGTATGTATGTCAGTTGCAAAAAGACAAGGCTTCGGTGATATCTTCATTTCTTCTTTTAATTATTCTAAAATGACTTGGTTTTGCAACTAGGAAGATAAAGTCTGTAATGTAACTTTAAAATGCTAAACCATTTATCTCTACCAAGGAGCCAAGACAGGAGAAATAACTGTAGAATATGTAGATGTGTGCATGTTTTCTTCTTTGCGTGTAGCTCTGCATAGTCTGGGGAGTTTCTGCTGTGTAAAGCCTTATAACCTTCTAATGAGTACCTGATTCATGAAATGCCATTAGTGTTAATGCCAGAGTTCTTAAAAACCTCCATTTTTTACCACATGTATGGCTTTCATGAACTGATCCAGGTTAAGGAATATGTGCCATGAATTTTAATGTATCAGGAGGAAGATGGCTTCTGCTCTGTTTCCTTACCGTTGAAAGTGTTCAGCTGCTACCAAGAGAAGGAATCTTTTCTGAGCTCTTCACCTTTTTTTACAGAGCAATGTGAGATGATTTTTTACAAAGCCCTTTTGTTATGCAAACTGTAAACCAGAATTCATCAGTTTTCTTTGTAGCTCCTGAGCATCTTTGTCATTCCTTTTGCATTCCACAGCTGAAGTCAATTAGAACCTTCCACTGACTTACCTGGGAACACAGCAGCATTAACAATAAGAATTTCTTCATATTTAGCCTAGAAAGAAAGGATTAAAGGTTTTTCAGTTCTGTGACTTCCAGTAAATGCTTCAAAGCTTTGAAATGTAAATGTAGTTATTTCTTTTTTTTCACTTTTTGTACCTTATTTATCACAGGCATCTAGAATAGTACTAAGCCAAGTGTCTCAGCTAGGCTGCAGAATTACCAGTGACTGTGTTACATGTTACATTGGCTCGTAGATGTGCGTAGTTCTTCCTGCTGACAAATACATTAGGATGACTATGAGCTTGCATCTGGGCATGGAGCTTGGGTCTCCATGAGGCCTGGACTTCTCAGTATTATGCTTGACATATCAGATATTAGAAATTTGCTGTCAAGAATTTGTTATGTGTTACTCTGATACTGAGATAAGAGCTGATTTTCTTTGGGTTGTCAAAATGAAAATGCCATAGGCAATTCAGTAATAGCTGGCTGTGTAAACTGGGGTACAAGCCTAATGTTACTGTTGTGCAGGGAAAAGGTTCCATTCCCAATCTTGGATCAAGCTTTTCCTTTTCTTACAGAAGCATGCCTGACTCCACATGGCTCTATGTGAAGAACTCCTTTATCAGATTAAGGGATAAAACATTTTTCAGAGAGGACAGCTGCTCAGCTGGTATGAATTAGCATAGCTCTGTGGGAGTCGATAGACATATGAAGGATTAAGAACAGCTCAGGGCCTAGCCTAGCATCACTCTAAACATCATTTCTTAACATAAGCCTTTCCTTAACATAATGCCAGGGAAAATACTAGGTAAGAGTGTAAGTCTGGCAAAACCTGCTGTCCATTAAGAAAATATCTTACCCTATGGAATGAGCTGTATAAGCTCTTCCAAGCAGCATGATAAATACCACTGGGGAAGCAGATGCTGTCTGCCAGAAATGAATGTTGTGAATACTTGTATTTCGCGCATTTGGCATTTTTTTGGCAAAAAGCATGTTTTTTTCCCCAATGAGTTTCATACTGGCATGGTTGCAAACAGATATCATAAAGACGACTGAGATGTAGTCTGATACATGTAACAGAACTTGTCAGTAGCTGTGAACATGTGACAGCTTACTCTGCCTAACTGGAGTTTTTGGGAAGCAACCTCTGTGCTGTGAGGGTGACAGAGCAGTGTCACAGATACCCGGAGATGTGGGGTCTCTTCCTGGGGGATCTTCATGGGCCTGGGCACTCTGCTCTGGGTGCCTGCTGAACCAGGAGTCCCCTCCCATCTTAGCCATGCTGTGATTCTGTAGCTTTTTAAATGAGTCATCTATTCAGTATCTTGTCTTGGTAGGTATGTCTGGAAGGCTCTCTGAGCCTTTGAAACTCACCATTCAAATCTAAGTCCTTATTTTCTACATTTTTGCAAGTTTAAAAAAAAGCAAAAAACCCACAACAAAAACAGACAGGACTCAAGCAGTGACAGGAACATCTCCTATACACATCATGCTTTGTTTACCGCAAACTCATTCAGGCAGATAGTAAGTGCCATTCTGCTTTTCACATGCAATGAGTCAAACTGCTTCCAAATAGCACAGTTTCTCACCAAATGAATCCATCTTCTGTTAAAATGTAGGCTTATCGTTTTTTTCTTTCTAAGAGCTTGTTATTTTAAACTACCTTATATATATTTGTATACTTTTGAGATGCCATCAGAAAGATTTCTCAGTGTTTACTGATTTGCAGATACAAGGAGAAGCACACTGCAACACTGAAGCATTACTTGCCATTTGGACAGGTTTAGTGCATGATAAAACATAAGTTCTAGTTCCTTCTGCCAAGAGTTTGAGATTAATTTCTTGAAGATTTATAATAAATAATGACCATTATTTATACTGTAACACTTGCAGTATGCTCTATATGGAAAAAGTCTTGGATGATTAGGCTGGGGAACAGACAAAGTTTGTCTTTGTAATACTGGAATTTTACATTAAAAGCTACAGTGCATCTGGAGTCCAACATCCTTCTGACATGCTTAGCTTAATTACCTTGATCTAAATTACATGGAAATCTTCACAGATTTCATTGACTGTAATACCTTTCTGTCTAAGAACAATATTTTTAAAAATGAAAGCAGTTAATATGGGCTAATGATGATATCAAGCTCTGGAGATAGAATATAGTCCTTTTTATTTAATCAGAGTAGTAACTAACTTGTTGAAGTTCAACTGGACTGCCTATGAAATGAAAAGAAACAGTGCAAAGGCAATAGAGTATTTCCCTCTGCAAGCATGTATTTCTTCTCAGTGTGTTTTTTTTATTTACATCTATATATTTTTTCTTTTTAACCTTACTGATGAAACCATATCTTTCTATACAAAGTACTGAAGACATTTTAAATCTTAACAGAGGTCATTCCTTATATGGCGTTCTATGTGGGAGTAAAATTCTTCGCATAGTACAAGAAAAAGAAGAATGTTTTAAGAAAGTCGTGTTTTTCTTCCCTTCTTCATACTTTTAATTTAGATTATGAAAGATCAATTCCTGTTTTATCTCTGCGGCAGGGGAAGAGAGTGAAAGGAGCATATCCTTTTTTGTGTCAATTTCTCTCAGCTTATTTGGGTTTGGTTGCTAATATGTAATTTGCTCTCTCTGACAATGTAATTGATGATTACAGTGTCTGCCTCCCTTACTTTGTTGGAGGATCAGAGTTCTCTACTTCAAAAAGATACACATGAGAATCAGGTGCTTTTATATTCACTATTTAGTAAAAATAGGCTCTTTTAAAAAAGGAATAACTTTGTTCTTACGATTTTAGCAATTTGGAAAATAATTTGAATTTGTCATGACCAGAGGGCAGTATGTTGTCTTATAATTTCAGTAATACTATTGTTTTGAGTTGCATTACGGAGATATGACAGTAATTTTCATCAAGATCTCTCTGATAATTATCTTAGGAAATTTAATTGCTCTTCAGTAATATAAAAGGAAGATAGTGTTTTATGTTTATTTTTTGACTTCTGTTTTTTATTGGCGTTTATGAAAGGAAGGCTGTAGGTAAAACTAGGTGAAAGTCCATTTGATGCTGCCTTTTTTTTTTCTTTGAAGTTATCTGGTTGAAGGAATTATTTTTAAAAAGTGTACTAGGAATAACCATAATGTGAATGAACAGAGCTTTGTGCAATTTGTTGTTAACGCATAAATAAGGGCCTTAGATCTAACATGTGTTGAGGTCAGATATTCACCTGGTGTAAATTGGTGTAGTTCAGTATACACTGCATGTGTATCTGGCTTATTTTTGTCCTTTGTAATTGGTACTTGTGTAGAATACTCCTACATCACCTCAAATTGCAAGAATAATTTAAATAATTGGGGAAGAAATGGACGATCTGATAGCATGGGGTTTCAGTGATGGAGTAGAAGTGTGCAGAATTTGTTTTACTTCAGAAGAAAGAGGCCAAGAACATTCCATTTTATTTAAGATGCTAAACTTAGTGACACTTCTATTATTTAATCAGTGCAAGTTGGAAACTGGAAACAGTGTCACCATTTATTTAAATGAATAAGTTTCTGTCCTCCTTTAGCCGATAAGCAGTGACTGCAGGATGTATCTGTTGCTTTTTCTTTCCACAAGGGAAAAGAAGCCTTAGCAAATCCAAGATGTTCTCCTTCTTTACTTATAAAAACAAAAGGAAACTTCTGCATTATGAACACCATACTACCAAGCATTGTAGATTCTTCTTAGGTTTTAAGTTCTGCTCAGTCTAATTCTAGATACTTAATTAAAGCTTATTGAGTTTAAAGCTTAAGTCTTAAAGGTGAACATTTTGAACTTATTTTTCTAAAAGATATCTCTGTGAATTGTTTTGGGTCTAAGGACACAACAATTTGGTAAAAATTTATTGAGCCTTAAAACAGAAAGGTCTTTTTTGGCTGAAAAAAACATGTAGGCGATTTCATACTGTTATTCGTCTTCGTCTAGACTTCACTTGCATTTTTAGTAATCATGAACCTATCATTTAGATTTAGGAAGTGGATAAATAAAAACAGTGTTTAATGTCTATTAATAATTTAATATTTATGTGTCTTAGGAAGTTTTAATAAGATTTTAGGTCATTGCTCCTCAAAGTAGATAACGATGTGATTCTTACTGTACGTGAATTTACTGTGATCTCAATTGCGTATACAAATAGCCGTTGTTTTCTGGCTCCTCTTGTGGAGTCTGTCCCAGAACCTTGACTTAGCATAGTCGACTGTCAGAGTGTATTGGTATTGCAAGATTGGGTGGATCATGTCCATAATTGAGTGAATAAGCTTTAAATTTAGATTTGCAAGTATGTATTGATGCATTTTTATAGCACAGTATGGACTTTGAAACAGTTGGTGTTGCGTGAAAAGGGCAAAGAAGTCTGGCAGAAAATATATGCCCTTGCATTCCAGCTTGTCCTTAGACATCAGAGGGGCTGGAGATGGCCAAGTTTAGATTCTGAATAATGCCCAGTTCAGCGCTGTAAGTCTGCTCACGTTCAATACATAGACTATCGCAATTATGTATTCTCAAACAGCACATTGCCCAGTTCACCTAGCTGCATGTGAATGGGCTCTCATGACCACTCTTAAATAGTTTGGCCACGCCCAGTGAGAACTCTCACAACTAGATTAGTGAATAGGGCTGTTTATTAAAGCAACAGATTACAGATTCTTTTGGATTGCTGGTGATAAATGCGCTGTCTGCAAATCATGTGAAGTTAACCAAGGACATGTACAACACAGCCATGTACAATCTTATTAAAATGTGGAATTAATCTATAGACATTTTTAGATTTCCCAGGAGTGCACTCAGTACAAGTGAGCTTGAAAATCTTATCCAATAGGTGTCCCTATTGAGGGTGAGGAGAGAGGCCACAGGATGTCCACCCTGCTCCACACTCCATGTTGTTTTTTTCTTAGAGTCAGCATAACAGTCTCTCCTGGTGTTTGCTAGTTGCTGGTTGCAGGTCATATTGCTTCAGGAGCTATCATGGAATGGACTATCCAGTGCATTTCACCCTGGAGGTGGACATTTCGAGAAGTCATCTCCAGTAAATATTCCACAACTTGCAACTTGTTTTTGCTTATTATGCACATTTCTCACCATTTTAATTATCGTGACTGTCAATACCAGACATCTGTTCATAATTTCTCATAGAAATCTAGAGCACAGTTTGATGATATAACTTGGTATATAGATGAAGAACTGTAATGTGTAAAATTTCAGTACACAGTTTCAGAGTGCAATATGGCATATACTCCAATAAGAAATTCTTGTGTGCACAAGATACACAAATGTGCCTAGGGTTCAGAGGGCAAGAGTTGGTAGGTAAGGTTTCTTCCTGTCAGCCATTTCTAGTTTTTTTTTCTAACTGATATCTGCTGGTGTCATTTGAAAATTTGCTTTGAAATCTGTCACTATTAACAAGTGTGCCATTTAACAGACCAGAAAGAACATTTTAAGAGACAGTTGTATTACCTGCTTCCTGTCCTAACACCTCAGCATTGGTTCAGCCTTATACTCTTCATTAATCAAATCCTCCAATACTTGTGTCATTTGTAATGGAAGCTGACAGATAAATGCCCATTCAGGAACCTGATTCTGATTACAGCAGGCAAATGGATTCCCTGTGTTCAGCAATAAAGACATGGGCTCTTCCTTGAAGAAGGACACCATGTGGATTACATGTATCGTAGGTAGTTACATAAATTATTTCCAAAGGAAGGTCTTTGTCTCACTGGTCACATCTAGCAAATAATCACTGTGGATACTATGGTGCTAAAGATAAAACTCAGCATCTCCATTTTGAAATATATTTTGACAAACACGCATTTTCCTGGTAGGTGTCCTGAATGAGAAAGTAGGTTTCATGTTAACATTACTTTGAATAGAGAAAGGGATTAGAGATTAAGAAGACCAGAACAAAAAGACAGTTGCTAGGAGTAAAGGATTCTTCCAGTGGTTTAACCATATCACAAAAAGACAGCGATTAATCTGCTTTTACAGCTTTTCCCAGATGTCCGGTGCATGCTGCGGGGTTTTGCACTGAAGAATGTACTGAGATACTAATGAGTGTACAGCTTTTAGGAAACAAAACAAAGATGTTTCTAGATGCCAGGAGCATATATCATTTACAGCCTACCAGAAAACATTAGAATGCCCCATCCCATTTGCACTGCTAATTTACTGTAGATTTCCTAGCAAGAAGACCTATCATTAGATGACATACAGTTTCTACAATTAGCTGGTTAAGCAGCATTTCTTTGTAAAGCAGCATAAAAAAGGCACGTTCAGGAACAGCACATTAGATTTTCTTCTAAGTGGCTACTCCAGGGAACAGTATTTGTCCTAGCACATAAAGGTCAATGATAATTGAAGAATGCCAATAATGACCCAAGCCACTACAAAAATTCATATAAATCTGTTAGACCATTTTATATGTTCTTTCCTCAGTAATATCACAAGAGATGATGGCCCCATAAGTCAAATTCTATAAGCAGGAAAGTGCTCGACCTACTCTTCAAATACTTGGCTTGCAGAATGACTACATTTATTCTCTAGTATATTTCTTTTTAATTAGTATTTATAATAGGTGGAATCAATTGGCCACCAAAACCTTATCATTATGCAGTGAGATGCATTTGTTTGGGATCTAGGGAGAAGTAGAAATGAGCAGTAAGTTGAAGTATGACCTCAGGAGATGTATGACCTTTTACGTGTCAATTTTGCTGACCTGCATTATCTGTAACTACTACTATAGCTACTAACTAGATAGAGCTGTTATGAGAAAACTAAAAACATGAAAGATATGAGAGTATGTGTTTCTTCCCTGTGTGCATTGTAAAGCTGTAAGAGTATTCCTGTACCCGAAGAAACAGAAGGCGTCTGGGAGGTGGAAGTCCAAAAAACAGTATTCCTTGGTGTGGTGAAAGTGTGTGTTTTCAGTGTGGCAAAAAGCCCAAAGACAACAAATGACTCTGGAAATCTGTTTTCTGTCTTAATGCGGCAGCATTTGTTGTGTTTGATTGCACTGAATCTGGAATCCTAAGTACGCATATGATTGTTAACACAGTATTGGAATACACATCTCTAGTACTAAAGACTTGGTGACTTTTCTGAAAAATACATTTTTTCAAATGTAGAAAAATTTCACACTTCCTCTAGAAAAAAAATAATAATCCTAGAATATCGTATTCAGTGTCTCATTTTATGCAGAAATTAATTCAGATTGCTCATAGTTTATTGTGGCTATCCTTTGCAGCCTTGTTTTCTTTCCTTCATGTATCTTAAAGATGATGAACTCATTTCTTTCTAAAAATAAATAAAATAATTTTTCAAGAGGGAGCAATATTCCATGACAGAGTAGGATTTGGTAACCTGGGAGACTAAGGTTCATTGGAGAAGAAGACAGAGATGGTGAGAACAGACTAAAAACATACTAACAGGTGTTTTTATCTCAGATCATGTAAATATGTTGGTTTAGTATTGAAAGTCAGACGCTGAGACTTTGTTTGTATTTCACTGCATTTGTTTTGCTTTCTGTATACCAATTTGAATGTATCTGCTCATTTCGTATCACATTGTACCACAGATGTAAATTCCTATCTACCAGTGCTATGCGTTGATGCGTGATATATTTTCTGCATATAGATATTCTTGGTTTTTGCATCCATAATTTTCCATAATACTGTCTTGCATACAATTTCCTTCTGTTTTTCCTTTAAAAAACAAACACAAACATACTGATTGACATTTTTGTTCATGATAGGTGGTCTGAATAGATTCAGAAAAACAATAGATTCACTACAACCTGCTAGTACAGTTTGTATTTTTCTTTCCAAGAAGCAGTTATCCAAATCTAAGTAAGAAGTATTGTTAAATACTGTTGAAATTTGGCTCTACTGAGTGCTGACAGTGGTGTTATTCTCCTGGACTACCTTGGGAATGATATTATGCTAGTACTATTTCTCACTCCTGAAGGTATACATGATGTTTTACCAATTAATTTTAATTGAGGCTTTCAGTGATGCAAATGATTTGGTGTGGGATTCAGATGCTTTAATTTTTCTTTTCTTAAATAATCAATCACCAATGATAATCACATCAGAGTTAGAGCAACCACAGTCTTGGGCTTTAAATGTACAATTTATCCAAGAGCACTTGCTTGTTGCTAAATTAACTGATAGGTGTAGAGTACTCCGATGGTATTAGGAGTCTGCACAAGATATGGCACAAGATACAGATGATGTAAATTGATACCTTCACAATGCGATTAGTAACTCAAATGTGAAGGAAATTACTATTTCCGTAGTGAAAGCACAGTAAAAGAAAATGCAATCAGTTTGCATTGCAACATTTGGAAATTGGTCTATGATGTTCTATAATATAAAGACAAAGCTTTGTATGTGTGGTGCCATGTGGAAGTAATGAAGCTAGGTGTAAACAAGGCGATGCCTGTATAAAGAGAGGCATCTTGCTGAAGAATCAGAACAGAAAGTTAATTTTTGTATGTGCGTGTTTTATTATTATTATTTTATTTGTTTATTTTTTCTTGATAAGAAAACAGCTCAAAGTTAACTTATGTATGTATTTCTGATCTGTGCTTCTTCAGCTACATAGGATCTAACATTCAAGTAGCCGTGAAATCTTCCACTGACACATGTCCATATACCTGCTTTGTTTATGAAGTTGTTAGGGTTGTGAGTAGAAATCGACCTGGGTTTATGTAACTAACACATTTTAGTCTGGAACTTCTGTGGCTAAAATATGCATACACAGCCTTTGACATGAATGTGTGGTTGTTTTGGGCACACCAAGTAATTCTGGCACTTGACCATGTGTTGTACATTCTGCAGAACTGAAAGTGAGTTGAATAGCTTTTTAGAAGTTCCAGACTCCCTCTGGGGGCACCAAGAAGTTGTATAAAGAATTCTTGGTAGATCTGTTCAATGCTTCTCACTTGGGTCAGTGCTGCAAGGTTGTGTTTGTGCCAGTTTAGGCTGTGCTATCTTATTCAAGGTTTCTGTGCTTGTCAGTTAGACACAGCAGTAAAATAAGTTAAATTCTGCAATTTATGCATACACAGGCAGTAAATGCATCCAGGTTTTGTGTAGATGCAATAATTTGGAAATGTGCAGAGTGATCCATAAAGATTTTGGACATTCAGAAATCAGCAATAGGAGTGTAAAACCTGGACATACATTAGCTTTATTTAATTTAGTCATTTGAGCTCCAGTAATAAGCATATAAATAATGCATTTTCATTCACGTGTGCCATAAGAGTTCACAGGTAATTTTAAACTATTAAACAAAATGTTTAAGTGCAGATCTGATCTTTTTTGTAGTTTTTTTATTCTACTGTGTGTATTTTTATTACTATTGAAAAGATTACTCTGCTCATAATTAAAAAAAAGCTATCTCATTCATCTGAAATGGAATAACTGATTTAACCAAGGACTGAAAATAATCGCGTTTACTATTTGTAAGGAGTGTTCGATTACCAGTGTTTCATTTGGCAATGGCTGTGGTGAGAAGACTATTGAATGCAAATTAGAATCTGTTGTCACATTTTAAACAGGGTTGGCACAGGAGTGGAAATAAAAAAAAAATAAGTTGTGCAAATTGCTACAAAGCAAAATGAAAAGCAAAATTAATATAATGCACCCAAACACCCATAAGTAGAGGACAGAGAAGAATCCCAATGGAACACAGGAAATCACTCTATTTCAATTTTACTGGTCATGCAAATACTGCTTTTTTGAAGCAGTAGCAGTGCAAGAGAGCCTTTCTTCCCCCATAGATTTGACTCTGAAATACAATAGTGTGAGAAAATCAAAGGCACTAGAAATAACAAAAAAGAGATTCATGGTGGAAGTTCTTGTATTCCTCTTACAGCTAGAGTGGCTAGTGAAACTATCACAGAATATAATCCAAAGAAAGCTGTGCTAGACTAGTTCATTTTGGCAGCTACATCTGGATTGATTCCAGAGCAGCTCATCTTTTATTCAAAGAAAATTTGAAAAGGGATTTGACTTGGCATAGTGTCTCATCTATAACAATGAAGGAAAAAAAACTAAATAAAAATAAATGCAACAATAAAGGCATGTCAAAACAATAAGCCACACTAAAAAAAAAAAGCATAAAATTGACAAACAGAAAAGAAAATGAAATAATTGGAAAAATAATGGAAAAAAAAATAGAATAAGTAAAATAAAAGCAAGTAGGAAATTACACATCAGAAAAAGAATGCAATAGAAAGAAAAGAGTAAACCATTTGGAGAGAGCAAATAAAGCAGAACAATATTGAAAATCAATTTAAAGGTGAAAAATACATGATTTGTTGAGGGTTTTTTTTTCCCTTGAAAGAATCTAAAACATAAAATTATATATTATCTGAGGTCTACCCTGAAATAGTTTTATTCAGTAATGCATGGATTATTTTTACCCAGTAAGTACATTAATTCTATCACTTAATAAGCAATTGCAATTAAAACTGAGATAGTTGAAACATGCAGTGAACTCTTTGTTGGTTTTAAAAACATTTATGCTTTGGAAATCATGGAAATTAAACATTTTAAATAGAGATGCATATTAGCTTTAATACTCTTCTCATAATGCAAACCATTAGTCTGTTTTGTGGTAGTTATTAAATGCTGTAAATGAGGTGAAAATTAATGAATAAGCCACAAATTAGCACAATCTGAAGATCCATTTTAGCATCATAAATGTGAAACCTTGCCATCTGAGTTCTAGATCTTCAGCCTCTGTCTTTTACTGTGTAATTGCTCTCTGTGGTCTCTCTTTCAGTAGACTTCTCTAGTTGCAGCAGTAGAGGCAGATTAGCATGCATGGATTGGGAACATTTTAGTTCTGGTGCCAGGAGGAATCTTAGCCATGGCAGTGTAAAACCAAGTACAGGTAATTTAGTCTGCATCTAGTTGGATTTTGCAGTTTGCTCTGTGCTTATCAGTACCCTGGCCAGACCTGGGCTCAGCGGAATGTATTACAGGGCCCTGAACTGTCACCATTTGCTCCAGAAAGGAACTTGAAACTGGTTGCTTGTATCAAAATGTGGGTAATTACAGCTACTGTGAAGCAGAGAGGTGAGTCTGTTGTTATAGGCTTTCCGTGCTTTGCTGTTATAACCTAAGAATTCTAAAATAGTGCATTCCAGTTGACTGGTAACTGCCAACTCATTTGAAAAAGTCTGTTCTTTGTCTCCACAAACACCTGCTCTTTTGTGGGTCCAGTAGGGATAAATGCTTTATCAGAAGTCTGAGCTCATTTAGACTTGCAGGGAAAGCCTCAGAGAAAAGGAAAATTGACCAAAATATGGAAAACCCTTCCAGGAATAGTGAAAGTGTACGATCAGAAAATTCTTGCTTAGGTCTTGCAACTAAAGCTATGTTTTTATAAAATCATCAGCAATGGAAGTTGTGAAAACTTTCACATTGGGTCTAAGAAATTCACCTGTGCTGGGCAGCCAATTTGAGGACAGAGATATGATAAATCTCTATTGGGGGACTAAAGTTACTGTATTTAAAAACCAGAACAAGAGAAGATAGAGAAATGTTTTGTGTTATTATTACATGTTTCACTGCACGTGTTTCACAGTTGCACATTATGCTATATCTCATGCTTCTGTTATCTATTTGTAAATCATTTAGTAAATTATGCTGATAGTTTTATGTAGGGATTTGAACACTCCTTATGATTCCGGTGGTTCTATAACTTTGCTAGGTCACAGAATCTCAGGGGTTGGAAGGCACCCCGAAAGATCATCAAGTCCAACCCCTCTGTTTCCTATAATAAGTCACACATGCACGTGTCCAGACAGGTCTTGAATATCAACATAGAAGGAGACTCCACAACCTCCCTGGGCAACCTGTTCCAGTGCTCTGTCACCATTATTGTAATGAAGTTCTTCCATGTTAGTATGGGACATCATATGTACAAGTTTTAAGTCGTTACTCCTTGTCCTATTGCTACACACCACCAAGAAGAGCCTCATCCATTTGCCTCTTATGTCCCTTTAGATATTTATAAACATCAATCAGACCCCTCTCAGTCTTCTTCCCCCAGCTGAACAGACCCAGTTACTCAGCCCTTCCTCATATGGGAGATGCTCCAGGCCCTGTATTACCTCTGTGGCTCTCCTAGGAGACCCCTGTCTTTTCGAACTGAGGAGCCCAGAACTGTAAACAGTATTCTAAATGTGTCTTCTCCAGGGCAGAGTAGGAAGGAGAGGACTTCCACCCTCAACCTGCTGGCCATGCTCTTTTAGTGCACCCCAGGATCTCTTTGAGCACACTGCTGGCTCATGGCCAACCTCTTGTCCACCAGAACACCCATGTCCTTTTCCACAGAGCTCATCTCCAGTGGATCATCCCCTAACCTGTACTGATGTGTATGGATATTCCTCCCCAGGTGCAGAACTCTACACTTGCTCTTATTAAACCTCATCAAGTTCCTCCCTGCCCAACTCTCCAGTCTGTCCAGTTCTTTTTGAATGGTAACACCACCTTCCAGTGTGTCAGCCACTTCTCCTAGTTTTGTATTGTCAGCAGACTTGCTGAGGGTGGATTCTATCCTTTCATCCAGGTCATAGTGTAGTCAAGCTGAGAATTTAAGCACAGCCTTTTTGTTGGTACTAGGATAGTTGTAATGTCTGTTGAATTTGACCTGTATCCTTCTCACAGAAATTTACAGGAATAGTGAATGTATAAACGAGATATGGCAGATCTTAGACAAATGTGTTTTTCTGCTGGAGGACTGTGGCTGGAAGTCCATTTGACGTGGAGTTTCCCTTTGAGGATCTTCAAGAACTGAACCTACTCCCATCCTGAAGTGCTTCATACAGTTTCTGTGACAATCAAATAAGAGGGAAGTTGATCTTCCACTTGTTACAGAATCGTATGCATTTTCACTGTTAAAAAATAGGACAGTTTCTTTTTTCATAACAGACTAAAGCTTTATTGTTAGAATTTAAACTGTTTTACTTCTCTTGAAGATATATGGCTTTACAATATATTTTTTTCCTAACTTTGGTTTCTGTCATTGTGGTTTGTTTAATTTTAGAGTACCTTTCAGTTACAGATGAAACTGCACCTTCCCTTTATTCTGGATCAAACACTTGTCGTAGGCAATTAAAACAATGCAGCAATTCCCGGGAGGGGAGGAGTGCTCTTAACAGTCTCATGATTTCAGCAGCAACACTGGCATAAGTTCCTGTCACGTCCAGAGCCATTTATTTCTGTCGTGCTGTAGCCTAGTGCTGCCTCAGTTATATTAACACAACTGTTTATGGATTCACGTTGTGAATTGGATCAGCAAACTCATCTGGTTTAAAACAAAGAAAAAAACTGCAAAATAGATGGAAGACAGTATTGGTGTTGCTTCTGAAATCCTTCAGTTCTCAACCACACTCTGAACTAGAGACGTTTATGTTTCACGTGGGTTGACTAGTTCTCTGAGCTCTGGAGTAGCATCCATCATCATTCTAACAGTGTATTGTTAAGATCTTAAGCCCTTTGCAATCCCTGATCTTCACTTATGTTTTCATGCCGGGTACCACTTGGTGGCCTGTGCATACACTCCTGTGCTTTAGCAGTGACAGTGCAGCTTCTCTCTTCAACATAAGCATCGCACTGGTTAAGAATGTTAATTTAGTCATGTCATCACAAACTTTTTTTTTGATAAATGGTCTATAAAGCAGGTAATATATGAGTTTAATAAATACATTTCTAACCACTAAGCACAGTGGAAAAAAAGTAATGGATATATAAAGAAAAAGAAAAAAGAGCCTACATGTATTTTCATTTCAGTCTTTTCATTTTTTAGCATTCTAGAGATTCTTTTCAGTCTCAGTCAGTGGTCTTCAGAATACTCAGGATTCTTCTGTGGCTTATTAGGCTCTGTCTGCCCTCTTGATTGTGTAACTGTCTTTTTAAAAGCAAGCAATAATTCTGCATATAAGCATGGGGTTTGGACTGTAAGACCTCAAATTTCACACCCATAAACATATGGCCTTTAACAAGTATAACCTGTTATTAGTTTGGAAGAACTCGTAGAAATCATTCAGAATTCTTTTCAGAGATTCTCTATTCTGATTCTAACCTGAATTTTTTCAAATACTGACAGCCATAAATAACCCTCATCCAAAGGCAATCACTAAGGTAGAAGTCTTAAACATTTGGGCAAAATCACATAAAGGATTTATGAAGTCAAATAGAGAGATATGTGAGTGCAAAAGACTTGCAGTCTTTCAAATCGCCTGAGATTTTTAGGTTGGACTCTACTGAATTGAACTAATATTTAAAAGGCTGCTGAAGTTATATTCTTGTCTCTTTGATCCCTTCCCTCTATTCAGATGAGACTAATGGTTTGTCTAAGTTCTGCTGAATGTTCAGTATAGACATCTTATAGGCTGCACAGACAATGTGAACAATAAACAACTTCATTAATGATTACATAAAAATTATTCCTGTGTTAGCAGATTTTTCTCCATCCACATTCATTTCAGTTATTGAACAATGTAGCGTTCAATTTGCTACAAATTTGCTACTTACTGTGGTGGGAACAAGGTGCAGATCGTATTAGGATGGCATTTCATCTTATCTGTTAGAGCTTCAGGGATTATTCTTTCCTTCTCCCGTTTCAAAAGGAATTCATTATGGTGTGATGTACAGCAGGAGTACAGCTCCCTTTATAAAATTATTAAGCTGCTTTACAATTAAAATTGCCATCTTTTCTTCTGTTGCTGTTGTTTATGAGTGAGTAGAAAAACAGAATGCTAAGTAGAATTACTGCAGAGTACGTGCTTCTTCTCTGGGAATGTATTTTCCATTTTCTTATAAACCATTGATGTCAGTCTAGTGTGTATTATTAACCACGTATTTTATTTATCTCAGAGTAGTAGAACCCCCTGGTTGGGACTGGGAGTCCTGCTGTGTGGCTGCTGAACACACGTGTAATAATGAAAGAATAAAAAAGGATCCTGCTTGAGTCTGTACTAAAGGCTACTATCAGCACAGTTAGAGACCTTCTCTTTGCAGGCCTCAATAGGCCGCAGCTCCATTTGAATTTTGTGAGCAGTATTCTTTCACTCTCAGACAGCCCACATGGAGCAATTGCGACATCCAATTAAACTGCAATTATTAATCGGCAATGCATTTTGTAAAAAACAAAAACAAAAACCAACAATCTGAGAGAATTCTGTTGTCTTGTGGTAATCTGTTTTGCATTGCAGCCTGCTTGATAAGTGGCGTTACTCTTTGTATTGATTCTTTATGGCATCATTACCCAAAACACAAAGCAGGGCTTAATTTATAGGATCATATCAGCAGAGGTCCTAAAGGGAAGTTGAGTAATTGCTTTCTGCCTCACAAGGCTTTCATAAGTAGGACTCTACTAAGATTCACAGTTTATACATGGAACAGTTGAAAGTGTTAGGAAGGAGACACTGATTAAAATAGTCATAATATGTTGACTTTTTTTGCTCTTTTTTTTTTTCATCATTACACTGTCTTGAAAAGTAAAGTAATTTACAAACCAGTGCCTAGGATGGGTAAGAAGGCCTTCTGGAGCTGCATCCACTTGATTCTGTGATTATATTGGTAGTTACAAAGTATAAGCAGAGTTAGATTGGTGTCATGTATATTTTTTTCCAGGATGCATCAATCGTAATCAAAATGTCAGGTAACTGATGTAAAACTTTGAACAAATCATGAAAAATTGTGGACTGATAACTACATAAAAGCTCTGGACTAAAAATTTCTGGTTTACTTAATAGATTTAATAAATTTAGCTAAAAGGAAAAATAATCGTTTACATCATTGGAAAGGTTTGATCCTAGTATTACTCTAGAAACTTCTGATTTCAGAATGGATTTCAGAGAATCATATTCAGTGTTAATTAAATATGTGATAACAATTTGATTAATTTCACAGGAAATATCAAGAAAGAATAAAGCATGTCGAGTGGTAAACTGAAGCCTGGACTTGGTTCAGTTTCTCATTCCTGTGTTCTGTTCAACATTACAATTTGGATCTTGACAAGATATAGAGTAATAATACCTAATATGCGTTACAGAAAAAAATCACATATTGAATTCTTCATCTCATACTATCTGTATGGTGAATACGTGCCATACACTGGCTGTAGGCAACAAATGCTGGAGATGAATTCAGCATTAATCAAGTGATAATGTTGTGATGATTAAAGCTGAGTTAGATTCTGATAACTATTATAAAAGAGGTCTAAGATGTGAAAGCTTCATGGGGTCAGTGGGTGGCAACCCTGCTGATGGCATAGGGGTTGGAGCTGGATGATCTTTAATATCCCTTCCAACCCAAGCCATTCTATGAATCTATGATATTTGTAAAGTCTTACAATAGCATATCGTAATGGTAATAAATACTTGTAGTCTATTAGTAATGCCGCCTATCAGTTTAAAGACCAAATACGTCATCAGATTTGGAAATGTGCTTCGAAAATCTTAACAAACAAATTTAGAGTGATGAATGGTAAAACATCACACCTCTTTAAGATTAACATTACTGATGGCTTCACTTGAGCACAAAAGTCCTCTCTGCAGGAAACTGAAACATCAAGGACAAAATCTGTATCTATTTTCTACATACTGTTTTGTCAAAGTGTCTGATCTGATGAAGACCATTTCTGTGAACAAAGTGCAATTAGGTCTCTGGCCTCATTAATTGTCAGCTTTCTAAAAAGGTTCCTGATGTGGGTTTGAAGTGATTTTTCTGATACATATTTCAGTCTAGCTCTGAGGGGACAAAATTCAGTTTACTCACTTTCCCAGGTAAATGACTTGCTGCTAGTTCACAGTGATTTTAAATTAGTGTTATCCTGAGAAATATCAGCAGTTGTACTCTGGAAGAAATCCTTATATTTTCTTTGAGATCTCTTCCATATCATTTTTCAAAATAGAGTTTTAAAATGATTTTACTGTAAGCATACTGTTGCTTTGTTGAAAGGTCGAGTTTCTTAAACATCATGGTTTGTGTCGAGCAAGTCTTGGTACCTTCTGGGTCTGGTTTACCCTACAGGAAAGATAATCCAGTATCAACATGTTAGATCACTGTTTATAGTTGTTCTTTGCAACATTCACTTTCTGTCTTTGCTTGTTTTTCTTAGACATGTTTGGCACAAAGTAGGATATTGGTTAATAAATTAGAAGTATAGTTTAACAAATGAATTACTCTGCTTTAGACACATTAAGTTATTACTAACAGCTGCTAATTCCTTATGTAATATGTATTTTCTGTTTTATTTTTTGCTGTCTGATATTCTTCATTAGATAACTTCCATTAAGAGATCCATGGCTTGGCTATGGTGCATTCTCAGCAGCAGCATTCCTCCTGCCTCTGTATTTCTCAGTAGTAGAATAACATCTTATTAAGTGTGATTTTAGGCATGTTTGTTTCCTTGTATTTAAGTATTTGATGATCAGTTCTTGCTCTGTGGAACACACATGGTTAACCCAGTTTTGCTGATCAGCTGGTTTGTAGCTATATCTTTGCTATTGGTGTTACGTTGAGGCTGCAGAGTAAGAAGGAAATGGCAAGAATCCGACAAACACTTAACGATTATTTGTGACTTCCAAGTCAAAGTCTTGTCATGAGATGCAAAAGAAGGAAATGTCACTTGCCTGGTAATTTTATGTCAAGTGAAATGTGGGCTCCAAGTAATTTCAGCAGATAATTGGCAGAGCAGAAACACTTAAGAGATTATCATGGACTCTCTTCCTGTCAATATTTGATTTTCAGGATTTGGTTATGGAACTTCACTGTTGCAATTTTCTGCCAAGTCTGATCTAATCAGAGTCTCTTCCTTTCCCTGCAAAACCTAAGCCTTACATGTACATAGTTTCTTAATGCTCCTGGACATAGCACAACTGATGCAAAGATATATGGAGTGAAAGAAGAAGAAGCCAGTACTATGTTCCAATTAGATTTTTCTACCTGCATTTTGGGGCAAGAAGTAGACGTAGACTCAGTATACATCATGTAATAGCTTACCTGTCAAGACACATCCCTGTAGGACCACCATGGTTGTGATGGCATCCTTCTGACAGACAAATATAGTTTTTCTCTGACGCTGTAGGGCAAAATAAAGCGCACTTGCCAACAACCAACATGAAGGCAAAGCAGAATCGGAATAATTAAGCAATGGCTAGGACTGTCATTTTGCTTATAGCTCGGCAGGCTGATGTTGTATCTTACAAGTCTCAAATGAAGCTTTCACCTTTGCTCCCACTCAACTGGGATGTTTCTCTGGAGAAAACAGATTAGCAATGACGCTGTTCTTTCCCTTGCAATGAATATTTCACGCCTCTTCAGGGTCTGGTGGTACGGAAATGTGCAAATTTACGAGAAGACGTTCATATTTGTACTTCGAGCTTTCGCTTGTTATCAGGAGAGTGGCTTCCCTGGAAATGTCTGGGCAGCATGCTGCAAAGCAGCAGCTGATGTAGCTTTCATTTCATAGTTGCATGGTGCGTAACATGCATAACACTTCTGAAAATGTAGCTCCCATCCAGAGGAAAAAGAATAGTGCTTCAACATCTGTTTTTTTGCTTTGACATTTTGACATAAAACCAGATATGGGCAGTATCTTGTGGTGTTTTGTTTTTTTTTTTTTTTTTTTTTTTTTTTTTTTTTGTTTTATTGT
>JANHGO010000044.1:5807255-5845044 GCA_024606505.1 Aquila spilogaster | reverse complement strand
TCCTCCCCCTGAGGAGGAAGGAGCGGCAGAGACAACATGTGATGAACTGACCCCAACCCCCATTCCCTGTCCCCCTGTGCTGCTGGCGGGGAGGAGGTGGAGAAAAGTGGGAGTAAAGTTAAGCCTAGGAAGAAGGGATGGGTGGGGGGAAGGGGTTTTTAAGACTTAGTTTTTATTTCTCACTATCCTACTGTGATCTGATTGGTAATAAATTAAATTATTTTTTTTTTCCCAAATTGAGTCTGTTTTGCCCGTGATGGAAATTGGTGAGTGATCTCTCCCAGTCCTTATCTCAACCCACAAGCCTTTTGTTTCATTTTCTCTCCCCTGTCCAGCTGAGGAGGGGGGTGATAGAGCGGCTTTGGTGGGCACCTGGTGTCCAGCCAGGGTCAACCCACCACGGAGCTGTATTCTAAAAATGGAAGCAGGTAAAACATGGGCTGGTGATGACACTGGTCACTTGAGATCATTTATTCGGTCTGAGCAATAGCTAACTTTTTTCAGTTAAATGGGGCTGCCTATGGCATGAAAAAATATATAATGTAAAGGTAACAGAGTATTTCCCTCTGCAAGTATGTATTATATTTCTTTTCTCTGTTTTTTTCATAAATCTATATTTTATTTAAGTCTTCTTGCCTAAACCATCTCTTTCTGTGTGCTCATGAAGCGTTGAACACATTTTAAATATTACCACTGTATAAGGAGTGACCTCTATTTTATGTGGAAGTAAAATCCTTTGCATAATCCGAGTCAAAGGAGAACGTTCCCAGAATGTCATGCTTTTTCCCGTCTTCCTACTTTTAATTTAAATTGTGAAAGATCAATTCCTGTTTTATTTCTGCAGCAGGGGAAGTAAGTGAAGGGAACAGTTTCCTTTTTTTGTGTCAGTTTTCCTCAGCTTATTTGGATTTGGTTGCTAATATGTAATTTGCTCTCTCTGACGATGTAATTGATGATTACTGTGTCTGCCTCCCTTACTTTGTCGGAGGATCAGAGTTCTCTACTTCAAAAAGACACACATGAAAATCAGGTGCTGTTATATTCACTATTTAATAAAAATAGGCTCTTTTAATAGAGGAATAACTTTGTTCTTCTGACTTCAGCAGTTTGGAAAATAACTTGCATTTAGTGTGACCAGAGGGCAGTATGCTGGCTTCTAGTTCCAGTAATATTATTGATTTGAATTGCGTTGTAGAAATATGACACTAATTATTCATCAGGATATTTCTGAAAATTATTTTATGATATGAAACTGCTCTTCAGTAATTTAAAAATTAGACACTGTTGTGTGTTTATTTGTATTTTTTTGTTTGTGTTTATCTCGTATTTTTATTTGCAAGTATGAAAGGAGAGGCATAGGTAAAACAAGGTGAAAACCTCTTTGATCACTGGCCTTTTTTCTTTGAAATTATCTGATTATTTTTATTTTTAAAGTATCTGCTGGACATAACCATACCAACTAAACAAGGATTTGTGTAATTTTTCTATAACACATAAACAGGGGTTTGGGATCTAACATCTTTTGAGGTCAGATACTCATCTGGCATAAATCAGCGTAGCTTGACGTACATCAGATATGGATCTGGCTCATTTTCCCTTTTTGTAATTGGTACTTGCATAGAAGACACCTACATCACCTCAAATTGCAAGACTAATTTAAATAATTGGGGCAGAAATGGGAGATCTGATAGCAGGGAGGTTCAGCAATGTATTGGAAGTGTAGCATTTGTTTTAATGCAGAAAAAAGAGGCCAGGAACACTCCACTTTATTTAAGAAACCCAGCATATGAATGCTGCTGTTTAATCAGGGGAAGTTGGAAACATGTCAGCATTTGGGTAAATAAATCAATGTCTGTCCAGTGTTAGCCAATGAGCAGGTTTTTAGGAGAGGGAAGGTGTCTTCTGCTTTTTCTTTCCACAGTGGAAAAGAAGCCTTAGCACATACGGGATGTCTTCTTATTTTCCTTTCTAAAACAAAAGGAAGCTTTTGTATTATGTATGCATTAAGTCCCAGGCATTAAAGATTCTTCTTAGCTTTTTCTTTCAGGTATTTTGGAGACTAAAGCTAGTGCAGATAATAACGTGATAATTCCTGAAACTAAAGCAGATGATACCAGGATGATCCTCAACAGTGTCAGCTTCTGAGGTTTAGAGGTTTGCTTCTACTTTGCTCTGGCTGTACAGCTTAAGTTGTAACAGCAGAATACCTTCAGAAAGTTAGCTTTAGGGGAAGATAAGCGTATGCTGAAATAGCCTGCTGATTAATGTGGAGGAGTAGTGTGTGGGAGGAACTGGGCTATAAGTTCTGCTCAGTCTAATTCTAGATACTTAATTAAAGTCTCTTGAATTCAAAGCTGAAGTCTTAAAGATAAACATGTCAAAAAATGAGAGGGTCTTTTCTTTCTCTAAGAGATACTTTCGTGATCTGTTTTGACTGTAAGGAAAGAACGATTTGGTAAAATTTCATTTAGCATAAATTAGATAGGGCTATTGGCTGTCTATTGTTTCCTCCAAAACCACAGATTGTTTCATATTCTTACTCATCCACTAGGCTTTCCTTGCATTTTTAGTAATTATGTGATTACCATTTGGAATCAAGAACTAGATAAATAATATTTGGTACTCTCTCTTGGTTAATGTTACTTAGGATATTTTAATGAAGCTTAAAGATTTCAGGCCTTTGCTCCTCAAAGTACATATCCGTATCATTCCACTATATGTGAATTCACTGTGGTCCCAGTTATGTATGCAAACTGATACCGTTTTCTGACTTCTCTTCTTAAACCTGCCCCAGAAGCCTGACTTGGTGTAGCTGAGAGCTTTAGAGTATATTTGGGTGGGTTGTGTCCACAATAGGATAAATACACTTTAAAGATATATTTGCAAGTATTGTCTGACATGTTTTAAAATACAGTGTAGGCTTTGAGAGAACTTGTAACCCAGGTTTTGCTTCTTATGCACAGTTTTCATCAGTAACATTTTAAAATATTGTGCCTTTTCATAACAGAAACAGGTTCATGATTTCTTAAGACCATCTAGAGCATAATTTGACAATGAAAATTCTGTATTTAGATGAAGGACATTAACGTGAGGTATACACTTTCAGCATATAGTCTCAGAAATGGAGTAGGGGATACGCTCCTCTGATAAGAAACTCTCTGTGGACATGATACAGAAATGGACCCAAAGCTCAGTGGACAGGACCTAGTAGGTAAAGTTTCTTCCTGCCTGCCATTTCTAACATTTTTTCATTGATAACTGATGGTGTCATTTGAAAAGTCACTAAAAAATCTGTTACTACTAGCAGGTATATCATTTAACAGACTAGAAGGCATATTTAAAGAGACAGTTTTATTAGCTGTTATTCTGTCTTAACACCTCAGCATTGGTTCTGCCTTATACTCTTCATTGATCAAATCCTCTGATACTTGTGTCATTTGCAATGGAAGGTGACAGAAAAATGCCCATCCAGGAACTTGATTCTGGTTATGGCAGGCAAGTGAGTTCCCCGTGTTCAACGATAAAGACACAGGGTGTTCCTTGAAGAACGATTACACGTACCCTAGCTAGTTACGCCAAAAGGAGGCGCTTACCTGACTGGTCGTGTCTGGCAAAAAATCACTGTCGATACAGTGGTGACAAAGGGAAAACTCACCACCTCAGTTTTGCAACATCTATTGATGAATTCACTTCTTCCTGGAAGTGTCCTGTATGAGAAATTAGGCACCTTTTTAACATTACTTTGAATAGAGATTAAAGATTAAGAAGAATAGAACAAAAATATAGTTGCCAGGAGTAAATAGATCCTTCCTGTGTTTCCACCATATCACAAAAAGGCAGTGATTAATCTGCTTTTACAGCTTTTCCCAGATGTCCAGTGCATGCTGGGGGGTTTTGCATTCAAGAATATGATGAGATGGTAATGAGTTTATGGCTTTTGGGAAACAAAGTAAAAATGTTTCTAGATGCCAGGAACATCTATCATTTACAGTCTACCAGAAAACAGTGGAATTGCCCCATCCCATTTGCAGTGCTAATTTACTGTAGGTTTCCTAGAGAGAAGAGCCTTCATTAGATGACATACAATTTCTGCAATTAGCTGGTTAAGCAGCATTTCTTTATTAAAGTAGCATAAAAACGACATGTTCAGGAACAGCACATTTGATTTTCTTCTAAGTGGCTACTCCAGGGAATAGTATTTGTCCTAGAACATAAAGGTCAATGATAATTGAAGAATGTCAATAATGGCCAGAGCCACTACACAAATTCATATAAATCTGTTAGACCATTTTGTATGTTCTTTCTTCAGTAATATCACAGGAGGTGATAGTCCCATAAGTCAAATTCTGTAAGTAGGAAAGTGCTCGACCTAGTCTTCAAATACTTGGCTTGTAGAAGGAAACATGTTAAATTACTACGTTTATCCTGTAGCATATTTCTTTTTAATTAGTATTTCTAATGGGTGGAGTCAGGTGGCAACCAAAAACCTGTCACAATGCATTTATTTGTGATCTAGGGAACAGTACAAATGAACAATATGTTGAAGTATGGCCTTAGGAGAGTATAATTTTGATAAGTATCAACTTTGTCTGCTAACCTGCATTATCTATAACTGCTTGCTGGGTGGAGGTATGATGGGAAGAAGGAAAAAGTGAGTGATGTAAAAGAATGAGAGTTTCTTCCTTGTATGCAGTGGAAGGCCTTAACAGTTGTCTTGAAAGAAAGAAAAGGCATCTGGGATGTGGAAGCCCAGAAGACAGGATCCATTTGCATTCTGTAAAGTGTGTCTTACCTGTGGAAAAAAAAAGAAGAAAACAAATGGGGTTTGTCCCTCCTGCTGCTCCTCCTGGAAGTGTGTTGTCTGTCTAACGTGGCAGCATCTGTCATGTTTCATGGCATTGAATTGGGCTTCTAAAATATATGCATGATTGTGAACATAGGAGTATTGCAATGCACATTTCTAGTAGTAAAGCATTAGTGAGCTTTTTAAAAAATGAATAAGAAAATGTCAGAGTTCCTCTAGATAAAAAATTAACTGAGAACATAATATTCAATTTCTCAGTTTTAAATGCAGCAAATAATTACAACAGTACTCATAGTTTGTTGTGTTATATGGCTTTCCTCTACAACCTGGTTTTCTTTCTTTCATTTTTCTTAGAGATGATGAACTCATTTCTCCATTCTTTTAAAAAATGAATACAAAAAGTACTTTTTCCAAGGGAAGAAACTTTCCAGGATTAGAGCAGGATAGAGTAGGGTTTGGTGACCTGGGAGACTGTAAATTTCACTGGAGAAGAAGGTAGAAGTGGTGAGGAGAACAGACTAAAAGCAATCTACCAGGTGTTTTTCCTCAAGTCATGTAGACATAAGCCTTGTTTTGGTTTAGCGTTGAAAGTCAAACGCAGAGACTTTTTGTTTCTGTTTTACTGCATTTGCTTTACGTTCTGCATACATATTTGAATGTGTCTGCTCATTTCTGTATCACATTGGATCGTGTGTGCAAATTCATATCTGTCAGTGCTGTGTGTTGATGCATGATATGTCTTCTGCTTATAGATGTTCTTTGTTAATTGCATTCATAAACATAATTCTGTCTTGGATCCAATTTTCTTTTCTGTTTTGCTTTTCAAAAACTAACATTCAAATATATTGATTGACATTTTTATTCATTATAGGTGGGCTGAATAGATTCAGAAACGTTCAGGTACAAGCTGCTAGTACAGTTTGTGTTTTCCTTTCCAAGAAGCTGTTCACCAAATCTAAATAAAAAGTGTTTTTAAATACGGTGGAGATTTGGCTCTACTGACTACTAGCTGTGGTGTTGTTCTCCTGAAGTACCTTGGGAATGACATTATGCTAGTACGGTTTCTCACACCTGGAGGCATTCGTGATGGAGCATTACCAATTAATTTTCATTGTGGCTTTCAGTGGTATTAAAGCACGGCATAGCAGAGGTACAAATGAATTAGTGTAGGATTCAAATGCTTTCCTTTTGTTTTTTTCTTAAAAAGCCAGTTATCACTTCAGGTTTAGAGCAACAACGAGCTTGGTCCTTAACTGTACAATTCATCCAAGAGCACTTGTCCTGTTGATAAATTAACTGATGGGCGTAGAGTTCGTTGATGGTATTAGAAGTCTGCACAACATGACATAGCACAAGATAGAGCCAGTATAAATTGATACCTCTGCAGTGGAAATAGTAACTCAAAAGAAGAAAATTACTGTCTCTGTAGTGAAAGTACAGCGAAAGAAAACGTAATGAGCTTGTATTACACAGTTTGGAAATCGGTCATTGAATGTTCCATAACGTAAGGATATAAAGCTATGTCGGTGTGGTGCCATGCAGAAATAACTGAGCTAGATCTGAACAAGGCAGTGCCTGTACCTGCAGTGATACACGCTTAAGAATCAAAGTGGAATGCTACTGTGGCATTGTGAGGGTTTTTTTTACCTTGATAAGAGAACAGCTCAAAAGTAGCTCAGATATTTCTTTATTTCTGAGCTATGCTTCTGAGGCTACAGAGGATTTGATATTCAAGTGTCCACAAAATCTTTCAGCAATACATGTCCATATACCTGTTTTGTATCAGAAGAGGTTACGATTGTGAGCACATATCAGACTTGTGTTTGTACAACTAACCCATTTTAGTCTGGAATTTCTGGGAGAAGAATATATATAAATGGCCAACGGTGTGCGTATGTGGTGGTTCTGCGCACACAAAGTAATTCTGGCACTTGTGCATGTGTTGTACTTTCTGCAGAAGTGAAAGTCAGTTGAATAGCTTCTTAGAAGTGTTAGACTCCTTCCATGTGCACAAATAAGCTGTATGAAGTGTGCTTGGTAGATGTGTTCAACGCTTCCCGCTTGGGGGTCAGTGCTACTATGTTGGGTTTGTGCCAGTTCAGACATCTACACCAGGCTCTGCCTTGTGATACAGAAACATTTTGTTAGAGATGTCTATGCCCATCAGTTAGATGCAGCAATAAAAGAAGTTGCATTAAAGGAATTCTGCAATTTGTCCGTACACAGGCAGTAAATACATCCAGGTTTTGTGTAGATGTAAGAGTTTGGGTATGTGCAGAGGGATCCATCAACATGTCAAACATTTGGAAACCTGTGATAACAGTGGAAGTCTTGTGCTTGGGGTAGCTTTATTTAGTCTAATAATTCAAGTTCTGATAGTAAGCATTTAACTAACGTATTTTTATCCGGGTGTGCCATAAGATTTCACAGGTAATTTACAACTAATAAACAAAATGGTTAGGTGCAGATCTGACCTTTTCTACAAGAAATAAAGATTATTTTTTTTTTTTTTTTGGATCCAGCTACATGTATTTTTAACACTATTGGAAAGATTACTCAGTTTATAATAAAAAGTCCATCCTGCCCATCTGAAGTGGAATAACTGCTTTTTAAGCCAGGACTGAGAACATTCATGTATGTATGAATGGCGGGAGCATTCACTTTACCAGCCTTTATATTAAGCACTGGATAAGGCAAGAAGAGTATTGAATCAAAACTTTAGAATCTGTTGTTCACATTTTAAACGGGTTTGACACAGTGGCAGAAATATGAAAATATTTGGGTTGTACAAGCTGACAACAAAAGTGCTACAAAGGAAAAAAAACCCCAACCCCCAAAAAGCAATAAGCAAACAAACAAAAAGCCAGCACCCCGAACCACCCAAAGCAGTAGACACAGCAGAATCCCAACTGAGAAGAGCTGCAAGGATTCAGTCTTCCTCGGTTTTACTGTTCACACAAGTATTGTTTTTTGAAGGTCTCCATCAGTAGGTATTTGTCAAAAGTCAGCACAAGAAAGCCTTTTTTTCTGCTTAGTTTTGAGTCTGAAATACAATAGTCTGAGATAATCAAAGGTACCAAAATGACAAGAAAAGATTCATGGTAAAAGTTCTTGTGTTCCTCTTACAGCTAGAGTGGGAGTGAAACTATCATGGAATATAATCCAAAGAAAGCTGCGCTGGACCAGTTCATTTTGGCAGCTACATCTGGAATGATTCCAGAGCAGCTCATCTTTTATTCAAAGAAAATCTGAAAAGGGATTTGACTTGGCATAGTGTCTCATCTATAGAACAATGAAAGCAAAAAAGTAAATAAAAATAAATGCAACAATAAAGCCATGTCAAAACACTAAGCCACACTAAAAAAACTGCATAAAATTGACAAACAGAAAGAAGATGAAATAATAGAAAAAAGAATGGAAAAAAAATAGTAGAATAAGTGAAATAAAAGCAAGTAGGAAATTACGTGTCAGCAGAAGTGCAGTAGAAAGAGGAAACAGAAGAAACCATGTGGAGAGAGCAAATAAAGCAGAATATTGAAAATCAATTTAAAGGTGAAAAATATATTATTTGTTGGGCGTTTGTTTCCCTTGAAAGAATTTAAAACATTATCTATTGTTTGAGGTCTGAACTGAAATTGTTTTGTTTTATTCAGTAACATACTGATTTTTTTTGCCTTGACAGTAAGTAAAATACAAAGATAATTCTATCACTTAAATAACTAACTGCAATTAAAAATGAGATGGCTAAAATATCCAGTGAAGTCTTGGCTGATTTTAACAAAGTTCATGCCTTTGAAATCATGGAAATTAAACATTAAAAACAGAGATGCATATTAGTTTTGATACTTTTATCATAATGCAAACCATTAGTTTCTTTCATGTTGGTTATTAAAATATTGTAAATGAGGTGAAAATTAATGAATGAACTAACAAATGAGCAAAATATGAAGATCCACTTGAGCATCATAAATGTGAAATCTTGTCGTCCAAATTCCAGACTTTTAACCTCTGTCTTTTGCTACTTAATTGCTCTCTGCGGTCCCTCTCTTTCAATAAAGTTAGACTTTGCTAGCTGCAGCAGTAAATGCAGCTTAGCATGGGCTAGGAACACTTTTCGTTTGGTGCCAGGAGGAATCTTGGCCATGGGAGCATAAAACTAAGCACAGGTAATTTAGCCTGCGTCTAGGTGGATTTTGCAGCTTATTCTGAGCTCCCGGTATCCTGGCCAGGCTCCGGGTCAGTGGAACACAGTACAGGGCCACTGAACTGGCACTGTTTGCTCCAGAACTGAACTTGGAGCTGGCTGCTTGGAGCAAAATTTGGGAAATTATGGCTACTGTGAAGCAGAGAGGTAAGTAAGTCTGTTATCATGGGTTTTCAGTGCTTTGCTATTCTAACCTAAGAATTCTAAAATAGTGTATTCCAATTGACTAAAATAGTGTGTTCTAATGCCAACTCATTTGGAAAAGACTGTTCTTTGTCTGTGCAAACACCTGCTCTTGTATGGGTCCAATAGGGATAAACTCTTTATCAGGAGTCTAAGCTCATTTAGTCTTGCAGGGAAAGCCTCAGTAGAAAAGAAGACTTGACCAAACCACAGAAACTCATCCTGGAAGAGTAGAAGTGTAGGATCAGAAAACACTTGCTTAGGGCTTGGAACTAAACCATGTTTTTATAAAAATCATCAGCAACAGAAGTTGTGAAAACTTTGAGATTGGGTCTAAGAAATTTGCCTGCACTGGGCAGCTAATTCGAGGGAAGAGAAATAAGAAGTTTCTAATAGGGACTGAAGTTACTGTATTTAAAAAACAGAACACAACAAGAGAGAAGTGAATTATGCTTTTTGGTATTATTTCTTATGTGCTTCCCTGCAGATGTTTTCACAGTTAAAGGGTATGTTGCATCCCATGCTTCTGTTATCTTTTTGTAAATAATTTTGTAAATTATGCTGATATTTGTAGTTAGGGATTTGAACATTCTTGTTGTTTCAAGCGGTTTTATGACTTCAGTAGGTCATTGTGTAACTGAGCTGAGAATATAAGGACAGCTGAATTTGCCTTTTCATAGGTGTTAGAAATACTTGTACAGTTGTGCAGATGCTGTTGTCTCTTAAATTTGGCCTATATCCTTCCCACCACATTCTGTAGGAATTGTGCATGTATATATAAGATATGGCAGATCGCTGTCAGGTTGTCCGCTGGTGAGCCATGGCTGGAAGTCCATTTGATAATGCATTGAGTTTCCTCTTGAGGACCAGCAAGGAATGAACCTACTCACACCCTCTTGAGTGCTGCATACAGTTTCTATGATAGTCAAGTAAGAGGCAAGGAGCTCTTTGTGTTCCACTTGTTATAGAATAATTTGCATTTTCACTATCAGAGAGTAAGACAATTTCAGTTTTATAATAGTTTAAAGCTTTATTGTCATAATCCAAGTAGTTTTACTTCTCTTGAAGATAATATTATGGCTTGACAATATTCTTTCCTAACTTTTGGTTTCTGTCCTCATGGTGCGAGTTTAAATTCAGATTACCTTTTAGCTATAGATGGAGCTACAGCTTCCCTTTATTCTGGATCAAACACTTGTCACAGGCCATGAAAGCAATGCTGCGTTTTCCTTGAGGTGGAAGAGACGCCCTCATTTGACGATCTCATGACTTCACCATGAGTTCCCATCACATCCAGAGCCATTTGTTTCTGTGCCATGCTGCAGCTTAGTGCTCCCTCAGTTATACTAACACAACTGTTTATGGAGCCATGTTGTGAATTGGATCAGGAAAGTCACCTGCGTTAAAACAAAACAAGTAAACCCCCCACAAAATAGGCGGAAGCACATAAAAATGGTGTTGCTTCTGAAATCCCTCTATTTTCAGCTGTGCTTTGAACTCTGGTGTCTTTCATGTTCATCTTGGGCTTACTAGTTCTTTGACCTCTGGGATGGCATCCCTTATCATTCTTTCTGACCAACATATTGTTAAAATCTTAGGACCCTTGCAAGATTCCTAATCTTCACCTATATCTTCATCTGGTGGCCCATGGATGCACTCCTGTGCTTTCTTTAGCAGCTACGTAGTGCAGCTTCTTTCCACATCATAAACATCCTACTGCTGTTTTTTATATCCCACTACTGCTGAAGTGATGTTTCTACTGTTAAGAAAGTTAATTTAGTCATATGATCAATAGCTTTTTTTTTGGAGAATATGGTATTGAAAGCAGTTAATATATGGACTTAATTACATTTCTAACCACTAAACACTATATGGAAGAAGTAATGGGTATATACAGAAGAAAAAAATGCTCCCATCTTCAAGTCATGTTTCAATTTTTTAGCACTGTAGAGCATTTTTTGAATTGTAAGACCTCAAATATCACACCTATAGCCATATTGCATTTAAAAATTATAATCAGTTAGAGTCTGGAGGAATCCATAAGACTCATTCACAGTTCAGCTGTCTTGCCAGAGTCTCTTTTTTCATCCTAAACCCGTTTTTTGAATACTGACAGCCATAAATAACTCTCATCCAAAGGCAGTCACTAAGGTATAAGTCTTAAACTTTTGGGCAGAAACATATGAAGGATTTATGAAGTGAGATAGAGATACATAAGTATAAGAGACTTGCAGTCTGTCAAATCACCTGAGATTTGTAGGTTGGACTCTACTGAATTAAAGTAAAATTCAAAAAGCTGCTGAAACTATATTCTGGTCTCTTTGATCCCTTCCCACTATTTAAATTAGACTAATGGTTTGTCTAAGTTCTGCTGAATGTTCAATATAGGCATTTACAGGCTGCACAGACGACGTGAACAATAAACAACTTCATTAATAATTACATAAAAATTATTCCCATGTAAGCAGATTCTTCCCCATCCGTACTCATTCCGGTTATTGGGAACAATGCAGCATTCAATTTGCTAAACAAAAATAGCTACTTATTATGGCGGGAACAAGATGCAGATTGCATTAGGATGGCATTTCATCTTATCTGTTAGAGCTTCTGGGATTATTCTTTCCATCTCCCATTTCAAAAGGAATTCATTACGCTGTGATGTACAGCAGGAGTACAGCTCCCTTTATAAAATTATTAAGCTGCTTTACAATTAAAATTGCCATCTTTTGTCCTGTTGCTGTTGTTTATAAGTGAGAAGAAAAACTGAATGCTAAGTAGAATTATTGTAAAGTACGTGCTTATTCTCCAGGAGTGTATTTTCTGTTTTTCTTATGAAGTACTGATGTTGCTGTAGTGTCTATTATTAATCACATATTTTATTTATCTTGGAGCCCCCAGTTGGGACTGCGAGTCCTACGGTGTGACTGCTGCACACACATGTAATAATAAAAGAATAAAAGGGATCCTGCTTCAGCCTGTGCAGAAGGTTACTACCAGCAGAGCTAAAGGCCTCCTTTCTTCAGGCCTCGTGGGGCAACAGCTTCATTCAGATTTTGTTAACAACATTCTTTCACTGTCACAAAGTCCACGTGGAGCAATTGCTGCATCCAATTAAATCCCGATTACTAAATGGCAATGGATTTTGTTAAAAATAATGGAGAGAATTCTGTTGCGGCAATTTGTTTGGCATTGCAGCCTGCTTTATAGGTGGCGTTACTCTTGTGTTGATTCTCGATGGCATAACCCAGTACACAAAGCAGAGCTTAATTTCTTGGATCGTATCAGAGGAGATCCAAGAGGGAAGTTCAGTAATTGCTTTCTGCCTCACGAAGCTTTCACAAGTGCGACTGTACTAGGTTTCACAGTTTACACATGGAGCAGTTGAAGGTGCTGGGAAGGAGACATTGATTAAGTTATAGTATGTTGATGGTAGTTAGCTCACTTCTCTTCATTCGTCTAAGCCAAAAGCAACAGCACTGTACATCCTAATGCCTGGGATGTGAAAGAAAGCTTTCTGAGGCTGAATCCGTGTGAATCTGAGATGACACTGGTAGTTACAAAGCATCAGCAGGGTTAAACTGTTTTTTTTGGTTTTTTGTTTTCTTCAGGATAGAGCAATAATAATGAAAATATCAGGTAACTGATGTAAAACTCTGAATAAATAATGAAAAAAAAAAAAGGGGGATTGGTAATTATCTGAAAAGATTCCAGTCTGAAAACATCTGGATTACTTGACAGACCGTGTATTAAAGGTTAATAAATAGTGTGTAAAGGAAAAGGAATATAGACACCATGGTCCAAATGTGGAGATATATCCTAGAAACTTGGGATTTTAAAATGGACTTCAGAGAATCACTGTCAATACTAATTAAACATGACATGATAGCGAGATGGATTAATTTCATAAGGAATATCAAGAAAGAGCAAAGTATGCCAAGTGAAAAACTGAAGGCTGGCCTCAGTTCAGTTACGCATTCCTGTCCTCTGTTCAGTGTTTCATTTTGGCTGTTGGCAAGAGAGAGAATAACAATTCCTAGGATGCACTGCAGAAAAAAAATTGCATATACTAAATTCTTCAACTTGTACACTCTGTGTGATGAACACATGCCACACACTGGTGATAGGCAACAGATGCTACATTTTAATTCAGCCTTAATTAAGTGATGACATTGACGTGATTAAAACTACACTATATTCTGATGACCATTTGTTAAAAAACCAAACAAACAGACAAAAAACCTCAGAGATCTAAGATGTGAAAACTTCAAAGGTTGGTATCACCTTAAGTTAACCAACTATTTCAGTCAAGGGTTATTTTTTGGTTTTATAACAAGAGTGTATAGTAATAGCAATAAATATATGCAGTCTTTATTAGTAATGTGGCACATTGATGTAAAGAGTAAATACATCATCAGATTTGGAAATGTGCTTCATTAATCTAAACAAATTTAAAAGTGATGAAGGATAAAATCTGTCACACCTCTTTAAGATTAATTTTAACTGCATGTGAATATTATTGACTGCTACACTTGAGCACAGAAGTCCTCTCTGCAGGAAACAGAAACATCAAGGACAATACCTATATAATTTTTATATACTGTTTTGTCAATGTGTCTGACCTGTAGTCAGACAAAGACCACTTCTAGGAACAAAAGTGCAGTTAGTTTCTAGCCTCATTAATCCTCAGCCTATCTAATGAGACGTCCGACATGGGTTTGAACCGATTTTTTCTGATACAGAGTTTTATTCCCTCAGAGCTAGGCTGAATTCAGTCTACTCACTTTCCCAGGTAAGTGATCTGCTGCTAGATGGCAATGATTTTAAATCAGTGTTATACTGAGAAATATTTGCAGTTGTAGTCTAGAAGAAGAAATCCATGTACTTTTTCAATATCCTATCTTTTCCACAGCATTTTTCAAAATAAATGGAATTCTGAAATGATTTTAGCATACGCACATCTTTGCTTTGTTGGAACATTATTGTCTCTGTCAAAGAGGAGTTGCTACCAGCTGGGTCTTGATTTGCCCTGCAGAAATGACATGTTCATTCAGTATTTTATGTTGTTCTTTGCAACATTCGCTTTCTGGTTTTATTTGTTTTTGTTGGGCATGTTTGGCACAAAGACAGACAAGTATTGGTTAATAAAGTGGAAGTATAGTTTAACAAAGGAACTACTCTGGATTGGATACACTTAAGTTGTTACCAACAGCTATTAATTTCTTATGAAGTAAGTAATTTCTGTTTTATTTCCTGTTGTCTGATGCTGTTCTTTGTTCCTTCACTAAACAGATAACTTGCATTGAGATAGATGGCTAACTGGTAATAAACAATTCACACCTGTGCATGCAGGTGTATATTACACACCTGACGTACAATGTATTTTTCCATACGTTATTATAATCTCAAAGAATTCTTTTGGTAGCTCTGCTGTTACACCTTTTGTTTCATCGTTAATGAGAAATTTCATTTATAATGCTAAGAATACAGTAAATTAAAAGTTCTCATTGGACATTGTATCCCACAGCAGTTAGTGTTTTTTAATATTGAAATGACTTCAGGTGACTGTGGTAGGCTTTTGGCAGGATACTGGTCTGTATGCTCTGTATTTCTGAGTAACTATAATATTTACAATAAATCGTAATATTTGAGTTTTGATTTGAGGTGTAAGTTCAGCATACCTTGTAGAATTTTTTTTCCCCAGGTTTTTTTTTGGGGGGGGGAGGGGGGCTTTTTTGAGAGAGAGAGAGAGAGAAATTTGGCAGCTTTCTGCTACAGACATACTAGTTTTGCTGTTAAGATGTAACTTGCACTATGACTTGGAAAGACATGATTGTATATGCATCCTATACCATTCATTACATGAGGAATTACGTAAGATTATAGCTGGCATTTTGACCAAAGCATACAAATGTATTAGCACAATGATCTGTTAAGGATTAGATTTTTTAAGATCTGATGAGAAGAAGAAAAAAACCCAACAAAGTGAAGGCCATCTGCTCCTACAAAATGAATAGAGATCTGTTGTCTTGGGAGTGTTCAAGTTTGTTTCAGTTCAGGAAGGATGGAATCTGGAATCTATCATTACAGCCAGGTTCATACAATTTTCTGGAGAAGGAATTTGAATAGGGTGCATGCAATTACCAGATTTGTAAGGAGGGCGATAGAGTCTGTGGAAGGCAGTAGCGTTAGTGCATAGCAGGATCTGAATCAATGCAAGAGCTATCTTCGGAGGAGGTGCATTGCAATACTGAAATCAGGCCCCAGAAATGGTTTCTGTGTAACCACTTGGGCTGCATCATCTTTGTATGCGTTCCCAGATGCAACATTCCTGCCACCTCTGTGTATTTCTCAGCAGAGTACAAACCTGTTAGAGTATGTTTTCAAGCACTTTTGCTTCCCTGCATTCGAATATTCCGTTGTGAATTCTTGCTCTTTGGAAGATACATGGTTACCTACTTTTGCTGAGCAATGGATTTATAGTTGTATCATTTCTAACGATGTTATGTCAAGGCTGCAGAGTAAAAAGGAAATGGCAAGGATTTAACAAACTATTATGATTGTTTGTGACTTCTAAGTCAAAGTCTTGTCATGAGATGCAAAAGGAGGAAATGTCACTTGCATGGTAATTTAACTTCGAGTGAAATGTGAGCCATTAGTATTTTTAGCACATAATTGGCAGAGCAGAAACACTTAGAGATTATTACGGACTATCTTCTTGTCAATATTTGATTTTCAGGATTTGGTTATGGAGCTTTGGTATTTTAATTTTCTGCAGAGTCTAATCTAATCAGAGTTTCTTTTCCCTTCCCCACAGATCCTAAGCCTTACATGTACATAGCTTCTTAATGCTCCTGGACATAACACAACTGATGCAAACAGATATATACAGTGAAAAAAAAGAAGGAGCCAGCATGATGTTTTTCTCATTTCTAGTTCCACCTGTGTTTTGGGGCAAGAGGCAGACATAGGCTCACTACGCATCATGTAATAGATTACCTGTCAAGACAGATCCCTGTAAGACCACCATGTTTATGGTGGCATCCTTCTGACAGACAGCAGAGGCAGGACAAACACAGTTTTTCTCTGAAGCAGGACTGTAGGGCAAAATAGAGTGCACTTGCCAACAACCAATATGAAGGCAAAGTAGAATCAGAATAATTAAGGAATGTTTAGGACTGTCATTCTGTTTATGGCTTGGCAGAATGATGTTGCGTCTTACGTGTCTCAAGTGCAGCTTTCACCTTTGGTCCCGTTCAACTGGGATGTTTCTCAGAGAAAACAGATTAGCAGTGACACTGTTCTTTCTCTCGCAAAGAATATTTCACACCACTGCAGGGTCTGGTGGCATGGAAATGTGCAAATCTATGAGGAGACGGTCACATTCGCACTTTGGGCTTTCACAATCTATCCGTAGAGAGTTCCCTGGAATTACAAGCAGTGTGCTGTAACACAGCAGCTGCTCCATGAACTCCCTTTCATTTCATAGTTGTATGGGATGTAACGCCCAGAATTCCTAAAATTCTGAGGAAAAGATTTAATGCTTAAACATCTGGTTTTCTGTTTTGAAACATTACCATAAAATCAGATAGCAGCAGTATCTTGGTAACACCTTTTCTTGAGAGGAAAAAAAAAATCCGTGTTTGCCAAAAAGCTGTGCTTTTTTTCAGGAATATTTTGTGCTTAAAATGTGTCTTGGGCAGCTCTAGCAGCAAATATATCCCAAGTGCTGTTGAAGAGTAAGATTTGTTTTTATGATAAAGTTACACAATTAAATGCAAGGATCCGGTCAGAAGGACTGGAATGGGTTGGTAGCTGAACTGTGAATCATTGAAATGTCTGAAAACCCCTTCTGCTAATCTGCACGTGAGACAAACATAAGTAAATGCCTTTATGGATGAGTTAGTTGTAAATTTTATGTAGTTTTATAGAGCCTTATAGATTAGGGAGACTTCTAACTCTTCTTGAATACATTTGACTCTGCCCAAGCATCTTTGTGGGATTCATAAGTCACAGGTTTTTCTAAGAGAAGATGCACAGGAAAAGCCATCATCTGGAAAGGAAAAGTCCGTGATTGCAGTGTGGAAAAATTATGGCCTCCTCAATTCTTTGGCACAGAGACATTACTATTGCGAATCATGTACCTTCCTGAGATCAGCAATGTAATTTTCAGATTATAATTTAGGAAATAGAAAGAAAATGTGAATTAAGCCTAAGCACAGGAGCCGGGAGACATTATGAACACTGTAGCTATTAATTCTCTACACAGAAGAATAAATAAGACAAAGACTTTAATTACCTCTCTTTGGGGTGCATTTGACATTCACCCTCTGCCACAGCATGATGTTGCTTGTTTTCTGGGCAAGAGTCAGACCACCTCTGCTTTCAGCAATGCAATTTCCAGTGATGCTGACTGAGAAGAACCACTGTGGCTTTAAAATTAGTGTAGTCTTATTTGTCTTTTCAAGTTCATTTATGTCAGTTGCCACCGGAGCCAGAGTGCAATCTCTTTTTAATCATTTCTTCATTCCCCCTTGAATGGTCGCAGTATAGCCGGCTAGAAACTGAGATGAAAAACTCCACTTAATTTGGTTGCCTTTCATCAGGAACTTCACTTACTATAGAGCCACTCTATTAGACCACAGATGTCAAGGCAGCTCAAGACATTAGCTGTCAAAGTAACTCTCCATAACCACCTGCTATTTACATGCAAAACATGCCTCCCTGTTGAGACTAAAACTGTAAACACTTTTCTGGGAGAAAACTACTGGCTTAAGCTATGACAGAAACTTTTTCTTTTTTGCTTTTATGTGATCTGGAAAAGAATTCCCTTGCTGTCAAAATGAATGCAAGAAGCCCCATTTGGGAAGAGCTTTTATTGCTTTAAATGCTTCCACAAAACTACTTTGATTTTACTTTTGCAAAAAAGTTATAATTTATTTGTCTCTCTCCACTCCTGTCTACTCCATAGCAACTGTGATCATATACAAATAATAAAATCCGATTGTCTTGCCTTGCAGTATGACAGACTCGCTGCTTCTGCTGCAATACTAATAGCTGGTTATTTATATCTTTGTGCTAATTCAGCTCTGCTGAATGATGCTTTAGAAGGTCAGCTTCTCATCCATCTGTGACTATTTGCTACTCAGCTGAACATGTGAGGTGTCTGTTTTCTCCAGATCCACTGAACAGCTACTGAATGAAAGATAAGCCTTTTAGTTCCTTCACCCTCCGTTCATTCCTTCATCCTCAAGGCACATTAAATAATAAGAGCTATTGCGCTGGTAGCATGAGACTGTGGCCTAAAACTCTTGACAGTAGTAATACCTTTTGGTGATCTGTGGTCTAGAGATGTTTGCTAACACCATATGGATGTGGGTAGACTATTCTGTCACAACTTCTGCTAGTGAAGCTGGTTGAATAGTGTAACTTGATTAAACAGATGTCCAGTTCAGAGGCCATTTAATGTTTTAAGTTCCTACTTATGACAGTAGCACAAATAAAGTAGTGGTGTAACTGAGAAGTTGCAGAACTAAGCAGAGAGCAAATACAGACCTATTAGCTTTCGCAAACAGATCGTTATTTTTTCTGAAAGGAACTGCTAAAGTGTATCTTTAGATATTGGTAGTCATCTAACTGTGTAAAAAAGTTCATTATTCAGGAATTTCAAGATCTTATCCTCCTGATATCAGAATTAGAGAGGTGTATTAGAAAGGCAGTATTCACTGCATTGGCATCAGATGGAATTTCATCAAGATCAAATTTATTCCAGTACATTTAGAAAGTAATTATTGCCACAGAAATGTTATGCCAGTCTAATATATTTTCCTGTTAATACAGAGCCCAAAACCATGGGTTATGTCAGGCTAAATTGGTGGTTTTAATGTAACAACTCTCTGAGCTTCTCGTCCTTTATTCCTTATATATTCTGAATTTCGACTCCTCCTTGAGATTGGAAGGGGACATGGGGAAGAGCGTGTGACTGTATTACTACTGAAAGAAGTCTGCGTGTGGAATCCCAAGCAGGCAACTTCTTAACAAAATTGAGGATGTTTCAACTATGCAGAATTCAGTTTGTGCAGAAAGATAGATTAGGTGACCTATTAGGAGTTTTTCCATTTCTGATTTTATGCTTCTGAGAATACAATGCTTGCCACCAGTGCCTGAAAGTCATTATTCCAATGTTCCTTTTCTGCTGATGAGAGAAACGCCCCTCAGAGATTTCTACACATTCTTGGCATCTAAGAGATGGCAAATTAGGCAGGGAAAATGGGAGTAAGTTAAAGGATACTGTAATGCCTAAATGGAAAAATAATGGACTCCCATATCAGAATAACCCATCTACCTACGAAAAACCTGAAAGGTTATTTTGCTATGACTTTTTGGACTCATTTTCCTCCTGTGCGTATTGTGAGTAGAAAATGAAAACGATAAAGCAAACTTGAAGGTACGTAAATAAAACAGCAACCAATAAATTAAAACCGATCAGGTCTGGAAGTGCTGCTGCTGCTGTACATATGTTTCCTGCTAGCTGCTGCCGCCCCAGCCCGCAGAAGAAAGTTGTCCTTGTCGGGAGTGAGCAGGCAGAGTGTCCAGGCTGTGTGCCACACAGCTGCTCTCTTCTTCGGTGGCAGTCGGGCAGCACCTGCAAACGACTGCAACAGCAGTGACTGCAAATTTGGGACTGCCCCCAGCAGATTATAGAAAGGACTTAGTGCCTAAGGAAGTGGTAAAGAGTACAAACTTAGTCAAGGCTAAATAAGAATGACAGGACCGTGCACTCCAATTAATAGTCTGAATGCAGAAAGATGGATATTGCAAACATAACCATTTGTTTCCAGTGACATCTTTTAAGCAAAAGGCAGGGGGTGGGTTTTTTTCTGATTTCATGAACAGAAGACAAAAAAGCAAATGCATCTTGTAGCTCTGAGGTTGCATATATTATATTTTGTAGCATCTCTTAGCAAGGAGAAAGCTAAATGCAGAAAACTCCCTAAAGCTAGAGATGCTCGAGGTTCCTTAGAATAAGATGTGGAAAGAGAAAAAGTGTTCTTTGGGGAAAAAAGCTTTTAGGGATATTTCTGAACAACTTTCGGACTTGTACTGGAACTAGCTGTGGAGAGGCTGTAACACTAAGTACTGCACACATACAGCATGGAAATACTGATTGCTTTCATCGCTATAATTGAGATTTTTAGTCATATCGTTCTATTAAAATAATTATTTGGAAGAAATTTCAAGGACAGAAACTTGGAGTAGCACAGTTGAGGCTCAGGTCCATTGTATGTAGGCTATATATTTATTAATAAGGATTTAAAGTGATATCCTCAGCTGTTCTAAAACCATGGAGTGGTGCTGCTCCACACCATGTGATTCCCACCCTACATCTTTTCAGCCTCGTACTAACTGCAGGTATAAAGTTGTAGCCAGTGACTGTCTGAGTTTGACCTATGTATCCTAGAACAGAAGACAGGCCACACAGTTGCAGCTGAGATTGTGTCTCTGACAAAGGCTAGGACTTCAGGAAGCTCTACACAACAGAACTTTTTTTTTTTTTTTTAATTATTAATTAGGTTTTTCTTCAAACAAGCAGACATTTGGACATTTACCTAACATTCAGCTCTGTATTCTCCAGAATAATTACTGACATGAGGCAAGGACTCTTTTCATGTCCTCTTTACCAGAAGGCACTCCACAGAGAATTAGTTCAATGTTTTGGGCTTCCTGCAATCTCCTTTCCCAATAATTAGTTCAATTAGAACACAAATACATCTTTTAACTCTAGTTTCTTATTGTAGAGGACTTGTATGTCATAGCTTTACTACTGTTCATAATTTTTATAACAGATAGCTTCAGAGCTATTTATTGTACAACATAAAAGAACAACAAAGGCTTTTGATTACTAGCCTTTGATAGAGACTAGATAAGTTGGCAAGCAGATGGACTGGGACATGATAAAAGAGATTAACCTTAAATATGGCTTGCTACAATGGGAAAACAGAACTTAGGCAAATACTTAAATCCTGATGTCCTGGTTTCAGCTGGGATAGAGTTTATTTTCTTTCTAGTAGCTGGTATAGTGCTCTGTTTTGGTTTCGGTATGAGAAGAAAGTTAATAACACCCTGATGTTTTTAGTTGTTGCTAAGTAGTGTTTAGACTAAGTCAAGGATTTTTCAGCTTCTCATGCCCAGCCAGCGAGAAGGCTGGAGGAGCACAAGGAGTTGGGAGGGGACACGGCCAGGACAGCTGTCCCAAACTGGCCAAAGGGGTATTCCATGCCATGTGATGTCATGCCCAGTATATAAACTGGGGGGGAGTTGGCTGGGAGGGGGCAGATCACTGCTTGAGGACTAACTGGGCATCAGTCAGTGAATGGTGAGCAATTGCATTGTGCATCACTTGTATATTCCAATTCTATTATTATTATTATCATCATCATCATCATCGTCATTATTATCATTATTTTTTTCTTCCTTTCTATCCTATTAAACTGCCTTTATCTCAACCCACAAGCTTTACTTTTTTCCAATTCTCTCCCTCATCCCAATGGCGGGGGGGGAGTGAGTGAGCGGCTGTGTGGTGCTTAGTTGCTGGCTGGGGTTAAACCACGACACCCGATTACACGTATATTTCCTGGGTAGAAATGGGCTCCTGAATTGAAGATTTCCTTAGGTAAAATATTTCTTGACCTTACTAATTAAAAATATACAGTCTCTATATTACAGTGACTGGGATTGGTTCTTTTGTTTTGGGTTTTTCTCAGCATGATATGCTGATTTTTATACAAAAGCACATGACAATAGTTCTTGGAGATGTGGAGAACACCCAGAAGGTAGCAGGATTTGTGTGGCTTTCCTGTGTCACGGTTTGGAGTTGAGGAAGGGGCCTCAGTGATGCGGGCTTCCAGACCAACTCCAGCAGGAGGGTGCCTCAAGGATGACTCAACACATGGAAGTATAGCACAGAAACCAGTATTAGAATCATTACTGAAGAATTAATCCTGTATAATACCGGAGCAGTTGGCACTAAATTGAGAAACTGTAAATAGACCAATGAGGATATCACAGTTTACACCACTTTGAACTGAGGTCCTTGATAATGTTTTCAGTCGAACTACCAACAAAAATTATATAAATCTAATCATCATTAGAACGATCCATGTTATACCTTTTTGTGTCATAAATAAGAGTATTTATTCAGAAAATATATTACTAATACCGATGCAGATATACTGACCTATGTTGTCATTGCACAACTGTTGATTTTTCTATGGTGCTGTAAATTTACACTACCAAAGAGTAAACAAGGATCTTTTAGGGTTTGTTTTTTTTTTTCTGCACTTACCTCCATTGCAAATCTGGAATAGTACATTGAAGTGATTTGAGCTACAGTGCGAGAATGGGGCCAAACATCAAGATTTTCATGACCTCCTTTACCTCTAGTAAGTTTACAGTAGTTCCAGAACAGTAGCATTTTCTTTGAATTATTAATTTATCCACATTTCAGATCATAGTTCACTAGAAAGAGCAATAGCTGAAGAACCTCTCCTTCTTGGGTGTGATGGGTTTGTAATGAACATTGTTGTCTCCTTCCTAAGCAGCACCGCTGAGGAATGATGATGGGAAAGGTAAAATGCACACGTTTAATTGAAGGGAGGTAATAGTGAACGGTAGAATTACTGCTTCTTATCTGGACATTATTTTCCTTCTGTGCTATTTTCATCCTGAAGGTCTGAGTTACTCGGCAAACAGATACTTTTAAAGGCACCATTATTTCTATATGCAATTAAGCCAAAGGATAAATATGCATTCTAGCTCTGAAGTTAAAAGCCAGAGGTTTCGTGCCCATTCGTATTCTATACATTTGGGCTTTAACTTTGATAAAAGTGAGATTGTCTCCCTGCATGAACACTAAATTCAACACAAAGAAGAAAACTGAATTAGGAGATGAGTAGTTTAAGTGAACTGTTAAATTTAAATCCTGACTTTAATTAAGTGGCTATTATGTTTCTAAGTACCTGAAAATTTAGCTGCTATACATTAAATACATATTAAAGGATAATTCTTAAAAATTACTAATACAACTTTTTAGAATAGATTAAAATATAATATACATCATTATATTAATATTTTGGGTATTTGATTAGAGTTCATCAGTAAAACTAGCTTTAATGATCCTTTTTGAACATTTTTTCTTATATTGATGCTGTCCTTTGTAATAGTGTATAATGAATACATTTAGAAGCATCTGTGAGTTTTTGCTTCATGTACTTGACATGAGTCTGGCCTTTTAACTTTTAAAACATTTCTCCAATTAAGCTGTTCAAGCCCTTAAGGCTGTCCACAGCTGCTGCAAATTGATTTCTCCCATGATGATATTTAGAATCCCTTGCTGAAACATGAGAGGGAAAAAACCAGCATTTTTTAATATCTCTTTTTTTATCCTTTTGGACTTCCTGCACATTTTTAAAGGTAATCTGAAAGTTGCATTCTTCCTTTCTTTCTTTTTCATCATCTCCCCCTGTACTGATCATCTTGAAAATGTTTATTTCTAAAGGCTATCTTATCTAGGGTTAATCCTTAAAAATGTCCGGCATAGTACCTTTGGTTAGAAGAAATCTGAAGTGTAAATGAGAAGGCCCGAAAAATTATTGGGAAATAGAGTTGTACCTGTAGGCATGCAGTAGTGTAAAATGATAAGGTTGTTTATGTTCAAATGTTTGCCCATTTTTGCAACTGAGGTATCAGCCATCAGTAACCCGTGTGGAATCACTCATTATTGGTGAAGTCAACCATAGCCTGCGAGTAGAGCACCACTTAACTCCTGGAATTCCCGTTGAGATTCAACTGATGGAGAGGCCTTGTACTGGTCTTCTGGATGGGAGTCAGCTCTTCACATCATCAAAAAACCATTTCTCACTAATGTAGCCTTACTTCTAATGGTTCACTATAGAATTTCTTTGTATTTGATCCAAAGACTTGTGAAAACATTTGGAGGGCACTTGTTTGGTTTCTGGATGTACATGCACATCAGCACTGAGCGTGCCTGACCTGGCTTTTATCTAGCTAGCTTGTGTAACACACACAATGAAGACTTTGTGGCATAGATTTCAGCATTAAATCCACTATCGTAGGTCTCTTCAGGCCCATAAAATTAAAACCTTGTGTCTTCACAACAGGTTAGTTAGGGTAAAGGTAACATATATACGTATATACATAAGCGTATGTACTTATGACACGCATGTGCTGCCATTATGGCAGTGTCCCATAGCACAGTGGACACAGAACAACTGAAATTTTTAGTTTTGCTAGTTACATGTTTTCTGTTTGGGTAGTGTGTTGGTCACATCATACTGTTTCTGATGTTTTGGTTGGATGCTTTTTTTTTTTTTTTTTTTTCATGGAAAATCATAAGATGGCAAGCAGGTCCCTATTACAGAAATTCCACCCTGAGTGTTTGGAAGGATGGTCAAATCTCCAAAAAATACTGATTTTCTGAAGTTAACAAACAGCCAAAAACATCAAGGAACTGTGTAGCTTTACAAAGAAAGAAAGAAGTCTAAGTGCTTAAGCTAAATATGTCCAATTCCTAACATGGTTGTAAGTTTCCGTATTTTGCCTGAACATTGGTCAGGTGCAAATCCCCACTAAGGGAAAAGTTTAGGGAAAACTTACAGTTATAAGCAGGCAGACAGGATAACTCATGTTAGCCATCATTTAAGTAATTTAATTTATGTCATGCCACAGACAGAACGTTGGTGGATCTCTGCTGTCATTAATATATTTGTATGATTTTATATCTCAAGCTTTTTAAAATATTCCTTGTAGCTTCCATAAGAACCTGTTAGTAACCTTGAGTTTAGGAATTTGGTTTTCCTCAGACCATTGTGTAATTGTTTTGCGATGAAGTGTTGCACTAAGCTTTTTTGGTGTGCTGGGGTTTCAGATTAGTGTCTGAACATTGATAAATGAGGTTTTAGTATTGCTGGAAGTTCAAATTTGGCCAATGAACCTGTTACTTACAACAAGGTATATGAAAGCAGTGACTTTGAATTGGCAAGCATCAGAAATAAAGATTTTATTATATTATTTAGTTTGACGTTTAGTCTTGATCCTCTCATTAACCACTGAAATGTTCTACTCCAGTAAATTTGGGGAAGCCCCCTCCCCTCTAAGCACTTTATTTGATAAAGGCTAAAATAAAATTCCTTAAGCAGAGTCTCTAATCTCATTAGTTTGACATGAAATCAGTTTGCTTACATGATTTTTATTTGCACACTGTTACTGATGGACATTTAATACTAAATTTCAACCAGCAGTGCAGTAAATTCCAGACAGGTGGCCGATTAGGTAACACAATGATTAAGTCTCTGTTATCAGGAGCACCATTGCTCTTTTAAAGAGTGTGCATGGTTTAATTTCATCTCATCTAATTGTTATCAGCGAGCTGCCATTGGTACATTAAAAACCTTGCCCATCGAAATAGCAAGTCTAATGACTTTATATAAAGGTCTGCTTCCAAGGGACTTTGTTGTACGTGGTAGACACAAATTAGAATGAGAATTTTTTTCAGTTACTACACTTTATCATAATTTGAAAAGCTATAAGTTGAAATCTAATTGCTTCCTAACTTATTTTTAACATTTAAATGAGGAAGAAAGGGAACAAATTTTGCTAGTAATAGCCTGACTCCTTAGTGTCTTGTTTATGCTTTTTTTTTTTTTGGTTAATTGCTTGTTCTCCAAGTTCTCCATTGTTCTTATGCCGGCTAAGCTCATTGTCACATTTATCTGTATTTTCAATGGTATATGTTAATTTTCTGTTTTTCATAGCACTACTTTGAGAGAATTTGGCATTATTCTCAGAGTTTGTGAGCTTTTTTGAATGAAAGACAAAAAAAAATCAAGTAAATTTCATATGTATATTTACAAAATATCAAAAAAATAATAGTTCACATATACCTTGTTTTAAATAACAGAATAGTTGAGCAAATTTTGGTCTCCAAAAATGTAATATCTTAATTCACTTTCAGACACTCAGTATTAAAAGTTCTTTTAGCTATTGTATCTTCACTACTTTGCTGCCTACAAAAGAAATTTTCCTATATGGTTTAAGCTAACTAAAAGATAATTTATAGAAATGTGTATTGCACATTTTTTAGTACCATTTTAATCATGGTCTGAAAAAGTTAATATTGAACAACAAAGCATAAGAAGGTATCTCTCCAAACTTTTGCCTTAAAATGCAACCTGTAGCCAGAGAGAAGTAACTGAATGTATTAAAAATATTTACATAAAGTCTCTTGGCACAAATAGCAGCAACATGTAATTATCTCCTTGTTATGCCTTGCTCAATGATTAGCATTGAAGGGGAGGGACTAGGATAGAATAGGCATAGCAGGAAGGCAGCCAGCACATTAGATGCCACTTGTGTATACATAACTCTTAATAAATCAAATTGGCAAAGTATCAGCTGGCACTTAGTTACTGTATGTGTTGTGTAGCAGTCTTATATAAAATGTAATTTTTTTGACATAATCAATAATTATTATTGGAGACATCACAATTAAACAGTTAGCAGCAAGTTATTAAACTCTGTTGATGGTGTTTTCTGTGAGAGGTAATGAACTGTGCATGCTAGAATTAATCTTACTGGTTTCCACTGAATTTGACTCGAAAGCCACTTCAAGCAAGACATCAACTGACAGCAAGGTTAGAAGCTTTTATCATTATGACAGACTCTAACCATCATGCTATGTCCTGAAGGCACAATATTTTTTCTCTCTAGCTTTTGTGTAAATCTTAGTGAATACTCAAACATGCCACACAGTGCTTATTTATGTTAGTAAGCAATTAGTTTTCCACTGTCTTAAGAAACTTACTAGATGAAAACAAATAGCAAAGAGCATACCCATTACTAAGTTTTCACATCTTTGAACTTTTTCTTATTCTAATGAGAAACTCTGTTTAGTCCCAGTTGTTCAGATTTTCATCTTTTCAACACTGAAATTCCTCTTTTGAAGCTTGACATTGATAACCAGAACTCATTGGTATTGCTCCTTTGTTATAGCCTTGTTTACTCTGTCTGTCTCAATGCTGCACAAGTTATACTTGCAAATACTATAAATCCATGCAGGAGCAAAGGCCATTACTGATTCTGATAATCCTCCAGAATAAGAGCATCTTGCTTGGGAGTGGGCAACAGAGACTAATATTAACAATTCAAGGTCGTTCTCTGGGCCAGCAGAAATTGGGATGGCATGAACCTACATTTATTTTGCAGTGTGAGGTGGAATACATGCTCTAGTCGAAAAGAAGCTCTGTATATGTGTAAATATGTATATATGTATATCGTAGAATCAGAGAATAATTCAGGTTGAGAAGAGACCTCTGGAGGCTGGCTAGTCTAATACCCTGCTGAAAGCAAGGCTAACTTCTGAGTTAGTTCAGGTTGATGAATTTTGTTTTTAGGTTTTTATTCCTGTAAAAGGAGGTGTGAATGAAATGGATAGAACAAAGGGAACGATCAGAAGATAGGTGTTTAAAAAAAAAGAAAAAAAAAAAAAAGGAGGAGTCTGAAGGAGGTTGTCTTTCCAAAAATTGGAAGAAAAATAAAAAGAAGGGAGAAAAGAGAAAAATCAGGAAAGCAGGAATGAGAAAAATCTCTCTCCCGTAATTCAGCCTAAAGGCTTTTCTGGCAGCAGCATCCTCATCAACAGTGGAGATAAAGTGAGGGTAGCTGAGAAGAGCAATGTGTAACTGCATGCAGTTTTTGCTTGACTGAAAAATAGCAGATGAAATGTGAATTTCTGATGTTCCAGAAGATGTCATGAAACAGCACAATATTTTTTTTATTTATAATAGTTTTGCTGTCTTTCTGTGGTCAGTTGTCTGTGGCTGGCTGCCAGATGCCCATCCAGCCGCTCTCTCACTCCCCCTCATCAACAGGATAGGGGGAGAAGATGAAAAAGCTCGTGAGTTGAGATAAAGACGGGGAGATCGCTTACCAGTGGCCATCACGGGCAAAACAGGCTCAACTTGCACAAGGCCGATGTAATTTGTTGCCAATTAAAAATGGATGGTGAGAAACAAAGACAAAACCGAAACCACCTTTCCCCCAGGCCACTAGCTTCGCCGCTGGGCTCAGCCGTGCCCTGTGGTGGAGCCGTTAACGGAACCGGCTGGAACTGGCTGGAACCAGCCAGAACCGGCCAGAACCGGCTGCGTCTGGCACAGGGCAGCCCCGGGCTCTCCTCACAGAGGCCGCCCTGCAGCCCCCCTGCTGCTGCCGAACCCTGGGCACGTACACCCAGAACGGTAAAGGCTTCTCAGTTAATTTATACTGTTGCGTTTAACAAGAAATATTAATTGGCCTTGTCAAAACCAGGTTTGAGTCCAAGATTTTAAAAATATATGTTAAAAGTTTCATTTGATGGCAGTTCTAGTACAGGATGCGTCGAGTAGACAGCTTCACAGCAACAGGGGTCGATCAAACAAGGTTGTGTACAGCTTCACCGCGGTGCAGGGCTGAGCCGAAGTTGCACACAAGTCTGTGATCTCGGGTGCTGCTTTTATTAGAATCAGCATTTTGGGGCACAACATAAAATTTACATTCAGCTTTAATGTAAGCAGTAGAGGAGAAACAGGGACCATGTTACCTCTTCAGAGTGTGGAGATTGGTTCATGTTCTCTCTGGTAGTTCTTGAAAGATGAGAAAATTCATCAGTGGAAGGTGTTGCAGATGCTACAAATCTTGTGCCGTCGGAAGGAAAGAGTGAGGCACTCAGTTCTGATAATGGTAGGATTTTTGCTTTTCAGCTACTCCCTCCCAGCACAAATGAAAAAGTTATATTAGAAAGTGTATCCCCTTTGCCCCCATCCTCCCCAACCCCCCGAATTAATGCACTACTTATAAAAAGATACCACAACCCAATGGCCAGTTATTTGTTTGGAAGACATGAGAAACCTCCAAGTTGGATGTAGTGCTTCTAAATGTTGTTAGATAATGTTTGTAGAGAAAAAAAGCTTTCTGATATTGAGAAAGTGTATTCATGACGAGTAGAACAAATATATGTACTAATCTGCTTCAAAGTCTTGCTGAGAGTAGTGCTTCTGAATGGAAAGGGAAGTTGGTGTTTCTCCCTGGAATATTCAGTCTGTACACCCAGTTAGGTCTTACAGAGGCAATAAAGGCTGTAAGTATACTAACAGAGAAGCAGCAGAGTTATTTTAGCATGGCACTCCACTTGAATTAATATCTTCCACTTCTTTGCACGGTTAATTAGTGCCGATTGTGATGGGGATACTAGATAAGTACATGTTAGGTTGACTCATTTCCTATTTTAAGCTGAACAGATGTATGATGGCAGCCATGGATTTTGGGATATTCTTAATTTTTTCAATATATGAGCCCCTAGCCCAAAGGTAGGTAGATTTTTTGTTCTTATTTTCTTTATTTTTTCTCTTCACATTTTTCAGTTAGCATTAGTCTCACATGAAATGCGAGATTGTTTTCTATAGATATAGAGCGAACACTATGTTGGCTTAAAAATGGAAGGTTTTATTTACGCCCCCTGTAACAATCTTAACAGCTTGGTACATAAAATAATTAAAAACTGAGCTTTGCTATTTCTTCTTTGAAAGAGCTCCTGTCGTTTTTAAACCTCCTCTAAACATCTGTCCGGCTGTTGCTCTCTGTCAGAACATGTAGACAATTTGTGATGTATTTTTCCTACTATTGACAATGCAGGCAAAACCAAATGAACACCTATTGGGTTGTATGCTGCTTCTGCAGTGACAGTTATCTGAGAATAACATGGTAATTATGTGACAAGTGCCCTCGTATGTAGTGAGGGGGAGATCTGTTATTCTCCAGTGATATGGTTGGATGTACCTCAGTATAATTCTGGTTCCTTCTGAAAAGATTTTCTTCTGAACAAAAATGGATGTGTTGTTACATGGTAACTCACTATTAAATTTGTAATTTATGGTAATTTTAGGTAGCATACACTGGCTGTCTTTCGGTCTTTGTTTCTTGAAGGAATGCCAAGCACCCAGTTTTCCCATCCAAGTGCTTTTGCAAACTTCACCTCATGTTTTACAACATCTCAGTAAAATAGGGAAAGTAGCCTGTGAACTGTAAATGAATGACTGAGGTTCAAATCACAGAGAGGGTCTTAACTATTCTTGGAGTATATTGTAGGTAAGGGGAAAAAAAGAATAAAAGAAAAAAATGTTAGAATGGACTTGGACCTCTAGTGACAAATTACTTGATCAACAATATTAAAAGTATATCTCCCATATACCATTCATTGGAGATTTTTTTTTTTTAGTATTGGTTGGACCTGTAGCTGATTCTGAAATATCCAAGATAAAATTTCCTCTGTATTATGCAGGGATGCAGGGTCCCTGTGTCATCAGGCGTATTCAGGTTCACAGGCTCAGATATTGCTGTTCCTTCCAAATAATTTGTTTAGAGCTAACAAAGTGCAAAATAACATTTTTAAGCCCTCTACATCTCATTTGTTGTGAAAGAAAATGTACTTTATGTTGGCTAGTTACAGATAACTTTTAAATTTGTGAATATTGTTTTTTCTGAAAGTTGTACAAGGAATCCTATGTAATATATTTTCTCCCTTATCCTTCATTTCTCATTCCCTTGAATGATTTGATCAGAAGTTAATAGATGCACCTGTTTTGTTCTAGGAAGACCATACACACTAAGTTGTATCCTCTCGGGATCTTGCTGTTTCCCACTAAATAACTTTGTAACATTAGTGGCCAAGAGATACCCTCTCCTCAGCCTTAATTTTTTGTTTGCTTTGTTAGTTTTTGGATATGAAATCTGCATACCGTCTTTGAAGATGGAGAGATCTTTAGGGATGAGAGGAAGTTCTCTTGTCTGGGCATGGCTGAACTGCATTGCAGAATGGCTACATCCCACACTTCCATCATGTCTGGCCACATTTATATACTTCTAATGGCTGAAGTTCCTGCAGTCAACTGATGCAAGGTTAGATTTTCAAACAGGCTAACTTTCTAGACTCTTCGACTAGCTTCAGAAAGTTTGAAGTATGACTACCACTCACCCTAAATCATGAAGTATTAGGATACTTGTAATCTTTTTTGGCTGCCTAAATGATGATAGCTGGTCTTAATGAGATTTAGGTTTTCTTTTCTCTGTGGTTTCACTTAGGAAACCTGTGCTTCCTTCTGTGAATCCCAAAAGATGGTGTCCTTTTCTTCACTCCTCTTTTCTGAGGAAGCTGACAGCTCCACAATTGATTTTAATCTGCAATCAACCAGAAATTGAATTTTGGAAAAACTATCCATTCTGTTCTCAGGGTCATAAGTGTTAGTTCTGTTCTTCCAGTCAGCTGGTTAAGTACAGCATGAATTAGCCTAACTAATGAGTAAGTATGGAAAATTTGCCAGACCTTGAGGAGAAATAAAGGAGCACTGCCTTTCTTGGATGGAAAGAGAAAAAAGATTCAATGAGGTAAAGATGGGGGCAATGAGTGCAGCAGAGAAGAACACTGAAACAAAGGTTTTGTTGTGAGCTGCGAAATAATTTTTTTGTAATATTTAAAATACAGCATGAAAGATTTTTTTTTCTTTAAAAATTCTGTGGTATTGTTATCCAGCAGCTATTTCCTACAATATAGAAAATAGTTTGATTGGGTTAATTCTAAGGCTCATCAGGCTTGACAATATTTGTTTAAGCACCTATAGCTACAACATTCTGGAGTCACTCTTAGAACTTACCCTAATACACTTGTCTACCTACCTATGTATATTAACATGCACACATACATATAGATGTTTAAATCTGTTATATCTCAGTTTCTATATGTCAGTGCATGTACATAGTGCATACACACAATGTATGTGTCTCATGTCTGACAGACATGTTAGCTTAAAATAAAGTCTGAATTTATTATTTACTTCAATAGACTGTCTTTCAATGGACTGTTCTTTTAACTGAAAAAGCAGGTAACTTGCATATTCTTTCCAGCTGCACTAAACTGTCACTGAGTTTGGGGAGGGTAGTGGTGGTTACTGTGGTGTTCGGTTTTTTTAGTAGAAATACATTCATCTTCCTCCCTGTGGAATGTATACAATGATTTACTTCAGGAATATTTGTTCATTACAGAATTATACAGTACTTGAACGTGCATTTTGGAGAGTAAATGCTTTCATTTCTACTGGACATGCGAAAAAGTAACTGTATGTGGCCCGCTGTTACACTACAAAAATCATGCAGGACAGATGTTTGTTAAAATGACTAGGATTAGAATAGATATAGTGCAACCTTCTTATTTTTTCAATAGAATTAGGTTGCAGAAAAAGAACTTACACTGATTAAATATTTTTATAGTAGATACTTGCACATTAGAAGCAATAGCAATGGTCAGCAAAATTGTCTGATAATCTTTAGTGCCTTAGCAAGGATTAATGCTGCTGCAGTCAAAAAGGGGGGGGGAGGGGGGGGAACCTTATAATAATAGTGACATGTGCTTACATGACCATCAAATCTGGTGCAGATTTTCTGGAAGTTGCACTGTATTTGTTTTTGTTCCTTCTGCTCTGTGTGGAAAGTGTAGCTGTGTGTTTATTCTCCAAATGTTACCTTTTTTTAAAAAAATGATTGTCAGTAACATAACTACAACAAAAGAGCCCACTAAATTACTGTCTGAAAAATGTCATCATCAATGTTTTGTTCACTTAAAAGTGTGCTTTTGTGTTGCAAATGTGCTACAGTAATTTTCTTTCATTTCAGCTATTTTAACAACATAAGTCATCTCAGTTATAAGCTTAGTTCCATTGAGTATGATTTTGTAGTAACAAACTCTTCCATTGTAACAGCAATTCAGCTACTTGTGTAACCATATAGCCAGCATTTACCCCTACTGACCTTGATCATCATTGTAGCTTAAAAAAAAAAAAAAATAAATCAGTGCTACAAACTGTTTTTCTTAGATTTTTCTTTTATTCCATGGGATCAGAATTTATGTTGGAAGGGACGAGCACATGTTCAAATCATATGCAGGAGAAAGTCTTTGAAGAATCAAAAACATACTGAAATTTAATTTCTACAATCTCACTTTTTATGTAAAAACCCTTTAACATTTTTTGTAATAGTCTTCTCTAGAGTTTGAATAGGAATCTATAAAACTTTAAAAACCCATGCAATTTAATAGAAAATTCTATATCTGCTGTAAAATTCTTTAGACTGCTTTAAAATTTGTAGATATAAGTTATAGTTTGCAAATTAAATTTTATAGGCATCTTCAATAAGAATAGATTTCAGATTAAAATGAAATAAAAGGCACTACTCTTGCATTTTACCACAGTGTGTTGTGGGGGTGTTGTTGGTGTTGGTGTTGTTTTTAAAATAGATAGAGCAGTACAGGGAGGGTGGATCTCATTATAGAATTTAATATGGCCAAAACTAATTTTTCTTGGGAAATCATTCTAAGATAAATTTTGGTAAGAAAATCCATATATCTGAATTTTCTCCTCACAGGTTCGGGGGAAGCTGTTATTCGTGAGATAAATCTTAACCTGCAAACAGGCTCTTTCTGGAGACCAGCATGTAGAAGTTCTTGATGAAGAGAGAGCTGGTAAGTTATTATGAATATCACTTTTGCCAAAGTTTTGTAGCATGTACAATTTATTAGGACAACACTAATCAGCAGATGCTGCCACAAAATTTCAATGTGAAGTTTGTGAATTAAAAGTATGAAGTAAAACATACGGTTGGAAAGCCGTAATAAATAATTTTACTTTTTGAACTGTGATCCCAGTCTGACAGATGAAATTAAATGCATGCTATCTATTTTGGTTATTTTATTCCTCTTAATAAAATTACACCAATAACTGAAAATATAGGACTCTACAGTGAATTTGGTGTTTGACTTTTGAAGACGTGATGTGTTGTATGGGTATAGAGCAGTATAATTTGCTGGTTTATACAAACGACTTAAATACTGTGGCTACTTCAGCTCTTAAAATGATGTCGTTAGAGTTGGATTTTGACATTGATATTACAATTTTAAAATCATTGATCAAGCTCTGTAGAGATTATGTGGGATACTCTGTTTGCCACTATTATTTGCAAAAAGAGAACACATTAATTTGGCCAAATTGCTCTTTTTGTTTGTGTGTTTATCTGCGGTGCCAAGTACAGTGACACTACATTTGGATGGAGTGGTCCTGTAGTACCTCAGCAATAGAAGGTAAGACATATTTGAAGTAAATGTCAATAGGAGTGTCACCAGAAGGAGTGTCCCAGTGTGACTGGGAAATAAACGGGGGATAAGCGAGGAGGAAAACCTGATACGGCTGGGCTACTAGTCGGTTTAGAGTGCCGCGTGCCATGTGAAGGGAGTGCAGCAAAGAGCCTGGGCCAGGAGGCGGCTGTAGGTGTCAGCAGCTCGGGGGTTTGGGGGTGTGCAGCCCTGACGTTCCTCATTGCCAGTCTGCAGCAAGGAGCAACTTTTGCCGCGCAGGGCTTGTCAAGCCCTTGGGAAATTCTTCAGAAAGGAAGACAGACACTTGTGAGAGGATTTTCCAAGTGACTTGAGCTCTGTTTGCAGGTGAAATTCTTCCTTTGCTTCAATAACAGTTTCTTTGGTCTCCCCAGTAATACATAAGGAGAAACTAGCACGCTAATGAAACTGCAGTGCAGTGAGCTTTCCTTCAGACCACTAAGGCCTTCAGTAAGGATGTCTATTGCTGTTACTCACTAAAGTGTTGTCCTGCATGTCTCTGCATCTAATGGGGTAGGGCCGTGGCTGATTTCATTCACTGCTGTTAATAAATGGCGCTTTCATTTTTTTCACTCATGTACTAACTCCTAGTGGTGAAAATCTGGACTCCACAGGCTAATTAGTAAGTACAAGCATAGTAATAGCTATTAAGGGCATTTAGTTATATCTGGTTTAGTGATTCTCATGGTCTTCAGAAAAGCCATTTACACATCATTTCTGATGCCGTTCTTACAAAACACTGTGACAATTAATTCATCAAATGTGTTTTCAAAGACTTTTGTAACCTTTTTATAAATGCCACTTTTGTTAAAGCCTACATTTTCAATTATCAAAAGTACTGATGATAAAATACCAGGTAACTCTTAAAGTGGAAAGTGATGAGGTGTGCTCCTCATTTCAGTGTATGTAGAAGTAGAAAATACTGTACACGCTCATACACAGCAAAAAAAACGTATCGGTATAGATCCCATTCTCTCTGAACGCAGAATAGTTTACATTAACTATAGCTTAATGTGTGAGTAACAGAAGCTTGCAGTGTTTCCTGGTCTACCTGTGGAAGTCATTGCATTTCTGAAATACGCAGTGCGTTGGGGGGAAAATGCATGCAAGTAGAACTCAGGTTCCCTCCTGCAAAATGGTTTTATGTGAGTGGGATGCATGAGGCTCAGGAAGTTAATAGTCAGCTCACAAAGCCGTTCCAGCCTTTAGGCTCTAGTAATCGATGGCAGCTCCTGTGCAGGGTGCTGAGGACATATGGTCATCGAAAGCATTCAGTCAATAGTGTTTCCACTCTCCTGCTTTTGCTGCAGCCTTTTCTCTTACTGGTACAGAGGCTCTAGTTGCATCCAATGCTCTCTGCTGCCCAGCAGTCTTCTGAAAAGAGGCATGCAGTAGAGCCAAGGACATCATACAAGAAAATGTAGCCACTTGGAAGATTTTTTGTTCAGCATGGAGGGGGAGATGATATTATCTGGTCAGAGCTAAAATAGGACTCCCTCACATCACTGTTGCGTTTCATCCTCAGTTGAATGATTTCTTGGTGTTTCTCTTAAAGAAACGCTCTTCTCCTCATGCATGTAATTTCAAGCTAATTTGTTATTTATCAATGGATAGTTATACTAGTATAAGCTATTATAGTTGTACATAATTTATATACACTATATATTATACAATATAATACTTGGATGAAGTACAGTCCCTTTGATTAAGCTAGCACAAGCTGGAAAGACTTGAACCATGATCATCCTGTTAAACATCTGTCTGGACCACAAAAAGTAACAAATTGTAAGAATCAAGAACTGTGTTATATAGCACATGAAGAGTTTGCCTACTGTGTCTAGTGTCGCCATCGCTGTTTTATTCCTTATTCTGGTCTTCATTATTCTGCTGCAGGACAAAGAGCGTGTGATGAACACTAGTTAGCAAAAGATACTGCTTGTACACAAACCATTGGTTAGCACCTCCCGGTCTGGACCATGAAACTTAGTAAAATAGCACCCTCCTAGCCTTTGAGAAATCTTGATCTGTGTTGCAGTGAAATGTACTGTGAGAGTTTTAAGAATCAATAAATAGCATTAAAAGCCATTTTGTTTCTCAAAAAATTGAGTCCATTTTATCATTAATGATAAAATAATACTACTTCATGTAAAAGTAAAAAAGCCAAACTATGTCAAGGTTACTGAGAGAAGGTGCCGTTGTCTTCTCCCCCATTTTCTCATGGGAGTCCATGCCTTGTCTTGTATAGCGGAAAATTGCATTTTCAGTTTAATCTTAACAAACGGCAGAATCAAACAAAGAAGCTAACAGATCTGTTTACAACCAGAGCTTACTGTATTTAAAGGTTGGTTTGAATTCCACTGAAAGTGTTTTCTGAATAACATAATAGTTGACTTAAAAGATTAAGGATAGCAGACTTGTATTTACTGTAATCTCTGGATTTCGTCATTAAAGCCAAAGAAATTGTGCTTGAAAATAAAAGTGAGTGCATACAAAGTCACATATTCTCACTCACGATGGCTGCCTTAACCCCCTTGGCGTTAGCCGTTCTGGTGCTAGGGGCTATGCAAGAGCACTGGCTGTCACAGCTAAATCTGCTAATCCCAGGGCTGTTGTACTGGATCTGATAGCTACTTGTTTCCAGCACATTGCTAGGCAGTAGAATATATATATGATGTCCCTTGAACCTGCAGATCATTGCTGAAATGACCCAATCAGTTGGTGAAGGGGATCTATAAATGTGGGTGATGCAGTCTGGAAAAAAACCCAGTATGGATTTCTAATAACAAGAAGTTGAGATAGCCATGCATGTTGGAAGTAACTTTTAAAAAGTGTGTCTACTGAAATGCTAGAGGTCATGTCAGAGAGAGCTTAATTAAGTATAAATTGATTATTAGAAGACTTTTCGAGGGTTAATAATTATGCCTGAAAAAAATCAATGTACAGTGTAATTAATCTGAAAGTGCTTAATAGGTGCTTTAAACTGATATAGCACAAACAAAAAATTGTAATTTTCATTTCAGCAGTAAAGGATGCAAAATGAACTGCATGTGTTAGGACATCCAAGCTATTGAACACTTTTTCCTTTGCTAGGACAGAATTACCCCCCAAAACAGTGGAAAATTATTTTTTGAAAGGATTTTAAGTTCTTTTTCTCATTCTGCTCCATGACACAAAACAAATAGAAGGGCTTGGGTCATTCATGTACCAGGTCTGTTGCTTAACTCCAAAGTCTTGTGGACTGTTGGAACGTGTTGCTAACTATGTATATTTGGTTATATAAAAAAACTAAGGGGTTGGTGCACAATTTTCTGACTTGGTCTTCCCCCCCCCC
>JANHGO010000044.1:5784196-5807155 GCA_024606505.1 Aquila spilogaster | reverse complement strand
GTCAAAGTAACTCTCCATAACCACCTGCTATTTACATGCAAAACATGCCTCCCTGTTGAGACTAAAACTGTAAACACATTTCTAAGAGAAAACTACTGGCTTAGGCTATGACAGAAACTTTATCTTTTTTGCTTTTATGTGATCTGGAAAAAAAAAATCCCTTGCTGTCAAATGCATACAAGAAGCCCCATTTGGGAAGAACTCTTATTGCTTTAAATGCTTCCACAAAACTACTTTGATTTTACTTTTGCAAAAAGGTTATAATTTATTTGTCTCTCTTCACTCCTGTCTACCCCACAGCAACTGTGATTACATACAAATAATAAAATCTTGCCTGCAGTATGACAGAATCACTGCTTCTCCTGCAGTACTAATAGGTGATTATTTATACCTTTACGCTAATTCAGCTCTGCAGAATGATGCCTTAGAAGGTCAGCTTCTCATCCATCTGTGGCTGAACGTATGAGGTGTCTGTTTTCTCTGCATACACAGAACAGGTATCTGAATAGAAGATGAACCTTTTAGTTCCTTCATTCTCAGCTAATTCCTTCACCCTCAGGATATATTAAAAAGTAGGACTTCTTCACCTGGTAGCATGAGCCTGTGGCCTGAAATTCCTGACAGTGTTAACACCTTCCAGTGAACCATGATCTAAAGATGTTTGCTAACACCATATGGATGTGGGTAGATACTCTTTCGCAACTTCTGCTGATGAAACCACTTGAATACTATAGATTGCTTCAACAGATGTCCAGATCAGGGGCCAGTTAACGTTACTGTTTATGACAGTAACACAAATGAAGTGTGGTATAACTTAGAATTTGCAGAAGTAAGCAGAGAGCAAATATAGACCTATTCGCTTTTGCAAACAGATTATCTTTTTTTCCTAGAAGAATTGTCGAAGCATCTCCTTAATATTGGTAGCCATCTAAATGTATAAGAAAGTTCATTATTCCAGTTTTCAGATCTTCTGGTTTAAGAATTAGAGAGCTGTATTAGAAAGGCAGTAGTCACTGCATTGGCATCAGATGGAACATCAAGATTAAATTTATTCCAGTACATTTAGAAAGTAATTGTTGCCACAGAAACATAATGTTTGTCTGGGATTTTTTTCTCATTAATACAGAATGCAAAACTTTGGGTTTTGTCAGGGTAAGATGGTGGGTTTAATGTAACAACCCTTTGAGCTTGTTCATCATTTATTCCTCCATGTATTCTGAATTTTGACTCCCTCTTGAACCTGACAGTGTACGTGGGGAAGAGTATATGACTGTATTACTGGAAAGGAATATGTGAACAGGATCCAAAGTGGACAACTTCTTAACAAAATAGAGGATATTTCAACTATGCAGAAATCAGTTTGTGTAGAAAGATAGATTAGGTGACCTATTAGGAGTTTTTCCGTTTCTGTTTTTATGCTTCTGAGAATACACTACTTGCCAACAGTGTCTGAAAGTCATTATTCCAATGCTGCTTTTCTGTTGATGAAACGCCCCTCAGAGATTTCTGCACATTACTGGCATCTAAGAGATGGCAAATTAGGATAAAATGGGAGTAAGTTATAGGTTATTGTAATGCCCAAAGGGAAAAGAAAAAATGGACTTCCATATCCAGAATATCCCATCTGCCTATAAAATATCCTGAAAATATCAAATACAAAATATCCTTATTTTAGTATGACTTTTTTTTTTGACTCATTTTACTCCTGTGTGCATTATGAGTAGAAAATGAAGATGATAATTTCCAAGGTGAGTAAATAAAATGGCAAACAGTAAATTAAAACAATCAGTTCTGAGCGGATTGCTGCTGTGCATATGGTTCCTACTGTCCTCGCTGGGAGCTGGAAAGCCAGGCAGGGTCAGGGGCATGTAGCGGCCTTGTTCTGCTCTGCGGTGACCATCAGACAGCATCTGCAGGTTGGTGGCTGCAACAGCAGAGGCTGAAAGCTGGGGCTGCCCCCAGCAAGTTATTCAAAAGGCTTCCTGCCTAAGGAAGTGATAAACAGTACAACTTAGGGCCAAATAATGACAGGACTGTGCATTCTAATGGTTTGAAACCAGAAAGGGAAATACTGCAAAATATATCCATTTGTTTTCATGTACATCTTTTAAGTAGAAAAGAGGAGAAAGCTTCCAGGGATATTTCTGAACTGAACATACTTTTGGACTTGTAATAGAAATAGCTATGGTGCTTCAGGTGGTATCTGACAGAAGCACACAACAATCTTCTTGCCTGCTCAGTCACTTCATCCACATTTCAGACCATAGCTCGCTGGAGAGAGCAGTAGCTGAAAAACATCTCCTTGGATGTGATGGGCTTGTGGTGAACACTGTCATCTCCTTCCTAACCAACACTTAAGGGATGTTATTGGGAAAGGTAAAATGCATGACTTTAATGAAGGGAGGCAATTCAGAACAGTGAAATTGCCCCTTCCTATCTGGATATTATTGCCTTCCTGTATTATTTTAATTCTGAAGATCTGAGTTACTTAACAAACAGATGCTTTTGAAACCAACATTATTTCTATGTGCAGTTAAGCCAAAGGGAAAATATTCATTCTAACTCTGAATTTAAAAGCCAGAGGTTTTGTGTCCATTCATATTCTGTGTGTTTGGGCTTCAGCTTTCTTGAAAGTCATTGTCTCCCTGTATGAACACTAAATTCAACATAAAGAAGAAAACTAAATTAGGAGATGAGTAGTTTATGTGAACTGTTAAATTAGAATCCTGACTTTAATTAAGTGGTTATTATGTTTCTAAGTACCTGAAAATTTAGCTTCTATACATCAAATGCATATTAAAAGATAATTCGTAGAAATTACTAATAGGACTTTTTAGAATAGATTAAAATATAATATGCATGCTCATATTAATACTTTTAGTATCTGATTAGAATTCATCAATAGAACAGCTTTTAATGATCATTTTGAACATTTTTTTTCGTACATTGATGCCATCCTTTGTAATACTGTATAATGAATACATTTAGAAACATCTGTGTGTTTTTGCTTCACGTACTTGACATGGCTCTGGCCTTAGAACTTCTAAAACGTTTCTCCAATTAAGCTGCTCAAGCCCTTAAGGCTGTCTATGGCTGCTGCAAATTGATTTCTCCCACGATGATATTTAGGTTCCCTAGCTGAAACATGAGAGGGCAAAAAAAAAATCCCACATCATATTTTAATATCTCTATTTTTAACCTTTTGCACTTCCTGCGCATTTTTAAAGTTAATCTAAAAATTTCATTTTTCCTTCCTTTCTTTTTCATCATTTCCTCTGCCCCTGCTGATCATCTTCTAAAGGCCGTCTTATCCAGGGTTAATCCTCAAAAATGTTCTGCATAACACCTTTGGTTAGAAGTCGTCTGATTCATGAATGTTCAGGCCTGAAAAGTTGCTGATAGAGTTGCAGCTGTTGGTGTGCAATAGTATAAAATGGAAAGTTTGTTTATGTTCACGTTTGCACATTTCTGCAGTTTAGGTATTAGCCAGCAGTGACATGTGTCAGATCATTCATTTTTGGTGAAGCAGACCACAGCCTGAGAGCTGAGCACCACTTAACTCTACTTGTACACCACGTTGGCTTAGCAAAGTTTGATTCTTGATTGAATTATTGTATTTTTAATGGAAGATCAAAACATGAGAAGGAGGTCACTATGACACATTCCAGCTGAGCGACTGAAAGAGTGATTGAATTCTCTAAATTTAACAAACAGACAAAATTATCAAGAAAACGTATTTGTAGCAGAAATGCTAAGTCACAGTTTGAACCAGTGATTGAGCTGGCGGGAAGGCAGGGCCGACCCAGGGGAGCTCAGGTGTATGCAGTGTACCTGAATGACTAGAAGGGCTTCGGCCAGGATCCAACCCTTCCCAGACCTCATTTAAGGGTTGGCAGTGGAGGTAAAGGTATCTTGTTGGAGATTCCTGTGTACCTGAGGCCTTCTAAAGGTAAGCAGCTTTTTTTCCTCTATTTCTGTGCCCACAGCTGCTGCATTTGTGCAAATCCTCACTTGGTGTAGTCTGGGACCTTGCTGCTCTGCTATCACTGCTGTGCTTTCTGTGGCATTACAGTGTTCTTTTACATGTTAAAAAAAGAAAGCTAAATAGTTAATCTAAATATGTCCAATTTCTTATGACTTTTTGTATTTTGCTTGCACATTGATCAAATGTATCTCCCTCAAGGAAAAAAGGATTAGGAAAATGTAGTTATAACCAGGCGGGCAGTTTAACTAATGTCATTTCTCATGTAAGTCATTTTGTTTATGTCAGTGCTACAGACAGAACCTTAATAGATATATGCAGTCATTACTGTGTTTGTGTTTATATATCTCAAACTTTTAAATATGTTCCTGTTGTTTCGAAGAGAATCTACTAGTAAGTGGGAATTTAGGAATCTGATTGATTGACCTCTGATGACTCTGTAATCTTTTCTGTTTGTGAGTATTACACTAACCTTTGTTGGTATGTGGGGACTTCAGGCAAATGAACATTGATAAAGGAAGTTCTGCTACTGTGGGAAGTTCAAATTTGACCTACTTACCTGTAACCTACAACAAAACTGAGACTGAATTAGCAAGCATCAGAAATGAAGATGTTATGGTATTACTTAGTTTGACATTTAGTCTTGATCCTTGCATTTAGCCAGTGAAATATCCTCCTCTAGTAAATTCAGGGAAGCCTCCTTCCCTCTAAGAGCTTTATTTGATAAAGGCTCAAATCTAATTCTTTAAACAGAGTTTCCAGTCTCATTAGGTTGGCATTAAATCAGTTTGCTTACATGATTTTTATTTGCACACTGTTATTGATGTACATTTAATACTAAATTTCAGCCTGCAGTGAAGTAAGATCCAGACATGCAGCCGATTAGCTAAAACAATGATTAAGTTTCTGTTATCAGGAGAACCATTGCTCTTTTAAAGAGTGCATGGTTTAATTTCATCTCATCTAATTGTTATCAACAAACTGCCATTGGCTCATTAAAAACATTGTCCATTGAAACAGCAACAGTCTAATGACTTAATATAAAAGTTCTGCTTCCAAGGGGCTGCTTTGTTCATGGTGGAAACAAATTAGGATGAATTATGCTGTCTGTTTTTTTCTCATTTCCTCCATTTTTATCAAAATATAAAAAGCTGTGTGGTTAAGAATACTGGAATCAAGTTTTTTTTTTTTTTTCCTCCTAATTTTGGTATTAAAACAAGCAAGAAGGGAAATGAATTTTACTAGTAATAGCCTGACTCTTTAGTATCTTGCTTAGACATCTTTTGTTACATTAATTGCTTCTTCATCAATTGAACATACCGGCAGCTATGTTCACTGTCATATGTATGTGTTTAGAAATGGAGCATGCTAGTTTTCTGACAGTTTTTTGTAGCACCAACCAGAAGAGAACTTGGCATTACTCTGAGTTTGTGATCTTTTCTGAATTTAGAATGAAAAAATCAAGTAATTCTTGCAACAGTATTTAAAAAACTAAATTAATAGTTAAAAAAATGTGTACGTATACCCTGTTACAGTATAGTAGAGCACTTGTTGGCCTCCAAAAATGAAATATATTAAAAGAGATGCTCCGAAAGTAATGCCTTCTAATTTTTATGTGTGCAGACAAAATCAGAGTTGAATGTTGGTGGTATGGCAGAAGAGGTTGAATCTTCCCATCAGTGTTCCATTATGTGTTGTTGCTGTATGCCGGATAGCAGCAGAGAGGCAGTCTGACAAGAATGGCATCTGACACGGAAGTGCATATGAAGCTAAGGGCTGTCATTGAATTCTTCCCACTGACATACAGTGGTGCTTGCTGAATGTTTATGGACAAAGCAGTGTATGTGAGCACAGGGAGGCAGTAGGTGGTGCATTTCAGTAGTGATGCCAGTGACTTGTTCTGGATGGCCATGCAGATTTTTGTGAATGTGCCATTGTCCATTGCTGGTGAAAATGCAAAGGTAATGGTGGTGCCTATGTTGAAAAACAGTGCTTTGTAGCTGAGAATTTGCTCAATCAAATTTTCTCTTCATATCTGTTGTCATTTCTATGGAAATAAAAAAGGAGGTATTACTTTTGGAGTGACCTGTGTCTCTCACTTGCAAACACTAATATTATCAGTTACTTTAGTTTTTGGGTCTTTGCTAGTTCAATCCCTACAGAATAAATATTCCTGTATGTTTTAAGCAAACAAAAAGGCAATTATACCAATGTGCATTGCTTGTTTTCAGTATCATCTTAAAGGTGGTATGAATAGTTAATATCAAACAACAAAGCATGAGAGGGCTTTTTTTCCTAAACTTCTGCTTTATAATGCAACCTGTAACTGAATGTGTTGAAAATATTTACATAAAGTCTCTTGGCACAAATAGCAGTGATGTGTAATTATCTCCTTGTTATGCTCTGCTCAATGATAAGCATTGAAGGGGAGGGACTAGGATAGAATAGGCACAGCAGGAAGACAGCCAGCACATTAACTGCCGTTTGTGTATACATAACTCTTAATAAATCAGATTGGCAAAGTATCAACTGGCACTTGGTTACTGTATGTGTTCTGCAGTAGTTTTATATGAAATGTAATTTTTTGACATAATCAATAATTATTATTGGAGACATCACAGTTAGAAGCAAGTTATTTAACTGTTGATGGAGTTTTCTGTGAAAGGTAATGATCTGTGCATACTAGAATTAATCTTACTGTTTTCTACTGAATTTGGAAATTCAACTCCAAAGCCACTTCAAGGAAGACATCTACTGACAGCAAGGTTAGAAGCTTTTATCATGATGGCAGGCTCTAAATGTCACACTGTCCTAGAGGTACAATATTTATTTCTCTCTAGCTTTTGTGCAAATCTTAGTGAACACACAAATACATCACACAGTGCTTATTTATGTCAGTAAGAATTCATTTTCTACTGTTTCAAGAAACTTAGTATGTGAAAACAAATAGCAAAGAGCACATCCATTATAACTAAGTTTTCACGTCTTTGAACTTTTTTCCTATTCTAATGAGAATCTTTGTTTAGTTCCAGTTGTTCAGATTTTCATCTTTTTCAGCACCGAAATTTCTTTTTTGAAGTTTGACATTGATAACCAGAACTCATTGGTATTGCTCCTTTGTTATAGCCTTGTTTACTCTGTCTGTCTCAGTGCTGCACAAGTTATACTTGCAAATACTTCAAATCCATGCAGGAGCAAAGGCCATTACTGATTCTCATAATCTTCCTGAATAAGAGCATCTTTCTTGGGAGCACGCAGCAAAGGATAATGGTAACAGTTCAGGGTCATACTCTGGGCCAACAGAAATTCAGATACCATAAGGTGAGCAGAGTTAGTTAAAAAGCAGCTCTGTATATCCATGAGAATGTATGTATATCACAGTATAATTTAGGTCCAGAAGGGACCTCTGGAGGTTATCTATTCTAATACCTAGCTCAAAACAAGGCTAACCTTGAAGATCATGTTGTATTGGGTGAATTTTGAATCTGCAGAGGAGATTCCACAGCTTCTGAGCCCCTGCTCAGTAGTCTGACACTCTCTCTTATTTGTTCTGCCTTAGGCCTATGCATTTTCCCTTACTGCAATGCAGGGTGATTATCTTTTATCCTTTTGCTGTCCATCTTTGGGAAGAATCTGACTTCATCCTCTCAATAATGTATTACTCAGTTGAAAACAATGGGATTCCTCCCTAAACACATAGATTTGACCAGATGTTGGGGTAGTAAACTTTACTGTTAGATTAAAAAATGAATGCCAAAGACCTCTGAAGATTATTTGCAATTGATTATCTGTTCTATTGCACAAATTAAGTACGCTGGGAACATTCTGCTCTGAGTTGAATGCGATAAGTGCCAATTAAAAGACGTTATGTAACACCATGGGGAAAGAATATGATAGTGGTTGAGGAAGCACAGGAAATGCTGAAAATATTTGGGTGATACAAGCCATTTCTGTCGAGGCAGAAACACATAGATTAAGAAAAGAAATGGTGCTGTAGGAGAAGAATGTAGAATATAAAGATTATCTCAAAAAGGTGACAAACGTGCAAAATTAGAGGCATTACAGCGTTGCTTTGAGTTGTTGAATTAATACTTATTGCAGATGGGTGCTGAGAATTGCATGAAATTGCACTGAAGTGATATTAATCTAGGCGCAAACCTTAAGTTCAGAAATTATCTTCCTATACCATTAGTGTAATGTACTTCGTAAGAACTGTCTAAAGTTATTGACTGTTTTATTCCATTGTCTGCCCTTCCTCAGGCATACTCTGCCAGAGGTGCCCCAGCATTGCTGCTGGGCACGGCCTTGCCCTGTGCTGGGGCTGGCTGTGTGTGGCATGGAGCTGCCCCAGCCTCATGCACAGGGCTCCCCCGCAGCATCCCTCAGAGCATGTAGATGACTGTAGGCATTTGTTCATCTTCTTCCTGGTATCTCTTGAAAGAGGTCTGCCAGAGTGGAACAAAACAAAAGTGCAGCAAAACTGTTATCTTCAGAATGAAACAGTGAGGAACTCAGTTCTGGAACTGTCAGCATTTCTGCTGTTCCGCTGCTTCCTCGCAGAGAAAAGGGAAAAAGTATATTAGAAAATGCACCTCCACTTACCCTCAGTTAATGTATACACTAATAAAAAGATCTCACAACCCAATGGCCAGTTCATCATCTGGAGGATATGAGAAACCTCTCAGTTGGAAATGGTGCTTCTAAATGGTGTTAGATACTCTTAGAAGAGGAAGCTTTTTGGTACAGGGAAGGCATATTCCTTCTGAGCAGCACAAATGAATACAAGTGCCTAATCTTCTTCCAGGTACTGCTGAGAGCAGTGTTTCTGAATGGAAAGGGAGAAGTTGGTCTTTCCTCCCTGGAATATTCAGTCTTTACACACCCAATTAGGACTTACGAAACCAATTACTACTGTAAGTATACTAACAGAGAAGCAGCAGAGTTGTTCTAGCATAGCGCTCCACTTGAATTAATATATTCCACTTCTTTGCAAGGTTAATTAGTGCCAGTTGTGATGTAGATACTTGAAAAATAAGTGTCAGGTTGAAGCTACTGACTTGCTTCATGTTTTAAACTGAGTATGTGACCGCAGTCGTGGGGTTTTGGATACTCTTAGGTTTTGCAGTATATAAGCTCCTAACCCAAAGGTAGGCAGACTTTTGTTCTTATTACTTACTTAGTCTCTTTACATCCTTGAATTAGACTCAAAATGTCAGAATGCTTTCTGTAGATGTAACTTTCTATAGATATTTATGCCAAAATGTTGTCTTAAAAACTGTCAAGAAGTCAACAATATATTTCTTATCTTCAATTTTTTTTTTTTTTGACAGTGTACCCTAAAGGTCAGTAGAGCTATTAAGAGTTGAGTACTAATTTTGAAATGTATAAGATAAAATCTCCCTCTGTATTACTAAGATATTCTGGGTTCTTATATCAAGCATATTCACAGTTGTAGAGGTAACTGCTCCTTCCAAATAATGTTTACATCTTAAAATCTGCATTCCTGACACTCTCTCTGAGACTTGCTTGTTACAGATAACTTTTATACTCTATGAATATTGCCTGTTCAGAAAGTTGAGTGGAGCATCTTATGTAATTTATCTTTTCCCCGTACCCTTCATTTCTCAGTTCCTTGAATGTTTTGATAAAAAATTGACACACTTGCTTGATTCCAGAAAGACCAAGCACACAAGCAAACGAATTCCCTCTCTGAATCTTGCTCATTCTTCCTCAGTAACTTCTTAAAATTAGTGACCGAGAGAGACCCTCTTCTGAGGCCCAGATTCTTGCCTGCGTGGTTGATTTTTGGATATCAATATTTGAAGACGAAGGGAGCTATAGGGATGAGCGTAAATGATCTGCCTGGGACATGGCTCAACTGCATTGCAAAATGACCACATCTGACAGTTCCATTTTCATGTTTGGAACATTTTGTGTTCTTCTAATGACGGATGTTCCTACTGTCAACATATGCAAGAAAGAAGCCTTTTCAAACAGGCTGAGAACTTAGATTCTTCTGTTTGCTTCATCGAAAGTGATGTATGACTACCAATCACTCTATATTTAAACAGTTAGGATTCTTGTCATCTTTTTTTGTCTGCATAAATCACAGAATTGTAGGGGTTGGGAGAGACATCCAGAGATCATGGAGTCCAACCCCCCTACCGAAGCAGGCTCCCTACATCAGGTTGTGCAGTTAGCTGTCAAATCATGATATTGCTGGTCTTAGTGAGATTCAGATTTTCTTTTATGTGGTTTCATTTAGGAAACTTGAGCTTCTTTCTGTGAGTTATGAAAAAATGATGTCTTTTTTTTTTTTCTCATATAATGATTTTTTTTTTTTTTCCTGGGGAAACTGTTGGTTCCACAGTTGGTTTTAATCTGCAGTCAACCAAACCCATACATTTAAAAAAATCTACCTGTTCTGTTTTCGGAGGTGTAAGTATTAGTTCTGTTCATCCAGTCAGCTGGTTTGGAATGGCAGCAAGCAGCCTAAATAATTATTGCAGAGAATCAGACTTTGAGAAGAAACAAGGAACTGCTGCCTCTTCTGAGTAGAAAAAGGAAAGAAAAAAAGGTGGGAGCAACGAGTGCAGCAGAGAAGGAGATTGAAATAAAGAGTTGTTGTGAGTTGCAAAATAAATTCCTGGAAATTTATTAGATATTGCACTATAGGAAGAAGTTCTAAAATACTGTGGTATCATTATCAAGTAGCCATTTTCTGTGGTATAGAGATTTGCTTGACTGGGTTATTTCTAGCGCTCATCAATCTTGACAGTGTTTGTACGAAGACTTGTAGTTATGACATTCTGGAGTCACCTATAGAATTTACCCCAATATATATAACTACCAAACCATTTACATTAACATGCATATACATGCATATGTATGTTTAAAGTGTTAGATTGGTTTGTATGTGTTGGTGGATATGGTGATGCATGTGTAAAATCTATGTCTCTACTGTGTTTGCTTGAAATACAAATCTTCATTAATTAGATACTTCCATATTTTTTTAACTGAAAAACTCAGTAAAGTACATATTGCCTTTGAGTTTTGGGGATCGTTTTTTTTCTTTTTTTAGAAGTGCATTCATCTTCCTTCTTATGGAATTTTAGAGTGTGATTTACCGCATTCCTTACAGGATTCTACAGTACTCAAAATGAATGTGCATTTCAGGGACTAAATGCCTTTTTTTTTTTTTTTTTTCCAGTTGTAAATTCAAAAAAGTAACTGTGTGATCAGCTGTCGTATTGGGAAAGTCATGTGGGACAGACGTTTGTTAAAATGGATAAATGTTTGTTCAAAAGAATAGGATAGTTAAACTGCAACCTTTTTATTTTCTCAGTAGAACTTGGTTTTGGAAAAAGAGCTTTCACTGATTAAAAATTTTAAGGTGGGTACTTGCACATTTGACGCAATAGCAATGGTCAGCAAAATTGTCTGATATATCTTTAGTTCCTGAGGATGGATTGATGCTGCTCCAGCCAAAAAGAGAATAATAGTCTCATGTGCTTACGTGACCTTGTTGCAGATTTTCTGTAAGTTGCAATGACTTTGTTTTTGTTCCTTTTGCTTTGTGTGGAAAGTGTATCTGCATATTTATTCCCCAAATATTACCTTATTTATTTTTTTTTAAAGTGATTGTCAGCAACATAAGTACAATGAAAGAGCCAGCTAAATTACTGTCTAAAAAATGTCATCATCAGTGTTCTGTTCACTTATAGCGTGCTTTTGTGTTGCAAATGTGCTACAGTAATTTTCTTTCATTTCAGCTATTATAACAACATAAGTCATTTCAGTTATAAGCTTAGTTCCACTGACTATTATTTGTAGTAGCAAACTCTTTTCCGTTGTAACAGTAAAGCAGCTATTTGTATAACTGTACAGCTAGCATTTCCCCAAAGTGACCTTGATCATAATCGTAGCTTAAGAAAAAATAAAGAAAAATTATAGTATTCCAAAATTGCTAGTAACAATCTCATTCAAACTCTGTCTCTCATGAAGAGATGCAAAGATGTGCTTAATTTGTTTGGCCTAGCACATGTTTGAAAGATGTGAAAGAGAGGAATTGGAAACACGCTGAAATTTAATTCCTATAGTCTCCTTTTATGTAAAAACCCTTTAACATTGTTTTAATAGTCTTGTGTAGAGTTTGAATTGTATTCTATAAAACTTTAAAAGCCCATGCAATTTAATAGAAATTCTGTCTGTTATAAAATTCTCTGAACTACAAAATTTGTAGATGTAAGTTATAGTTCTGAAATTAAACTTTATAGGCATCTTCGGTAAGAATAGATTTCAGATTACAATGAAATAAAACCCACTCTTCTTGGATTTTACCGCAAAGAATTTTGTGGGCTGTTGTTGTTGTTGCTGTTTTAGGTAAATATAGTGGCACAGGGAGAGTGAGTCTGAATATGGAATGTAATATGGCCACAAGTAATTTTTCAAAGGAAGTCATTCAAAAAGAAATTGTGATAGGGACACAGATCTGTATCTGTTTTCTTTATTTTGTTTTTCTCTCATGAGTGCAGAGGAAGCTATTCCTCATGAGATACACACATACCTCCAAACAAGCTCTTTCTGGAGACTTGAGCATGGAAATTCTGTATGAAGAGAGAGCTGGTGGGTAAATTATTGTGACTATTAGTTTTGCCAGAGATTTGTAGCGTGCACAGTTTATTAGCACTAATTAATGTTGTCCTGATCAGTGCTACAAAATAATAGTAAGAAGTTTGCAAATAAAACTAGGAAGTGAAACATATACTTAGACATACACTCCAGCAATTTTACTTGTTGAATTGGAATCCAAGTCTAACAGACAAAATAAAATGCATGTATTTAGTCATTTTTTTCCCCTCTAACTAAAATTACCCCAATAACTGAATATATGGGACACTGCAGTGATTTTTTGAATTTTATTCTGAAAGGGTGAAACATTATATGGGAATTGAAATACATAATTTGTTGGTTTATACGATTTACACAGATGCTGTGGCTACTTCAGCTCTTTGAAATTACAATTTTTAAATAAGTGGTCATGGTCTGTGGAGATAATAGTGACAAGTGAAGCATCCCACATAATGTGCAAAAAGAGAAAACATTAATTTGACCATGTTGTGTTTTTTGTTTAACTACAATGTCAAGTATAACGACACCACACTTGGATGGATTTTTTCATGCTGTACCTCACTAACAGTAGGTAAAAGATAATAGAAATAAACGGCAATAGGACTGTAATCAGGAGAGCAGGAAATTAAGAGGGAGTAAGTGAAGAAAACCCAATACAGATGTGCTGTTAAGTGAGTTTAGAGAGATGTGATCCATGCAAAGGGAGTGTAATAAGCAGCTTGAGCCAGCAAGATTCTGTAGGCATTGACAGCTTTTTGGTTTAGGGCTGTGAAGTCCTGATGTTTGTGATGTGAGAGTGTGGAGTCAGAAGCAGTTCTTGATATGCAGAGCTTGTTGAACTCTTGTGAAATTTTACAGAAGGGGGAAAAGACACTTAAGAATAGACTTTCTGAGTGACCAGAACTCTGTTCAAAGATAAAATTCTTCCTTTGTTTTACAGACTTTTTCTTCAGTATCCCCAGTAATGCACAAGAGAAACCAATGTGTTGATAAAACTGAGTAATGCAATGTGCTTTCCTTTACATGTTGGGCTTTATGTGGTCACTAAGATGTTTAGTAAGTGTATCTGTGGCTGTCATTCATTTATTCATGTGTTATCCTGCATGTCTCTGCTTATAATGGGTACCATTGGTGAAAGGAACTTGTAAATGTGGGTGTTGTGGTCTTGAGAAGAGCTGTTGTACAGAATGGATTTCTGGTATCAAGAGGGTGAATATCCATACATATTGGAAGTAACTTTTTAGAAAGTGTGTCTACTGAAATACCAAAGGATATGTCAGGGAGAGGTTAAGTCTAAATTGATGTAAGACTTTTGGAGGGTTAATAATTATGCCTGAAAAAAAAATTAATATAAGGTGTAATTAATTTGACAGTGCTTCACATATGCATTACAGTGATACAGAATACACTTAAAAATGATTTTTCTTTTAGTAGTTGGGTGTATGCAAAATGAATGTAATGTGTTAGGACATCTGGGCTATTGAATCCATTCTCATTTGCTAACATGCAGTTGCTGAAAAACTAACATGAAATGAATTCTTTTGAAGGATTGAACATTCTTTTTGTGCTCTGTCACACAAAGCGAATAGAGTTCAGCAGCACATCCAGTATTATGAATATCCTATGCCTAAGTTTTGTGAATTGTTGAAAGCGTATTGTGGTTTCACACATGAAAGGGGAAAGGAGGGGGGAAGTCCCCTCTTTCTCTTGGAGAGTCAGAACTCATGTGAGATTGCTAGAGAACACAGGACTACAAAGTACAGCTCTGCAGTGCACTGTGCCTCTGCACCCAACAGCCTGTCTCATGAACTAATTATGTATATATGCCTATATATATGCATATGTAGTTTCTATTAAAAAAAAATGAAGAGTTAGTGCATAATTTTCTGGTTAAGTCTTCTTGTTCAGTTTGCTGTTTGTTTTTTTTTTTCCATTTGAATGACAGACCACAAACAAAAACACAAGATATCTTTTACAGTTGACTTACTTGAATGTAAATATATTATTTTGTAGTGCACAGTAATGCATTTTTTTTATGAAACACAAAAAGAAAACCCAAGAATGCCTAATTAAGAAAAATTGCTGATGCTTTCTTTCAGTTACTGGAGGAAATCACAGTCCCTCATTCACAATCTTCTGCCATCCTTCTTGGGCAATAAACTTTTGCTATGTTTCTGTTGGATACTTACAGACTAGGATAAATTTTAGTTTTGAATTAGAACAGGCTTTCCTTGGAAATTCTGCTTTGAATTTCAAAGATTCAAGGTATTATGAGTGCAGTGTTGCATTCAGACAGCATTTTTCAATAAAATGATTTTTCAGACCAGAGCCAATCCACTCTAGTTTCAGGGTCTAAATTCTGTCTGAGCCCTGGCATTTCAGTATGCCTTCAGCATCCTGAGGATTGTACTCTGCACTGATATCTAGTACTTGTGGTTTAGTTTCCTTTAAGACAAGTTTCAATAAGTTTTATAATAATACTTGGACAGAACTTGTAAAATCCAGAAGAATATTCATGGTTTGAAAATACTTTTCAGCCCAGCCCTTAATGTATGTGATTTTGGGCAATTTACTTCAAAACCTCTCTTGTGTCTCACAAACTTTACTGGTGTAATCATACAGAAGAAACAGCTGATGATTGTTTAAAAATAAATAAAGAAATAAATAGCAAATATTGATTTTAATTTCAATTACATCCTAATTGTCTATCCCGATCTGAGTCTGATTATATGCTGCGTTTGGTGAGAATCCAGTAAGGAGTTTCTCAATGTGGCAAATCTGTCAGCTGCTCTAAACTCACTGAAATAGAAATATTTTTTTGCCTTCTTCTCTGTAGCATGTAGAAGTCTACACAGCTGACAGCATTTGATGCAGATCTTGCCTCTCAGACAAATTTACTTTGTGTCTTTCTGCATCTTGTTCATCATTACTTTGATACCACAAAGTCAGTGACAAAGTATAGCTAAGAGAAAACAGCACAGATTCCCATGTTCTTTACAATGGCTTATCTCCACTCTGATAAACTTTTATAGAATTTATATTAATAAAGATTAATGTTTGGGATGTTTAGGTCTGCTAATTCCTATACACATTCCTTGGTGGTAGGAAACACTGTCCCATGTTATTTTTATATAATACAGTATTTTGTTTTGTTGCTGTTGTTTGTTCTGTTTCTTCTTTTTTCTTTTTTCCTCTTCAGGTAGCATATGTAGGCAGTTGGGGCTGTTTTTCTGCTTTTCCATTAACCTGCACTTATTTTAGCTCTTGACAGTTTTCAAATATGTGATCACACAATCGTCTTTCAGTGGAAAAAATTGTTCTGTCAAAAGTCCTGTTCAATCTAAGCTAGAAGTAGAGGATACATTTGAGGATTCTATTTCTTTAAGCTTGAATTCATTTTACACTATATGAGTTACTAAGGATTGTTTTTGACTTTTTACTGTCTACTTCACAACGATTTATTACTAAAGAGATATCAAACATTGTTTTAAGCCTAAAATTTATGCTGCCATAATTTGTTACGGACATCTAAAACAGAAAAAATAATTGTCTGAAAGTTATCGCCATTCTGTTTCATGAAAATGTTTTTTTTTTTTTTTTAAGTCTGTAATATTTATTTGTGGTACTCTAGACTACGTTTGGTTTAACAGCATTTGGACAATGTTCGTTTGTTTTGGTCTTTGAGATATATATAACATTTTTTGTACAGAATTACGTTGAACTGTTATGTTCAATTGTCTTGAAACTCATCTCAACAAAGCAGTAGGTTCTGGGGCTTGGTTACTGAAAAAAGTAAAGCACTTCAGGCAGCCAAGAATGCTTTATGCTGCTATTGCTTTCAATGGTATGATTTCTCATAGGAGATGCTGAGGGTTCTTGATATTATGCTCACAGTGTATTTACATGGTTAGCAAGTAAAATAAAAATCAGTAAAGGGAAGATTCTTTTCTGTCTTGTCAGTTTGTCATGTAGCTCTTCTCCCATTGTACATCTGAAAAGAAAGTCACAGCTTTTAGTCGTCTGCAAACATGAAGGAATGCCACAAATCCTATATAGATTGCCTTAATTCTTTCCTTAAGATATATTTGGATCAGTGCCATATTATCTTTTTTTATGATAGTGATAGATTGCATCACCTAAATGGTGAATAATAGATTTATTGCCTGTTTTGTGTTCTGAATTTTCACAACTCCTTTGAATTTCAAAGCAAAGTAAGTTACTATTACATGAACAAAAAGAAAGTAAAAGATCTTGTTTGGATCAAAAAGAATCAGAAGTTTATCTTTTCCCCTTCTGATCAGACTAATCAGTTGTTTTCATAATTGTTTTTTTCTGTTGTGCTAAATTCACCATCTGTTTGGACTAAGCCAGTATATATTTATTATTGACAGAAATGCACCAAGGTTTTTGATTTCTAAGGCATTGATAACTAATCAGAAATTAGAATTTAACTTACAGAAAAAGAACTCTAGTGATTGAAATGTGATTTGAAAAGATTTGAATTGTTTCCAGTCTGCAGTTCTGATATTAAAAAAAAAAAAAAAAAAAAAAACCAATCATTTATTCTGAAATGATTTGGAGAAATTTATAATAAATATTTAGAAAGTGTTGGGAAAAACGATCTCAAAATACAAAGGAGGGAAAAAGAATGAAAATGAATTTTTATGAATCGCTTTAGTTTCTGTGTGTAGACTTTTTGGAAGTATTCGTTTCCTGCCTGCAGTATCTTTAAGCAAGCAGGTAACGGCAATGTCAGTATTTAGCCAAAGACAGAATTTGCAAAACTAATACATGTTGTTTTCAGATAATTTGCAAAGTAAATTAGAATTAGTTTATCGAAAAATACTGTTTTTCATTGTGTGCTACTAACTTCCTCTTCATGATGATACATCCTCTTTAGATGATGCTTTACTGCTGTATTTGGTGTGTCCAACATACTAAATTAACTCGTGTAGTAAGCAAAATCTTGCAGGAAGCTTAATTCTAGAGTTTGCCATGTGTTCAAGTGTCTACGAAAGGTCTGAAGGAAAGTCTTCGATAATCAGTTCCTTGTTGGAATGTGTGACAGATTACGTGAACACAAACTGACCCTGTTTACACCTGATGACTGTATTCCTGAAAACTTGTGATAGCGTGTAAAAGTGAAATGTCAGAATTTCTGCAAGACAGCGAATCCTAGATAGAAGACAAAATAATATTAAAAATAATGCAAAGATAAGTTAATAGCACTACTGTGGTATTTTTGTGTATAGGAGAAGTAAATATACTTAACATTGCAGATTTCCTGCTAACCTGTGAAAGTGTCATGCAGGGAAGACATAGTCATTATATAGTCCATTCTCAATTCATGCAGTATACAAAAGGAAATTTGGTCTTTCTCCTGTCTTTGATTTTCAATTTGCAAGAGACTTTTCCTGGATAAATAATGATTTTAACATGGAAGTCTAAAATAGGAGTGAATATACTGTGACATACACTTAAATTATAACATGATATATTTGTCTTGAAGTTTTAGACATAATCGTTAGGAAAACTCAACTCTAATTCTCTATCCTGATGACTATTTATGGTGTTGCTTTAAATCAAAGCTGGCCTGTCATTCTAGGGTTTGTTAGTTTAAGTAAAATACCTATTAATATGCATAATCTTTGAAGCAAATATTTGTATTTCCATCCCCTCAAGCAGCAGATAAATACAAAGAAATTTTAAAATCATTTTCAAGCTGACAGCAAAAGAAAAAAAAGAACTTTGCTAGAAAATTTAACTTCAGAAAAGCTACTTTTGAATTACAGTTACTTCATAATATAATTGTATTACTTTTTTTTTTGTTATGTACCAGTAGATTTAGTCCTTCTGGTACAGCAGTGTACTTCAGATGGGTGCTCAGTTTCCTGCACTTACTGGGATGAGTGAAATATGTGGCACAAACTGCTGTCCATCTCTTTGTGTTTTTTTTTTTCTCTTATGATGTGTACATCTGAGAAGATGTAGTGCAGTAGAATTCTTAGAAATAACTTGAAAAATAGTCTCATAGATGGTCTTCTGGTCTCAGAAAATGGGTAGAGCAAAATGTGTGATTGTAGTTTCTTTTTAGCTCAACCCCCTTGGGAAGTCTAGTGCTTGTAACAACATCGACCTTTTACTCTGCTGTGGAGCAGGGGCATAAAAGTCCCTTTCCGTCCCTCTACCACTGTCAAAATTGGGCAGAGTCCCTCTGCATTTGTGTGTTGTTACAGTATGTAAGTTCATTTTGCTTCAGTATTCTAAAAGTTCTACTTGCATAAGTAGATTTTATTGCTTACGTATTTTTCTCTATTTTTTAAAAAGTAAATACTTGCATTTGTCAATTTAATTACACACAGTAATTTACAAAACCATAGCTGTAATTTTGTATGTCTCTGCAATTGAAGTATACTATCTTGTTTTTTTGGAAAGGTAATCTTTTTCCTTTAATCTTGGCTGCTTGAATACAAAGAGAGTGCATATAGATTAGTTATAAGCCAAGCATTTAACTGGCACAATATATTAAGCTAATATTGTACTTATATTAGTCCTTCTCTAGTTATAAGTGGCTGAGACAGTCTGACTTTAAATATTGAAAATCAGATTAAAAATTAAGTGGTTTTGCATGTCTGCCTTCCTTGGAGCAACAATTTTTGTTCCACAGAAGTCCCAGATAACTTTGTCAGTTTTCATAGAATCATAGAATGGCCTGGGTTGAAAAGGATCTTAAAGATCATCTAGTTTCAACTGCCCTGCTGGTGGGCAGGGTTGCCAACCACTAAATCAGCCACATCCAGCCTTGCCTTGAATGCCTTCAGGGATGGGGCATCCCCAACCTCTCTGGGCAACCTGAAAGACTGTAGGCTTTTGTCATCTCCCTTTGTGCCTCATAGTAGTCTTTGTTCAAGGTGTTAGCCCATTCTGTAAAATACCATTTACCCTGTTAAGTGTATAGTTCTTAAAATCTCATTGCGTTTCCAGGCATTCTGTCCATTTTCCTTCAAATTAATGATGTTTTCATTTAAAAATGAAGATACGCTAAATATAAAGGATATTACTGATCTGACAGAACTCACAGGAGGAACCTACCATCCTGTAAGAGGATGCAGTGATATCCAGCTAGAACAGAAAGAGCTAGTTAAAAGGCAGAAACTCAATCACTCAAAAAATATATATATCTTTGAAGACTGAACAAATGTTTCTTTTACATTTCCTGGTATTTTGTACTTGCAACTGTTGCACCTTTTTTCTTAGAATGAAATCCATTTTATAAAATCCTCTGGTTTAAGTTAAGCTTCTAACTGCACTAGAAGTAACCCACTTTGTGAAGGGTAGGAGGAGAAAAGTAGAAAGGGAAAGAGATACAGCATGATCTTAGCCTTGTATTTCTTGCCTTTAGTAGACTTTTTATTTTTGGTTTCTGAATCCAAGTTTCATACCAACAAATGTATTTTTCATTTCTGCCTTAACGGATGAGAAAAATTAAATAAACAGCTTATAGTAAATAATGAAAAAAAAAAAAGAAAGGTAGTAGAAGGCTACTGTTGTCATATGTCCTTATGCATAGTGCTGCTATGTATTTACAGGCTTTTAGACTTCTGTATATTTTTAAAGTTTGATCTTTGTGTGCAACTGTGTGGACAACACTCCTGGCCCATTCAGTGTTAAAGCAATAAACATGTATTTCTACTGCTGCATGTGTATGTATTTTGTTGTTCCCCAGGAATCTGTACTGGGGCCTATCCTGTTCATTGTCTTTATTGATGACTGGGATGAGGGGAGTGAGTGCACCCTTAGTAAGTTTGCAGATGACACCAAGTTGGCTGGAATTATCTGTATGCCTTGGGGGTAAGAAGTCCCTACAGAGGGATCTGGGCAGGCTGGATCTCTGGGCTGAGGCCAGAGAGATGAAGTTCAACAAGACCAAGTGCTGAGTCCTGCACGTTGGCCACAACAACCCCAGGCAATGCTACAGGCTTGGGGCAAAGTGGCTGGAAGACTGTGTGGAGGAAACGGATCTGAGGGTGTTGGTCAGTGGTCAGCTGAACATGAACCAGCAGTGTGCCCAGGTGGCCAAGAGGGCCAATGGCATCCTGGCTTGTATCAGAAATAGCATTGCCAGCAGGAGCAAGGAAGCGATCATCCCTCTGTACTCGGTGCTGATGAGGCTGCAGCTTGAGAACTGTGTTCAGTTTTGGGCCTCTTACCACAAGAAAGACATCAAGATCCTGGAGCATGTCCAGAGAAGGGCTGGTAAGGGGTCTGAAGCACAAGTCTTATGGGGAGCAGCTGAGGGAACAGGGATTGTTTAGTCTGGAGAAGGCTCAGAGGAGACTTTATCACTACAACTACCTGAAAGGAGCTTGTGGCAAGGTGGAGGTCAGCCTCTTTTCCATGTCACTAGCAATAGGGCTAGAGGGAACGGCCTCAAGTTGCACCAGCAGATATTCAGGTTGGATGTTAGGAAAAATTTCTTCTCCAGAAGAGTGGTCAGGCGCTGGAACGGACTGCCCAAGGAAGGTGGTGGAGTTATGGTCCCTGGAGATGTTCAGGAAACATTTAGGTGTTGTACTAAGGAATGTAGTTTAGTGGGGAAATATTGGTGGTAGGACTGGATGATCTTGGGGGTTTTTTCCAACTTTGGTGATTCTATCATTTTAGTCACTTCAGTATTCAGCCTTCATGAGTTAAACTGATAATATGTGGAATTTGGTGTATTAACTCTTGATCTTAATTCATTATAACTCATTGATCTTAAGGAAAATCAGATCTGAACTGTATAGGAAAAGTTTTGCTTAGTGAGTTCCAGCAATTATTCTTTGCAGTTAAAGTGGAACTTAGCTAATCAGTGGAGATGAAATAATAGGATTATAAAAGCATAACATTGATGTGTAAATGATTGATTAACAAAGAAAATAAGAAGAAAATACAGACTTAAAAGTATTTTTTTTAATTGAATTTTAAGTTTGAGTGGAACAGTATGTAATAAAAAGACGTAGATGATTTTTTTCATTGATTTTTAGAAGGAGTGAGTCAGGAGTCTAAATGCTTGTACATAGCAATAATTACTTTTGTGATATTTTCACATTATTTGAAAATTAGCCTAATGCAAAACTTGTTGGCCAGCAGTGAGTCATGCCCGCTGATACTCTACATTTACTGGATTGGAACAGTCAGTGTAGGGTGTACACAGGTAAATCAACGCCTACACTTGCAGTGTGCTACTTTAGGCAGCATATTTAGTGTTTTAATAGTGTTTGTAGCTCAGGTCAGTGAGATGTGGTTTAGCCAAAAGTATGCGGTGGTGGTTTGTTTCCTTGCCTTAAACTGTTTGTGTACAGCAGTTCATTCTGGTTCTTCTAGTCTTCCCCCCCTCCCCCCCCCCTTCCCCCATATTAAGTGCCCACAGCTCTTATCTTTATAAGAGATACACCATTTTGGTCAAGACTTGCATTCTCATGGCTATGGGATAGAGTAATTATTGATTTTCACATATAGTGGCAAGCTATTCTAATATTTAATTCCTCTGTGTGTTTGGAGCTCCTCTTTTAAAGGTTCCTTTTGTAGTATTAGAAGATCTAAAGTATGCCCCTTGGTATCTCTCCCAAGGTTGATTACATAAATATGTAACCAGCATTAAAGAACGAAGAAGAATTGCTTTGTTCAGCATCACGTGTGGCCACCATAATGAGCTGCCCAAATTGAGGATGTCCTTTAATTCCATTCTGTGAAGAAGTGGAACTTCTTCATGTGCATTGTGAATTATATTCCCATACTGATGAACAGAACCATTGTTTCTCTGTGTGTGTGCTGGTGTCCAAAAAACTTTTCTTTCTATACCTCAAGATTTCTCAATTTTTTTTTCTCTGGAAATAATGGAAACTGCACTCTTCTTGTCCTGAAGCTTTCACATTTCTATTATGATTCATGGGCAATACCTGAAGTAAATATGACACTGACTTTTTTTTCAGTCCTTTGAAAATATAGACAGTTTTCTATTTCAGCTTAATTACCTCTATAATAAGACTTCAAAATGTAGGAAGGGAGTTTTCTTCTCATAGTCAGATAATTTCTTAATCAGACTTCATTTTAAATGGTACTGTAAACTTACCTAAATCTAGTTTGCAGGGTCCAGTCCTCTCATCTGCTGCCAGCCATGTATTTCTTGCCCTGTGTTGTACTGGCATTTATGCCACTGTGTAGTAAGAGGGCTGATTATCTGAAAACCAACCCTGTAGAAAAATATACCATTCTGGAGCTAATATGGACCCCAACTGACCAAAGGGCTATTCCATGCCGTGTAACGTCGTGCTCAGCGATAAAGACGGCGGCTCTGGTCTTTG
>JANHGO010000044.1:5743548-5784096 GCA_024606505.1 Aquila spilogaster | reverse complement strand
CTGACTTTGATCTTTTAGTACGGGCCATGATGCTTTGGAAGTAGAAGAAATGGATTTGATTGGAGATTTTCGAAAAATGGAGGCCGAGAACTCAACAGCGTGAAACTTAGGAATTTGATAATCAAAGGGTGTTTTTAAAGGAATTAATTGAGGGGTTTTGACGGTTTTTGGCAATCGAATAGGTGTGTAACGGTTCTGGAAAGATTGCAACTGTTCGGGTGAGAGAATTTGAGAGCACTCGAGTGAAGAAAATGGGTTAGGGTTCGAGTGTTCGACAGAAAAAGGGAGTTTTGATCTTCAGATGTGCCAACACTCGAGTGTTGAGTGTCAATACTCGAGTGTTGAAGGATAAAAGGGCAAAGTACTCGAGTATTATAATGTAGTACTCGAGTTTTGAGTGCAACACTCGAGTATTGTTTTTACAGTACTCGAGTATTGGCTCAAAGAAGATGAACAGACAAGCCATCACTCGAGTATTGGTTCTGAGTGCTCGAGTGTTGAGCCCTTCTTGCCAACACTCGAGTATTGGTCTTCCAGTACTCGAGTATCGGGGTCCCTCATCTTTCAACAAGTGCCATCACTCGAGTATTCACCTAGAGTACTCGAGCATCGGGGACTCTGTTCATCACAACACTGCAACACTCGAGTATTGAACATTCAATACTCGAGTATTCGAATTCTTAAATTCAAAAATACTCACCACACTCGAGTGTTGAGATTGAACACTCGAGTATTACCTTCACTTCCACTTAGCACTCGGGTATTTGACTTTGAACGCTGCTCAGTACTCGAGTATTGATTCCCAGAACTCGAGTATTGCTTCTCTTGTCATCACTTGAACCTGAAACTCGAGTATTTCCATATTTTAAGCAACTAACACTCGAGTAATACTTCATAACACTCGAGTGTTCATCAAAAATTTATTAAACACTTCCTTTTTCTTCTTCAGTACTCGAGTACTAACTTCAAGTGTTAGATTCAACACCTGCAAAACTTTGTCAGACCACTCCGAAGCTTAAGTTAGTACTAATATAATCATCAAAATAACATTAAATCAACATTGTACTCACAATTCATTGGGATTTACCATTCCCAATTCTCTTCTGATATTTGTAAATTGTTCTCTGGCCAAGGGTTTTGTAAAAATATCAGCAAGTTGAAGATGAGTAGGAATGAATTCAACTTTGACATCCTTATTCTGCACATGATCCCTGATAAAATGATGTCTTATATCAATGTGCTTGGTCCTTGAATGATGCACAGGATTCTTTGAGAGATTTATAGTGCTTGTGTTGTCACAGTAGATGGGAATTTCTTTGAAAAACATTCCCAGGTCCTGGAGTTGCTGCTTCATCCATAAAACTTGAGCACAGCAGCTTGCAGCAGCAATATATTCAGCTTCTGTAGATGATAATGATACTGTTGATTGCTTCTTGCTGAACCAAGATACTAGTGCTCCTCCAAGGAATTGACATTGCCCACTCGTACTTTTTCTATCAGTTTTATACCCAGCGTGATCAGAATCTGAATAGGCAATTAATTCTTCACTGCACCCTTTTGGATACCATAATCCAAGATCAGGTGTACTAGCAAGATATCTGAGAATTCTCTTGACATTTTCTGCATGGGATTCCTTGGGAGCAGCTTGATATCGTGCACACATTCCAACACTGAATTGAATATCAGGTCTACTTGCTGTGAGATAAAGTAAAGACCCAATCATTCCTCTATATCTCTTAATGTCATAATCCTTTCCATTTACATCTGCATCAAGGAGTGCATTTGAGCTCATTGGAGTGTCTGCTCCTTTACATTGATCCATTCCAAATTTCTTCAACAGCTCTCTGAGGTACTTGGCCTGGTTGATAAAAATTCCATCTTTCTTTTGCTTAATTTGAAGTCCAAGGAAGAAATTCAATTCTCCCATCATAGACATTTCAAATTCTCCCTGCATCATCTTGGCAAAATCTTGACAAAGATCATTGTTAGTAGCACCAAAAATAATGTCATCAACATATATTTGCACAACTAACAAATTTGACTTTGCATGTTTGATGAACAGAGTTGTATCCACCTTTCCTCTTTCAAAACCTTTCTTGATCAAGAAATTGCTTAATCTTTCATACCAAGCTCTGGGAGCTTGTTTCAAACCATAAAGAGCTTTCTTTAATTTGTAAACGTGATTTGGTTTTGAAAAATTTTCAAATCCAGGGGGTTGTTCAACATAGACTTCTTCCATAATGAAACCATTCAAGAAAGCACTCTTTACATCCATTTGAAAAAGTTTGAAATCCATAATACATGCAAAGGCAAGTAAAATACGTATGGCTTCTAATCTTGCCACAGGAGCATAAGTCTCTTCATAGTCAATACCTTCTTCTTGATTATAACCTTTTGCAACCAATCTAGCTTTGTTTCTGACAATGATTCCAGATTCATCAAGTTTATTTCTAAACACCCATTTTGAACCAATAACAGGGTGATCATTGGGTCTGGGAACTAAATCCCAAACTTGATTTCTTTCAAATTGATTTAATTCTTCTTCCATTGCAATAATCCAATCATTGTCAGTCAAAGCTTCCTCAACATTCTTAGGCTCTATTTTTGAAATAAAAGCTGAAAATTGAGCCTCATGAATAAGTCTTTTTCTGGTTTGTACACCTTCACTCATCTCCCCAATCACTGGACCCCCCCCCCCCGCCCCGAAAGTTGGTGCATGAATAAAAATGCAAGATTTTTATTTACAGTTGGCTTACTGGAATACTAATGTATCACTTTTTTTTTTTTTTTTTTTTGATATGGCATAGTAATGCATTTTTTTAAAAATGCAAAAAAATATTAGGAGAATCAAAAAGACATTAAGAACAATCAGTGATGCTTTCAGTCACTGGTGGAATACACAGTCCCTTGTTCCAGGGAACTACAAACTCCTAGCATCCTCAGCCTTGGCCAATATACCTTTGCTATGCCTCTACTGGGTATCTGTAGTCTGGGGTAAAATCTAATTGCTTTGAATTAGAATGGTCTTTCCTTGGAAAACCTGCTTTTAATAATAGTGGGCATTTGAAGAATTAAGATGTTGCGAGGGCAATTTTGACTTTTCATTGAGACAGCATTTTTCAATAAAACAGTTTGTCAGAATAGTGCTGACCAGCTCTTGTTTCAAGCTCTATATTCTGTCTGATTGAGACCAAGCATTTGGAAACATCCCAAGGTTTTTAATCTCTGCTTTACTGTCTACTACTTGTGTCTTAGTTTATTTTAAGATAAGTTTCAATACTTTTTAAGGCCATCGCTAGTAGGAGGGAATATGTGAAATGGAGAAGAATACTGGAAGTTTGAAAATCCTTTTCAGCCCAGCCCTTAATGAATGTGATTTGGGGCAATTTGCTGCAAAACTTTTCTTGTATCTCACAAAGCTTACTGATAGAATCATACAGAAGAAACAGCTTTTAAGAGTTAACAAAAAAGAAAAAAAAAATCTTTTACAAATATTGAACTTAATTTTGAATGAAATCCTAATTTGGCATCTTCTGTGCAGTTGAATCAGATTATATGTTGCTTTTGGTGAGAATCCAGTAGCGCGTTTTTTCCATGTGGCAAATTTGTCAGCTGCTCTAAACCCAGGGAAATATCTTACCAGTATTTTTTTTCCCCTTCCTTTCTGTAGCATGTAGCAGTTTTCACAGCTGACAGCAAATGACCCAGTTCTTGGCTCTCAGACTGGCTTACTTTGTACATGCCCTTCTACATGTTGCTAATCTTCCCTTTGATTCCAGAAGTCAGTGACAAAGTGCAGCCTAAGAGAAAGAAAACAAAGCACAGATCCCATGTTCTTTGCAACAGCTTATCTCCATTTTGCTACACTTACAGAAAGTCTTTTGTAGAAACTATATTAATATGAATGGACATTTTCCGTGTTTAGGGCTGTGAATACGAATATACATTCCCCAAGGGTGGGAAAGCCACTTTCTCCCATGCTATTTGTATATAAGACAGGACTCAGCTTTTTTTGGGTTTGGTTTTTTTTTTTGGGGGGTGGGGGTGGGGTAGGACATTTAGACCTTTGGGGCCATTTTTCTGCTGTTGCTTGAACCTGCATTTTTCTGGGCTTTTAAGAGATTTCACACACATGACCATATAATAATCTTTCAGTGGAGAAAATCATTGTTTTGTCAGAAGTCCTGCCTAATCTAAACTAGGAATACTCAAAATTATAAGGATTCATTTTCACACTTCGGTAATGATTAGTGTTGAGGTTTTTACTGTCTGCTTTACAAGGTTTTATTAGTAAGGTGAGATAAAACATTGTGTAAAGCTTACAAAGCTGCTTAAAAGTTATGCTTCCAAAATTTTTATGAATATCCAAAAAAGCAAAAATCATTGTCTGAAAATTATTTCCATTCTATTTTTTGAAAATACAATTTTCTAAAGGTTGTCATTTCTGTTTGTGGTACAGTAGACTAAGTTTGGTTTGATAGCATTTCAGCAATGTTTGTTTGTTTTGGTCTTTGAGATTTAACAGAGAATTTGCTGTGCAGTATTGTGTTGCCATTTTGGGTATATAGTTTGCTTGAAACTCTCATCTCGCCATGGCAGTATGTTTTGGGGCTCAGTTATTGTGAAATGTGAAGCGCTTCTGGTGATCAAGAAGTGCTTTCTGCTGCTATTGCTTTCAATGGTAGGATTCCTCATAACAGGTGTTGAGGTTGCTTGGTATTGCACAAGACTGCACTCAATTTATATTTATATAACTTAATAAAATAGAAAAGAATCATTCCTTTATTCAGTCTTGTCAGCTTGTGACATAGCTCATCTCCCATTGTTAACCTTAAAAAAATAAAAAAGTCATAGTTCATAGCAATATTTCAGTTGCAAACGTGAGGAATGCCACCAATGATCAGATTGGGTCACTGCCATTTTTTTTTTATTTGTGATGGTGAATGAAAAATGATTTTTTCATTTGTGATGGTACATTACATTGCATAAATGGATAGAGGAAATAAAAGATTTATTTCCTGTTTTGTGTACTGAGTTTTTGGAATTCCTTTGAATTCTAAAGCAAAGAATTACTAAGAAGTTTTTTATTTGAACAGGAAGAAACAAAAAGGTCTTGCTTGGGTCAAAAAGAATCAAAAGAATAGCACTTTTTCACTGTTGTCAGAATAATCACTTGTTTTCACCATTCTGCTTTTTCTGTTGTACTAAATTCACTATATGTTTAGACTAAACTAGTAAGTAAGACTAAGCTAGTAACTATTTATTACTGACAGGAGTGCACCAAGATGTTTGATTTCCAAAGTGAAGCTAGACAAAAACAGGTTTGTTTTGTTTTCTTAAGACAATGATAATAAAAAAATTTAGCATTTTTTTACAGGAAAAGAACATACTAGAATTCCAGCAAATTGTAAGGAAAATTTTTTATTTCAAAAAGAATTGATATGTATCCAGTCTATACATTTGATATGAAGCTTTTTTCATTTCTGTTCTGAAATATTAGCTGAAATTATTTATCATAAATTTCTAGGAAGTGTTGGGGAAAATGATCTTAAAATGTAGAAGAGGAATATGAATTAAAATAGAAATATATTTAAATGTCAACAAAATCAACATATATGAAATGCTTTAGTTTCCAAATCTCAACTATGTCACTGGAAGTATTTTTTTCCTGTGTAGAGTATCTATAGGCAAGTGAGGAATGGCAATGTCCGTATTTAGCCACCAAAGACAGAAGGCACAAAACTAGTGTGTATTGGCTCTTCGTATAATTTGCAGAGCAAATTAGAATTAATTAGACAGATTTATAATTTGCAAAGTAAATTAGAATTAATTAGATTCTCAAAAATACTATTTTTCATTGACTATGCTATTGACTTCTTCATACAGGTCATGGTTTACTTATATTTTTGATGTGTCCAACATACTAAATTAACTCACATAGTAAGCAAAATCTTGCAGGGAGCTTAAAATACTAGACCCTGCCATGTGTTCAAGTGCTTAAGAAAGGTCTGAAGGAAAATCTTTGTCAACTTTCTGTTGAAATGTGTGACAGATGCGTGAACACAAACTGACCCTGTTTATACCTGCTGACTGTATTCCTGAAAACTTGTGAGAGTGTGCAAAACAGAAATATGTCGGAATTTCTATATGACAGCAATTACACTTTGTATGGAGGCTAAAAGAATATAAAATATAAGGCAAAACTAAGTTTATACTATCACTGTGGTACTTTTGTATGTAGGAGGCATGAGTATTCTAAGCAACACAGATGTCATATTAACCTGTGAAAGCATCATGCAAGCAAGACATCTTTAAATCACAGACTCCATTCTCAGTTCATACAGTGAAAAAAAGGGAATTCTGGTCTTTCTCCTGTGTTTTTGTTTGACATTTGGTTTGCAAGAGACTTTTCCTGGATAAATTGGGATTTTAACATGTGAGTCCAAACTAAGTGTGACTACACTTTGAAGTGCCCTTAAATTGCAACATAGTATTTTTCTCTTAAAGTTTTAGTCACACTACTAGGAAAGTAGGCGGCCCTCACCCTCTTCTGATGATTATTTATGGCATTGCTTTAAATCAAAGCTGCCCCATCATTGTAGTGTTTGTTGGTTTAAATTAAGTATCTATTAATACGCATCATCTTTAAAACAAATATTTGTATTTTCAGCCCTTCAAGCACCAGGTAAATGCAAAGAAATTTTAAATGTATTTCCAAGATGACAGCCAAAGAAGTAAGAGAACTTTGATTGAAATCTTAACTTTAGAAAAGCTGCTTTCTGAATAATAATTACTGATACTTAATAACGTAATTGTGTCACTTTTCTGCATATGTATTAGTAGATTTATTTCTCCTATGGCTGTCTGAATGTTCTTAATAAAACGCTTTTAAAAGTTTTACAGTTCTTCTAGTACAGTCTTGTACTTTGAATGGGAGCTGAGTTCTTGTGTTTGCTGAAACGGGTGCAATGCATTGCACAAACTGGTGCCCATCTCTCTGTCCATGTACCTCTGCTTTCCTTCTCTTATGCTGTGAAAAGACCAGGAGCATCTAATACAGTAATATGCATAAAAATAGTTTGGAAAATAGCTTGGTAAATTTTCCTCTGGTCTCAGAAAACAGGCAGGGCTAAAAGTGTGATTGTAGTTCCTTTTTAGCTTATCCCCCTTGGGTAGTCTAGTGCTTGTAACAACATCGACCTTTTGGTCAAAACTGTGGAAGAGGGAGATAAAAGTCCTTTTCTGTCTCTACTGTTGTCAAAGTTGGGCAGAGTCCCTCTCCAGTTGTGCGGAGTTCTAGATTGTAGGTTCATTTTGCTGCAGTATTGTGGTAGTTCTATTTGTATAAGCATGTTTTATTGCCTAAGTATATTACAGTATTTTTTCAAAGCAGCAAATGCTAGTCTTTATCAATTAAAATACACACAGTAATTTAGAAAACAATGGCTGTAATTTTATATATGTCTCTGCAATTGAAGTGTACTATCTTAGTTACTTGGAAAGGTGATCTTTTTCTTTATACTTGACTTCTTGCATGTAAAGAGAATAAATACAGAGTAGTTATGAGCCAAGCATTTCACTGGCAAAGTTTGTTGTCTTAAGCTAATATTGTACTTACATTGTATTAGGCTTCTTCTTGTTAGAAGGGGCTGAGACAGTCTGATTTTAAATATTAAAAATAAGATTAAAAATTAAGTAGTTTTGCATGTTTCCCTTCCTCAGGGAAATGATTTTTGTTTCACAGAAGTTCCAGATAACTGTCAGTTCCCTGTAGGCTTTCATCATCACTGTTTCTGTTCCATTTCTGCCTCGTAGTGGTCCTTATTCAAGGTGTTAGCTCATTAAAAATACCATTTACCCTGCTAAATGTGAAGATACAGTTGTTAAAAATCTCATTGATGTTCCAGAATCTTAGTCCATTTTCCTCCCAATTAATGCTGTTTACATATTAAAAAATGAAGATGTATTAAAAGATATTATTGACCTGACAAAAAGTCTCAGTAAGGAGAAAGAAATCATCTTGTTTAGATATGCAGTGGTATCCAACTTCATAGACAAAAAGAAGCAGGCTGGAGGAGGAAACTGAAGCAAGTCAAAAAAGGATCTTGAAAGACTGAATAAATGCTTGGAGTTTTTCCCTGGTACGTTGTGCCTTCAACTGTTTCACCTGTTACTTTCTAGCATTCAGATAAATATTTTTTTTCCTGGAAAGAAGACACTTCCATAAAATTCACTGGCTTAATTTATTAGCTTCTAACTGCACTAGGAGTAACACACTTTGCAAAGAATGGGAGGAGAGACACAGAAAGGGAGAGAACCAGCGTGATCTTAACCCTGTATTTGTTGCCCTTAAGGGAGGCTTTTTATTCCTTTTGGTTTCTCCAAATATCATGGTAGCCAATGTCATTATTTCATTCCTGCCTTAATAGACAAAAAGAAAAGTTATAGTAAGTAATTAAAAGGTAAATAAAGGTAATAAAAAGGAGGTTTCTGTTGTCATACGTGCTTATGCATGTGTGTATGCATAGTATGGCACCCTTTACTCAATGGGACTTTTTTTTTTTTCAAAGTTCTATTACTGAATGCAACTCTATTTACACTTTTTTAGAAGGCTCATGACCTATCTGATATGCAGGTGATAAACATGCAAGCCTACTGCTGCCTGTATGTGTATTTTAGTCACTTCAAGATTCAGCCTTGAAGTGTTAAACTAGTAATATGTGGAATTTGTGCTAACTCATGATAGGTTCGATTTTAATAAAAATAATATCCAAACTAGATATTAAAAGTTTTGCATAATAAATGCCCCAAATTATTCTTTGCAGCTAAAGTGGAACTTTTCTTTGCTAATCAGTGGAGATGAAATAATGGGATAATAAAGGCATAGCACTGGTGTGTAAATGAATGATTAACAGCAAAAAAAATAAGAAAATATAGATTTAAAAGGTATTTTTTTTAAGTTGAATTCTGAGTTTGAGTGGAACAGTATTTGACAGAAGGATGTGGATGAATTTTGCCATTGATTTTAGAAAGGGGGGGAGTCATAAGCCTAAATGCTTATACATAATGAATCTTATTTCTGTTTTAATGTTGCTGTTGCATCATTTTAGCAAATAAAATTACCCTAGTGCAAAATGGAAGTCAGGCAGCAGTGAGTCATACCTATTGATTCTTCAAGTTGTGCTGGAATAGAACTGGTGTAAAGTAGGTGAGTACACTGGTAAATCAAGTCTTTTTATCTGCAGTGTGCTGCTTCAGGCAGCTTCTTTAGCATTGTGGTAGACTTAGTAGCTCAGGTTAGTGAGAGTAGTTTCGCCAAATGTAGGTATTGTTTTGTTTCCTAACCATTTATGTACGGCGGTTCATTCTGATTCTTGTAGTTCCTCTTACTTTGCTCTCGACATTAAGTGCCCACAGCTGAGATCCGCTCTCTCTCTTTTTAAGAAATTGTGAGATACAGCATTTTGGTCAGGTCTTGCATTCCCATGAGTATGCAATTGTTATTAAATAATTATTGATTTCCACATTTAAGTGACAAGCCATTGTAATTTTTAATGTCCCTGCACATTTGTAGCTCCATCTTTTAAAGATTCTTTTTTAATTCTAATATTTAAATATCTAGAATATGCCCCCTTGGCATCCCTGCCAATGTTGATTATATAGCACATGTAACCAAACCTGAAGGAAGAAGAACGGCTTTATACAGCATTAGAAGTGACCATCATAATGAGCTGCCCAAAGTGAGGATGATCTTCAAATCCATTCTGTGAAATAGTGTAACTTTTTCATATGCAGTATTGATTGCATTCCCGTTCTGATACACAAACCCATGATGTTTCAGTCTACGTGTGTGCTCTCGTGTAATTTTTTTTTTTCTATTTTTCCCCTCCTGTATCTTAAATTGCACAATTTAAATACATTGAAATAATAGAATCTGCATCCTTCCTGCCCTGAAACTGGCATATTTCTATCATGGTCCTCAGGCAATACCAGAAGCAAATAGGAGACTGACTTTTTTCAGTACTCTGCAAATATAGACAGTTTTCTGTTTCAACGTAAATACTTCTACAATAAATTTCAAAACTTTTTAAAAAATGAGTTTTCACTTCACAGTCTGATGGGAAATCTTTTTATCAGATTTTGTTATAAATGGAAATGTAAACTGATCTAAATCGAGTTTGCAGGGTCCAGTCCTCCCATCCACTGCCAACCATGTGTTCCTGCCTTGCGCTGCACTGGCTTTTTTGCCATTGTGTGGTAAGAGGGCTCAGGAAGACGATTATCTAAAAACTAACCCTATGGAAAAAGATACCACTTGGGGGCTAATTTAACTTTTTAAAATGGTTTATCTGGACTTGTACAAATACTAGTAAGGCAGAAGCAAAAGCTCTGAAATTCCTAAAGAAAGGGCAAGGGAAATGTCAGTAGTAAGCCTGGCTTTAAGTTAGCTTAGTGACTGTGGAACAGCACTCAAAATATTTCTAGGCCTCAGTTCTGAAAATTAGTGACTGAATAACTCACTAGCTGGCTGTCTAGACTGTGAATTTGTCAAAGTTACAGTCCTTGTAAGTTAGATGGCAAAACACTCAAATCTTCTGGAAAGCAATATAACTTAAACAGAATGTAATTAAAATTCATCCCCAGGGATATTGATATTGAAATAGCTCATTTAAAATACAGCTGTGTTTGTAAAGGGATAATATTTATGACCAGAATACCATAGCCTGCTTGTGATGTAACATAATGCCTTGAATTTTCAAATTCCTTTTCTTTATTTAAAAGTTGCAGTTTATAATGTTTATCTATTTTATTATAGATTTAGAGAGTTAGGAAATAAAGTTTTAAAAACATGAAGAAAACTTTTTAAAAAGTTGTACCTGAAATACAACCTATTCACAGCTATCTTTGCAAGTCTTTCTTGTAAAATATGAAAGCTAAATGCTATCTGTTCTGAAGGAACACTGAGCAAGACAAAGTATTTGATGTGACACATTCATGCTTTGCTTGTCAGGCAAAACAGTTTTCACTATTATTCACTGCCCTCTGTATATTGAAGAACGTATCTAAAGTAAGCTGAACGCTCTTGTGTTTTGTGATAGTGTGTTAGTGGGAAAATAAAACAGCTACAATTATCTGCTCAACAAATAGAACTTGTCAGCTGGCAGGCATGCAGAACTAATGCAGATAGCCAGATCAGAAAAGCTGTCAAACAGAAAGACTAAAATAAAATATATTTTCTTCATATTCTGTAGACTTTCTAATTTTTTTTTTTTAAGTCAGTACAGAGGATTTTAGTGCTCTTTCTTACCTCAGGTGTTTTCCTGACTTCTGGAGGAAAAAAAATTCTCTTCTAGAGGAAGAGGTATTACAAAATAGTGACAGGTATCTTTGGATGTCACGTTGAGGCTGTGGAGAGCATCTTTGCATGCAAGTGTTCCTCTCCTTGGAGTAAAAGAATAGGATTTATGTCTTCTATATGTAGAGATTTTGGAAACATAAAGTTAAGAGATTTTGTATAATCCAGGACTCGTAACTGTTTTCCTTTTTTGAATCAGTGTCCTATTTTCCTCTGCTTTGAGTTGCATGTTGGTAGCACCTCAGAGAAACACACTTTTATTGGAGAGCTTTTTTATTATTCACTGTTATGTCAGTTATTTTATTCCTTACAGGTAATGAAAAATACTCCTTTGGATCCACTCATCCTCACTAGGTGTTATCTCTCTGTGCAGCATAGACATGTAACAGATTCTACAAAATGTTGGACTAAAGTAAAAAGTACATTCAACAGATATTGTTAGCATAGGGATTGTTGCACGTATTGGAGAAATTGTACCTTATTTATTTATTAATATATGGTTTCTCCTACCCTGCAGGGCGACGGTATGAAGAGAATGCTTTATGTAAAATAATTCAGTCCATCTGGAGTGTGTCTGTTAAGACTTTCATAGATAACTGTTAAGCTATTTTTGTTTCGTGGCATCAGATTTCCAATTACTCTGTTTTTTTGCATGGGGTTTTTTGTTTGTTTGTTTGTTGGTTTTTTTGTTAAATTGATGATATTCAGAGGGTTTTTTTTGTTCTTTTCTGGTTTTTTTTGTTGTTTTGGGTTTTTTTCTTTTTTAATAGGTGCTGTGCCAGGGGAGAATTTTTGTCCTGTATTTTGAAAACAAAGGGACATGCTATGACTACAAAAGGAAATAAATTGAAAGCAAATAGAAGGAGACTCAGAAGTGCCACACTATATACTCAGACTGTGGAATGTATAGCTAGAAGCGTTCAGTCAATCAGAATGGACTTTTCAAAGGGCTTCTATGTGAAAGCACACAATTGGTTAGATATATATTATATGGCGATGTCAGCCTCCTAGGGAGGATCACACACACACCGATGGTCTGATCCAGTAAGGCGCATCCTTTGATGTGAGTGATAAGAAGCCACCCATGTGCCAGTATAAACTTATTTGATTGCACTAGCTCTTGTTATTTCCCTTGCTCTGTGGCATTCCCTAGTACAAAGCTAAACTGGAAGATTAATATTCACTTTTGTGTCTGTATCCTTTGTTGTTCCCTCTTAAGGAGAAAAATGTTCAGAAGCCCTTATTTATTTTTAATAGAAATCCTAATGTGCGCTGTAGCTTGCTGTAGTTCAAACCATTCTACATCCCAGACTAGTATGTGGCAGGTTGTACACCGTTCTCTGCTTAACTTCTTGCAATGAAGTAGCTCAAGGCTGTGTCAAAGATTAACCTGCTTATGGGATTCATGAGATACATAGCTGGGTAGGGTGAAAAGCAGCTAGGGTTTTGGTGGTTTTTTTAATGTCTCCAACATCTTATATATTAAAAGCTTCTAGCACCTGCTGTTCTTTAAATGATCTTTTGATCTTAAATTCTAGGATCCTGGGGGCTTTAAGAACATAGGCTGCCGAAGTGCCACTTACAGGACCTCAAGGGAAATCTACAAACACAGAAAACTGGCACAGGAGTCTAGTGCGCCACTATGGCATTTATTTCTTTAATATTTTAACAAGCTTCAAAATACTTCCCTAAAAAGTTACAAACATTCTTAAAAACCTTTTTATTTTTGTTCAGATGTCGCATCCTGTATGCAAGAATAGTATATAATATGCTTTTACTGAATTTGCAATTCATCAGGTCTTTAAGTAAGTGGATGCAGAATGCTAAACTTCAGGAAGAATTATAAAGTCATGAAAAGGACCTTTCTGGATATACATTTATCTATCTATACATGTTCTTTCAAAGGTACAAATACATGTTTGCTTTAGGGGGCTCTGTGTGTGCGTGTATATGTACATACACACTCAAACATGTATTCCATATATACACTTACTTATTTTGTATGTGGGTATATTTATATACATTTGCACACTGATTTTGAAGAACTTGCAGCATCTTCAGTAATTCAGATTTCTGTTTAACTGGGAGTAATATTTTGTCTCACATTTAAAAGCTGAATTGGATTTGGTTTTAAGAGTTTAGCCTGAAGGATGTTTTTCAAACTACAGAGCAGAAACCAGACAATAAGTGTTGTCTTCAGTAAAGACCAGTTGTTTTCTGCTTTCTAATTTGTTGGTGGCTTCACACCACCTCCACACCCTTTAGTCGTTGTCTTCTGCTTAGTGAGGCTTTCAAGTCTCTGAAAAATAGCTTGGTGAACTGTTGAAGTTTTCCCTCACTGATTTTTTTGGCTATATTAATTTGGCTGTGTTTTTCTTGCATTTTGACCATTTCAGTCATTCAGTGCTGGCAATGTAACTTTTCTCTACTCACATTCTAATTGTGTTGAAACGTGGGTGTTAGAGATGTTTGACTTAATGTTCTCCCAATGTATGAGCAGAATTTTCAGTATGCCGAATGGGAACACAAAAACTTGAGACATAAAGGTTTATTAGCCTTTTAACAGGAAATGCAAGTTTATTATTGAACACTTTGTCATCAAAGCAACCCTAACTACAACATTTTGTTACAAGAAAGTCCAGTATAGAAGAATTAATTCCAGGAAGTCATTTACATTTTATTTATATGGTATGCCAACCATGACTGTACCTCTATGAGCACGAGTGCAACATTCTTGTTTTAGCATTGCTTTTGGTCCAGTTACCCAGCAGAACAAAGGAAAACACAAAGCAGAACAAAAAAGAACCCCATTCATTGAGTTTCTCACAAGTAACACTGAAAACTGTGAACCTCATACATGGGCACACACACCCCCCCCCTTTATATGTCACCCTGTAGGAAAGACAACTTAAGAGGGAAAACAAGAAAAAGCAAATTGATTTACTATATAGAATACCTTCATTGTTTAATTACTCCACACCAGTGGTTAATGCACAGTCACTAGCTCTTCATATAGCCAAGCATTCATGTTGCACATACTGAATTTACTCCAGTGTATCATATATACAATTGTAAAAATATAGCTTGACAGATCTTACATCAATTTCCCAGTATTATGATATTGTCAGGCCTTCTTTTACTGCTATCAACTTTTTTTTTTTAACACTAGCTACATTGGAGAATTCTTAGGTCTATCACGGATTTGCTCCAAAAAGAGAGACTTCTAATTTCTCTGCAGTCAACTGTTAAAGTTGAGACACTTATGCTGGTGCCTGACTTTGAAAATGGTGTCACAGTGCATACTTTATCAGGCAGTAGGCTTTGCTAAGATTGCTGAAAGCAAAACTTAATATCAAGACTTTGTTCCCTAGTGGTAAAACACACTGTACCTGGATTTTGATGCCACATGTTCCTGTTGTCATTTTATTATTTGATCAGCAGAACAAAAGACATGAAAAAAATACACTGAGGACTCCATAAATGGGCCTTGCACCACAGCCAGATTATCTCTGGAAAGACATATTTCATTTTGCTTTTGACTGTTTCATTAGTAAGTACAGAACTTGCCAAAAAAGGTCAGACCTTAAACAAAGTCTACAGCCAGGTTTAAATGTGGCCAATAGAAAATGCATAGTTAACATCAAAACCAAGGCAGAAGTGGAGAAATCAATAACCTTTGACAAGTAACTGATAGTCTAGAGAGAGGCTCTTAAAATATGTTGTTGGTCATTGTAGCACCACAAATAAACATGAAGAACTTCCACATTAAGTATCAAAATTATTTTGGGTAATTCAATCATGAAAAGTAATTTCCTGAAAAGTTGTTTATAAAGATAGTAGGAAAACAGAGGATATCCTGTTTACAGCTGACAGATGTAATGCCTGCTTTTTGATTTTATTTATTTATTCTTTTTCCCCCCTCACTGGAATTCATGAGGAAATAGAGTATATCCAGCAGCACAAATCCCAATGAAAAATGTTGATGGTGACTGCATTCCAGTGCAGGCAAAGCATATTGTAAATAATGTTCTTCCTTTTTTTCCCCACCTCTTTATTAGCTTCTCTGCAGTGCTGATTCTATCAGTGCACTTTTATATCGGTATCTATAAATTATCAGCATACACTATTGATCTGATAGTGAGGACAAGAATGAAGTATTTAAATCTCAGCTTTGATTTAAAAGTTTGTGCTGGATGTTTTTACTGCCGGACTTCCCTTACTGAGAAGCTGAATTCAGTAAAAATCAGTAAGACTAGAAACCCTGTGATTGGAGTCTTCCCCTTTCTCCCTCTTCCCCCATAGCCTTTCCAGCACATATTTTCATAAAAGACAGTTCATCTTTAGTAGAAATTTTATGACTGATGTGAAAGCTTACCAGGTTCTTTTCCAGGAGCAGGGTTTCTGATACAGAGCACGGAGTTGTGGATAAGACAAGAGTGCCACTAACACCAGACAATTTTTAGGGCAAGGACTTAATTCTAACTTTCTCAGCCTAAAGACTCTTCCTGGGCAAAGTTCAGATATTTCTGCCTTCTTTTGGATTAATTTTTTTTATATACTGCTGCTGTTGCCGTCCTTTGGTTTTGCTGCTTAGTTCTTTGCTAATTGTTTGACTTAGAAAGGACTTTCTCTAAGGGTCCTGAGGTCAGTCTCTGTAGACGACGTTGGTTTCTCACCATAGCTCATTATATGAAGACATTAGAGAGGCTGCCAGACCTTGTCTTTGACACCTGCGGAGAAAACATGCATATAATGTCAAAAGAGTTACTTTTGACTTTGTGCACACACACACACACAACCTCTCATTGTTATGCTTCAGAAGAAAACTCAAAACACTTCAGTGGTTCAGACATATTATTTTGTCAAGTCCTTACTCTGTCTTGTTGACAGAATACATTTTCTCAAAAGCTGAAATCATTCTGTCAAGGAAATTTATTTTGTTCAATAATCCTGCTTGTTGACAAATGTTCAAAAGGGAAAAAAATCTTCAATTATTCTGGGAATGTTCTGCCTGGTATCTCCAGGTGTATTTATTTTGCCATGGGAAAGAATGGTTATTAGTTTGTAGGTGAACTATCCAGGTCTTGATGTAATGAAAGAAAAACGTATCTTCCTTATACTTACGTGAGTGTGCTTCAGGGGAAGCTTTTTTCAGAGAAGGTTGTTCAATTTTAGGTCACATTCCAAATGACTGATCAGCAGTGCAGGACAGGCAGCATGTGTATCAAGTGAGTGGAGGAAGGATGAACGGAAAATAGACGTAACTGTTGTTTATGTCAAGCAGCCGTGGCAATGGAATGAAGACATGTTTTCAAGTGGACATCTTTAATAGTTGTATATACAAATAGAAAAATATGAGAATGATAAAAAAATGTTTGCACTGGGCTATTTCTGCTGGTGTTCCCCCTCTGCCTTCCAAACTAAATCAGTTCCAGTTTAGGAAGGTGAATTCCTGGGTTTGGGGTTTGGTTTTTTTCCGACTGAAGGAGAGATGAAAATATGCCACATTTACTCCATTGAGTGACTGGGACGGTGTGAACACCTCAATATTCAAATTCTAATTGTCATCATCTCAGTACTGCACCCTATGTAAGGATTTATATGCAAGGCACCATGAAGAATATGTCACCTTCCGTGCTTCTTGTTTCTAGGTGGCATTGGTGACAAACATGCACTAATTTTAGTGGGTTAGAAATAGGCTTTTGAGATAGAGACTTTTTTCCAGTGACATTCCTCCAGTGACTCTTAAAGGAATTTAAACTTTTGAGTCATTTAAGGTATTTCGGAAAAACCTGTTGGACATTGAAGGATGTCGGGGAGAATTTTAAGCTGGTATTGAGGGTATTTTATGAGCTCTAGTTTAAGCTTTTTGTTTAAAATTTAGTCTAATGAGTGTTCTTATGTTTTAATAGTTAAGCCTTATAAGCTATCACTGCTCGTAATGATGTGTCCTCTCCACAGCGTATTTGCAAGTGATGGTGATGTCTGTGTACTTGTGATCCGCTCTTCATTGAGTTTCATCATAAACCTTCACTCAGTCCCATAATCTAGTTCTACAAGAACTTATTCTGTTGATCTTTGGGTATGTTCAGGTATCTTTTGTTCTCTAGGCTCCTACAAGTAAAATTAATACTGTGATTTGGTTTTGGATAAGGATCCTAGTCCATTTATTGATACCCACAAAGTTTTTCATTCTTCAATAGTGCTGTCACTTTTTTTTTATTGTGTTTTGGCTTATTCTGTTCTTCCCCACTGTATTGTCTGCCACATTTGTTTAAGCAGAACAGTGAGTATTTTTTTACTTTTCATCCATTTCATTCATTCTATTGATTTACCAGTCCTTTGTAGTCTTACTGTCAATTGTCTTGATCTCTTTAATTCCTAATATACAGCGTTTTTGTCATACATTAAAAAAGATGTCATTCTATCTGATTTTCCATTCAAAGGAAATTCAGATTTTTGAAATAATAAGCAGTGTGTTATAACAGATGCTTCTTTGACACCTTTAGATCAAAGAGAAAAGCAACAGGGTTTTTAATAGATACTCTTAGATGTAAATCATATGGAAAGACTGAGCAAAAGTAGAACAGTCCCGACTTTTCCTTTCAGACAGGCACCCTTTCTATTTATTAGTTTCATCTCACATCACAGTACTAGTTTCACACCTGAATGTGTTCAGCAGAGTATCTGAACAGCATTGCAAAGTTTCTACATTTGTGATGTTCGCACCCACAGACACAAAGTTGAAGAATGTATTTTCATAGAACTCATCAGGTGTGATAGATTTTTGAGTTCTTTGACTTTTCTGTGGAAGATTCTGCCCTTCAGGTTGTGGGTGTATTTGAGGATGGGTGCTTGGCCCCTAGTGCTGTGACAGATGTGTGGTGTTTATGTGGTGAGAGCTGCCCGGCGCTCTCAATGGAAGAGCCCAGAGTCAGTACACGCAACTATGACTGCTGCACTGGAAGTCAACAGGGGAAAATGTACACTTTTAGTAGAAAATACTGGACCTAAGCAAAAAATTATCTACAGTACTGGCAGGGACAGATAGTGATTTATTTTAAAAAGTCTTCATTTTCCTAATGTCACTGTTCTGTTGTTTGTTAGTTAATAGAGCCGGGGCCAGATTTTACCAAAAACAGGGTAATGAAAGCTACTGGTTCGCAATTATAGATTTTAAGTCTCTGATAAGCTTCATTGCAATCAGCCAGTAGACACAATACATTTCCACGGTGGAAGTGTTGAATATACTACATTCTCTGGTGAGATACACTTCATCTGGAATTTTCTAGTACCAACAGGGTTTTGATACATTTGCACTTTGACATCTCTTTTTCAATTATGCCATTCTCAAAGCTGATAATATCTGGTCTGAACTTTGAGTTGCTATGTTCCTTTTAACTCAACACTTTTTAGTCTAATTTCTTCATGTTTCTCTGATGAGAGAAGCTGCTCATTCTTTGTCCTCTCAAGGTGCACATGGTAGAGAAAAAGGCTTTATTGCCAGTGGCATTAATTCCTGTTGTGTATCATTTAGAGGATCATCGTAAGTTGAAGCCTTCTATTTTTGGTTTATTCTCCAAAGTAATGAAAGATTAAAGCCAAATGAATAATTTAAAATAGTTGCTGTTAAGTTCATTTAGCCAATTGAGTGTCTACAGAGAAACCAAGGCAACTTTTCAGTACTTGAACTCAAGATAAACATGAACACACCTAAATAATCATAGAATATCATAATAAATCATTCTAAAATATCATTGTAAATCATCATAAGGATTTATAAATGTTATCAGTTTCCATTAGTTTAAACACCTTTAGAAATCATTATCCTCTTTCACAAGGTCGCTCAAGTACAGAGTTATGGTTCTATTGTAGTGCTGCGGAACCTGTAAATGAACATTTCTCAGCTTAATGGTTATAAAGTTGCTGTAGTCCTAATGCATTATGCTGTATTCATTCTATTTCTTTCAGTCACTTCATTCTCCAGGAACTAGCCATTAGTATTTTATTCTATTTTTCTGCTCAGTCATAAATTCATTGGATATTAAATTGCTTCTTAGGAGAAATAATTTTTTCCTAACAGCTACTAAATCATAAGATCATCAGATTGAAAGAGATCTCCAGAGGTCCTCTAGTCCATCCTCCTGCTCAGAGGAGGGTCAGCTAACAATAACTGCTCAGAAATTTTAAATATCAGGATATGATTTAAGCTTTGTGGTGGTGGTGGGTTTTTTTTAATTAAGTGAATGTGCTATGGAATACAATGCATTCACTAAAAATACCAATTTGTTACTGCTTATTTGCCACATGCATTATGAGATTTAGTTGCAGTACTATTTCCATACCATTTTTTGTGGTATAGGAAACTAAACATACAAGGAAAACTAAAGATACAAGACTGCGTCTTACATAGATTCTTTCCATAATAAATTCTTCAGATTTAATTCAGTCATAAAAACACGTTCTTTTATGTTTTTAAGCAACTGTTGGAAATGAACAGCACTACCAAGTGTTTGTTTCAGTAAAACAGGATGAAAGATGCTTTTTTACGCAGTCTCCACATATTGCTTAGAAGTGCTGAGGCAGAGAAATTCATGCTTTTGTTCTGTAATACTTAACATTTTGCTCTGCAGTGTGCAATTTAATACTCCTATTAGTCGTTTTGCAAAAACAGGTAGAATAGTTAACTGAGGAATTATATAGCACAATTGGATTACTGCCCCTTGACTGGACTACTGTAGTTGTCATTATCTAAATAATGTGCAGATGTTGAGAGATTATTGTCATTTATTCATACAATTGCTCTAAAGGCAGCAGATGATCACATCAATAATGGATTTTCCTGTAGAAATTAAAAGGAAGTAAAATCCTGTGAGATCTTACGCTGTCTTGAAGAAGGATTCTTTCTCCAAATTCTTAGATGATATAAAATTATGAATCTTTATGGAGCTCAATATTAGTACATAGTAGCTAAGAATCTGGTCTAGAAATCTGAAATTAGAATGTTGGGAACGCAAAAGTACTCAGTAATGTTTTTACTGTCATACAACTAAGACACTGCTTTCATAATTCACATTTTGTGAATTATTTTCAATCACACTGAAATTATTGTAATATTTTATTTTTTCAGATGGTGACAACAAAAGCAGCAAGTAAATTTTGCATCTTTCTTGGGTGATGCTGAGCAGTTAGTTCCTCTCAGTACTATAGCTTTAAAACATGCACCTACAATTACACTAACTGACAAGGTAAAGAGATGTAGATATTGACGAAAAAATCTTAGTTTTTAAATCTAAATCTCCTACTTAGAGAAAGAAGTATCAAGAAGTGCAAATAAAACAGAAGTGGTTTCACCGTGGGCACTGGGGATAAGTAATGCGGTACAGTGCTTTGTTATGTTTGAGGTTTACTTTGTGGAAAGGCTAAAGGCACGATGCCTAAACCAGAGTACTATCCTGACAGACTGCCCGTAGCAACAGCAAGGGCAGAATACCACGTGTGGAGTCCCTAACACTGCACTACTCTTGCGGGTTTCCAAAGCAGCGGATGGTAACCTAGGCTTAACTTAGGTAATTCAGTAGATATTTGTGAAGTCAGAGGGAGTATTCAAGTTAGTAGCACTGTTCCACAAGCAGCGCCTTTTTTGGCCATTGGCAAGGACAGGACCCTGGGCTGGACAGGACCTCTGCTTTCATCCAGTGCAGCTACCTTCTTCAGTTCTTACATTCTTCAGTGCAGTTCTTATGTTTTCATATTATGTGCTTTTGAACATCATACTGTATGATAGGAGAAGAATCCTGAGGGTTAAGGAAAGAAAATGAATAAACCTAAGTTTTCACTGTCCTGTATGGATACCTATAATGCCCTTATCAGATAACAATTGTGAATGTAACCGCACTAGCTGATCAAGCAAACAATAATACAGTAAATACTGGGAGGGTCTAACTCAACAGATAACCATAAATTCCTGTACACAAGACTTTCTGAAAGAGTGCTCCATCATGGTTAGGGATTTAATGTCTAGACATTGATTTATTAAAAAATTTATTAGGGAATATTGTAGAATTGTTACGGAGTTTTGGTTTATAATAGCAAATCTACCTCTATTTTCATCTGCTGTTGTCTCATCTTATCTGCTGTATGCTCAAATGTTTTTCAGTGATTTAAGAACAAAGAAAAAATCCATGATTAAAATAGTCTTACAGTTGTAGCAAATTAATTTTCTTTTCACTGTTTTCTGTAGGAGTATCCACTTAAAAATTCCTACTGTTTAGTATATGCCAGGATGATTTTAAAAAAGTTTCTAAAAAGAGCAATACAGTATTCTAGTATGGTCTTTGTTATGCTGTTTTGAGTATGCTGTCAGAAAAAGCCATTGCATATTAAAAATAGATTTAGATTTTGTTCAGGAATTTGTTCTCTAAAATCTGCATTTTATTCTTTTTCTAATGCTTTTTTTTTTTGCTGAAACATATATAACATTTTCTTTCATGGTTTTTATCTTGTTTCAGTGGTTTTTTTTATTTCAATGATACTGTTGCACCTTGAAAGCAGAGGTAGGAAGTATTTTTTCTTATACAGAAAAAAATCATATGTCTAGTCACTTGTATATGTTTTTTGGGGGAATAATACAGGTTCTGTATCATCTGAGATTTGTGAGTATTTTCTGAGTGCAGACCCATAAGCCAATGAAGCAGAATTGGTTTCTAGTATTATAAAACCAAATATTCAGCAGCTGTAATTGACTGTAGCTTCATTAACAAAGATACAAAGCAGTTGTCTATCCAAATCCTTTTTTAACTTTAAGGCATTTTCTATTCTGTTTTTTTGTTTGGTTGGGTTTTGGGGTTTTTTGTTTGTTTGTTTGTTTGTTTTTACTTTCTATATGAGATATTAGAAACAAGATAAACCTTATCAAATAAGGTATTGGCTCTGACAATTTGTTGAACCATTTTTTTCTCTTCAGACATATAAGACACTTCTTTTTCTCACGTCACAAAAGTGCATTAAAATTGTGTTAAAGGTTTAATTTAAGACTAGCAGAGTGAGAAAATTATATGCTAGGGGTTGTATTCTTCTACCAAGCCACAGCAGTTCAGAGTGGCATGTTACTAAGTTGCCACTTTTTCTTGACCTTGCAGAGGGGTCTTGACTCTCCTCATTATTAGCTGTGAATTTTCAGTTTGTGTAACTGATGTCTTTATTATTGTATTGCTGTAATTAAGTGTAAATGTGTAAGAATTGTTTCTGTTGATATTTTGCTTTCTAGTTAGTTGTTGATCTGTGTTGTATAGTGTTTGAAAAGATCTTAAAAAAAGCTCTAAACAAATTAAGTGCCCCCAGACTTTGATAACGTAGTATTAAGATCGGCGAGGAGAAGTCTTACACTTTTTAACACCACCTCAGCTATGTTCAAACCTTAAAGCGGGAAGTGCCAGCACTTCCCACATCCTGTTTGGAGGGAATGTGGAGTGTACCAAGGATGCCTGTCCTCAGCTCCTCACCCTGATCTCTGATTTCTGTATCTCTGCTAGGCCTCTGGTGCTCATGACACCTCTGTATTATGTGCCACAGCTGCGTAATGATGTATTGCATCTGAGTTCTGGAATGAGCAAACCTTCGTTGTCCCTTCATCTCCATAATATCGTTAAAGTGGTAGGTTAGCTCTGAGAAGGGAATCTGAAGATGGATGCCATTGCTGTAAAAGGCAGGAAGGTCATAGACAGCTCGGTGCTTGACTTCTCATGCACTTGATGGCTGCGTGTTCACACCTGTAAATTCCTTTAGACTAGATGTCTTTTTAAGGGTGATCTTTGATTCATCAAGAAATGATGAAGAAAAGCTACAGGTTGATTCCTTTTTTTATCACCTCTTCAATTGTTGAATTGAATTTGCAGAAATACAGTGAATGTTCACAACAACAAGAAATTGTTCCCTGGAATTGCCTGAGCCATACACTTTAGAGCCTACACATACTCTTTGCAAAAGGAGCTGTAACTCTTCAGGCCTCTTATTGCTTCATCTCGTATTATTCTTGAATTCTTTTACTCTGTTCCTCATTCTCTGTGTCTGAGCTCCGCCATCAAGCCGTTAAAGAGCTAACAAAAGCCAAGCAGTTCGTGTGAGCAGGGGAGCTTGGGTTTTATAGATAACTTAACCAAAGGACTCGGTGATTTCTTTCTGTTAGCCAGCCTCAGTTCAATCACACAAAACGCATGGCTGCATTTTCTTACCTTCTCCATAACTAATGAATATTCATTACAATAGTTCTGAGGTAAATCACATGTTTAAAATATTATACCAAAGTCATAAATTTGAGTTTCAGACAAAACATTTCTGGAGTCAGGCTAAGAGCAAGTTATGTGCACAATACTCCCAGAAAACCAATACAGAGAGACTGTAACATCCTGTCACCCAGGATCCATCATCAGGACGTGCTCTGCCACTTTGAAAATCTGTAAACCTCAGTTGAACAGTTCCTAGGTTAACTTAAAGGTATATTTCACTTTATGCATCGTTTCCTCATGCCTTGATTTTAAATGTTCATCTCAACTATTTTATAGTATTTCTTCCAATAGAAGGAAAATGCATGTCATTTACCATCATTTAAGTCCTGAATGTGTGAAAAAAAAACATTAGAAAAAGGTGATACAAACTCATTTGAGGGGGGAGCTGACCTGTGTCTTAAGAACCTGTTTTCCAAATTACCCAATATTTTGGCCACCACCTTGAAGCATAATAATTTTAAAGCATTTGAGTCAGCAGGTGGAGAGTTTAGAATAGCCCTATACTAAATAGTAAGCAATTTTCAACCATAACTATAGTGAACTGCTATTCAGCTGTAATATATGGAAAATAAGTAAAATAATTCACTTGTGTAGTAACTGCATTGCATTTTAAGGTTTAACATCTCAGCAGTTTTTATGAGAAGGAAAGTATTAATATGACAAATCATATACCCTATGATAATTAAAAGATGTGCTTAACGCCAGCATTATATCAACTTTCTTCTTCAGAAGCCTCCTACTCCAAACTTTTGTATTGGGTGAAAAAAATTAAGGTCTGTTCAGATGTCAGTGACAGAAAGACCCTATGAATCTCACTGAGAAGAACTTCACAAAAGCAGATAGCAGTCATCAGATACAATCCTGGTGGAAATAGTCCCTCTTACGTTACAGTAAAAAATAAGCCTATAATGCAGCCACTGTGAGAAGGAAGTTTTGAAAGTTTCAGACCTCTATTACTCAGAACTAAAAGTGTCACTTGGTAAGAGAAAGACCTTGCCTTTACCCCTTTGTTGTTTTTTGGTTGTTTTGGTTTTTGTTTTTTTTTACTGTTGCATCTACTTGTAGCAATTATAATTTTTTTTTTTTTTTTTGAATCAGGGCCTTCTACAATCTGTGTCTGGGTCATTTTCTTTCTTTCTTCTATTGTCCATTACTTTGGAGCATAAGCTTTTAGCAGCTGCAGTCATGCTTATTACTGTCTGCAGCGGTCATAGTTTTAATTGCAATGCATAGAAGATGTGATAAAAACAATTGATTAAAAGCATAACACATTCATAAAAAGATTTATTAGAGCCAGATTTTGCTGTATTTCCTGTACATGGTAGTCCAGTAGACTGCGAGGTATGCTTTTGACTAATTATTACTAAGCCTAGTATTTTCTCTTCCCCTTTTTCTCCTTCTCAAGCCTTAAAACTGAAGATGGCAAATTGCAAAACATCACTGTAAAAGTTCACCTGAAATAAGACAGATTTTGGTAGAGAAAATAGGACTCATCAGTAGATTCTCAGAATTACACTGACAGATTTAATAGAGAATCAGATTTCTATTGCAGGACTTTATACAATGATAACAAAAAAGTATTTCTCCAGGAAGACTCTGAAGTTGCCATTCCATATATATTGTAGATGACCATTAGTGATACTGAACTTAATTATTGAAGCAGACTATCCAGCCCTGTGGCTCTATCTAGGAATTTAGTTTCTTCTGAACTCCCAGAGATGAAAATTTAAAGTATGTAAAACCATCTATGAATTTATTATTCAAAAAGCTTCCTCAGCAATTTTCTCCCATCAATCTAACTATAGATGCTGTAAAAAAGTAAATAAATTAGGCATATTTATTCTGTGCAACTTGATGATTTCCAGAGAAAGTTGTACAAAGCAAGACATGTTCAAAATAATTTAATGATATCTGGATTTCCCTGATGCTTAGCTGCTACAGATGTCATTCCAATGCATGTGGAAAACAGGTTTCTTGACAGGTGTGCTTTTTTCTCTAACATAGCAAGAAAATGCACATTAACAAATTAGACAATCTTTGTATGAAACATCAGACACAATTTAGGGGTTTCTGAGGATGATAAACTTCTTTTTGGTCTAACATCTGGATCTTGTTATTTCAATAGCTTTTCCTCAATGGTGGAAACATTGTCTAATATGCACCTTCTGTCATGCTGATTGGTTTAAATGTTTATTTGGGAGAAGAAAGGAAAACCTTTTTACTACTATGTTTCTACAGCATGTATCTGTTACAGTATTGCATAGATAGGAAATGTAATTGTTTTTAAATTCTAGGGAGCAGATGGTTCTCAAAACCTTTAGGCAATATGCTTTTCTACCAATTTTAGGCCAAGTGCAAGTATTTATGCCTGGTATTGTAAAAAGAACTCAATTTAAAAAAAAATAGCCAAATGACAATAAAGTATTTCTCAAGTACATTTTTTGTCTTGCAACTAGTTCAGTGTTAGTTTTGCTGAAAGATTATTCCTTGTCTTTTTAGCTAGCTTTAGTTTTAGTTCTTGAATCCAAAGCTTTATTCTCACAATTAGGATGGATTCCCTTTGAATTTTGTGTCTGTTGTATCCTTCGTTTTCTTTTTTTTCCAAGGAATTTTGTATCACCTGCTACTGTACGGTTGGTTGAAGATACGATTTTGTATATGATCATCCATTACTTGTGCTGTAAATACTACCATGAGAAAATTGGCTTCATTTTTGATTGCCAGTATTGTAGCAAATGTAAATTATGCTTGGAATTATTAGAAGAATTGCTAGATGGATGATTGTACGGATACTTTAGAAGGGCCATCAGGTCTAAATGGCAAGTAACAACGTGTTGACGAGTCACTAAAATTTTTAAAAGCAACTTTTGAGAAGATGGTAATTTCAAATACAGACTTTCTGAAGGAAATAAACCAAGGAATGATATCTTGCTGAAATTAGATTATAGCCTGGTTGTTTTTATTGATTGATTTAACACTTTTGGAGGCTTCCAACATACTTAACAGAATTATGAGCTCCATCTCTGGCATCCATTTAACTCCTGTCACCATTGCAGCGTTGGCACTGTAGGACTGGCATACACCACCATAACTTCACAGTGGAACTACAAACATTTATAGTAGGAGAATGAAACAAATGAAAATGCTTTCATCATTTAAAGCAGAAGAGACGTTTAGGGTGAGAGTGGTGGGTTCATTACTATTTATTTGTTTAATATGAATTGGAAAGACACCAAACAGTAAATCAGGCTGACAGCAGTATCTCCCTCACCTCACAGACAAGCAATACAGCCTCTGCAATAGTGGAGGAATGTTATTGCATGTCATTTAGTCAGAAAAATTTAAATATGCTTTTAGTCATGCAGAAGCTCTGTGGCATTTTAGATAAATGGAATAGCTAGGATGTAGCATTTACAGAGCCGAAAATGACGCTATGATCCTCCTCACTTAAGATAGTGTAGGTATGTTGGTACATCTTATACTTACAGAGAAGCTAACCCTGTGTTGAATCACAGTCTTTTTTAAAGTTACTACTATTTTTCAAAATCTTTAAATGTCATTTTCGTAACTGGCCAAAATCTTGTGATATGTGAGATGACAGCAGGCTTAAGTTTAGATTTCAACACAGTATTCAAGCACGTTTAATGATACACTTGTGAAATTAATAGGACTACTTATATCTAACATTTTAAATATTATTACAAGGTACTGAATTGAGCTGTTTGAAAGAGTATCTAAACCCAAGTGTTAATATTATATCTAGCAAAGATGTATGTAGATATGCTATTTAGATAGAAGGGCTTTCCAGTTTGGAATATAATTTAGTCTGTAGTAGCTACATGAATGGTTATTTCCTAGTCGTCTAATCTTTAAACATCTTCTAGTAAAAGACACTTGATAGTTAAATATTAATAGTAGCATATAAAAAATGGAGAGGATAAGGCAGTATAATATGTGGAAGTGACATGGAAGAACTGCATGTAATTAAGTCTAAGAATGTTATGATCAGACTAATGCTGCCTGAAATATTCTTACTATATCACTTTAATTTTTAATAATTTATTTTTCATTTAGATAAAATTCATATCACAATAAGAAATTGTGTTTGCGAATGAATGTTTGTATTGCTGATATTTTATGTCGTGTTAAAAATGATGAGTGATATTTTGATGAAAAATGTAAGCATGAAGAGATGACTTTAGCAGTAAAAATAAATTTAGGAAGTATTACATTTGTAATAGTAGCTTACATTTAATGTTGTAAGATGAAACAAAAGAAACACGTAAGAAAAAATTTTCAACTAAGTTACAATACAGACAAAAATTCTTTTTTATTCAAGGAAAAACAATTATTCTAAGTTACTTTTCCAAAGCTAACTCTCAGTTTTAAAAACATCATTAAATGAAATACATGTTTATGTAAGATGCCAAGACTGATGGCCATGAGCATCTAGGTAATAGATTATGCAGCCAGAAGGAGTATTGTTGTCATCTAGTCTGACTTCATGAATTAATTTATTTTTGTATTGGTGCAGATCTTATAGCAAAAAAGATACTACCTCATCTTTAAGATAATTAGTGTTGAAAAACTTTCTATTTGCCCCTATGCTGGCACTGTTACAAAATTGAACCTTATTTCTGACTGTTTCTAATTTATCTTCCAGCCATTTAATCTCATATTTCTGTCTGGTAGACTGAGCCAATTGCCAAATTTTTCATCTACAGAGCAATAGTCGATCTCAAAGGCTTGACCTTACACTTTTTGATAAAAAAAGCATAGTGAGCTACTACATTCTCCCATGCATGTTGTCCTGGCATTTAACCATTTTCATGGAATGTATCTGAACCCCCGTGTGTTTAAGGGTTTTTTTGATGGTTGGTCAAAACTTGGATACCGCATTCTGAATATCTTTGCTTACTTGAGGGTTTTTTTTCTGTTTATTTGCGAGTATTAGATCTTCTGGATTCTGCTGAAATCTCACATCCTGGCTGCTTATCCACTGGAATTTCAATAGCTTTTTCAAGAACCATTGCTTTGCAGGACAGTATCTATTGTGGTATAATCATCATTGTTTTGATACTAAAGACTATATTTGACTATATTTGGCTGTATCAAAGTAAACGTTACGTAACTGTATGCAACCTTACCAAGCTATCCAGATGCTTTGGTTTCAGGGACTATCCACTTTGTAGTTCAATGCTTTTTGATCATTGTGGATCTGTGACATTTACTAGAGAGCAGATTAGGTGTTTTTTTTCCAATTAACCAACTGGAAGTGAAACAATGTAAGGCCAAGAATGTATCCTTCCAGGCTCTTGCTAGAAGGACATATTGATGAGAATTCTACTTCTATGACTATAGCTGAAGACCCTTCGATTAGTTACTTCCATTCAATTTAGCTTGTGCCTTCTTTATTTTTTATTATTCTTTCTGGTTGCTTGAAGTATGCAGGATTAATTGTATTTCCCTAAATTTAATAAACCACTGGGTTGCATATCAGCTGTTCCATAATTTTGTTTGGCATTACATCTTATTGGACATGGATCTGTCATGCATAATGTCTCCCTAAAACCTGTCTTGTACGAACAGTTCTATTGTAATCTAACAGAATGTGAGTGAATGTAAACTGTTATCCAAGGATATGATTTTGTGTACCTGTAGCTATGCATTTTAACAACTTCAGTTTAGCATCTTTCTGTGTTGACGTTAATTGGAACTGGCAGACGATCATCACAGGTGAGACAGTCACAGAGAAACACCTTTATTCGGGAAAGAACTAGTTTATATTTCATGTATGCCACAATGCATAATGCAATTCCTGGTGGACGGAATGATAAGTATGTCTTAAGTTTGTCTTTTAACTGGTGCTTTATCATTCATTCAATTTGATTAGGCCTTTTTTGGATCTTATTATGGATTTTCTATAATCAGATATTGTCTATTAATGTTTTGGAATTACACCTTGCTATCTTACTTCTACTAGATCTTTTCAGGTGTACAACTTAAAGAAAAATTAGAATAACTCAGTAAGATTCAGTTCTTAGTGATTTTTAATGCCCTTTCAGATGATTTGTACATTTCTCTTCTCAAGATTTGCTTACAATATATTCAGAAAATGTCTTTTGTTTTGACTAAACAACTACTAGACTGTTTGTGGTTCACTTTCTGTACATCACTAAAGTGTTTCCTTTGATCAGAATCACTCAGCAGTTTGGGTTTTAATAATCTGAATGTATCTTTCACTGTTCTGCTGTATTTATTGTGCCTAAGTTGTATGGGAGTTGATAGCTTTTCTAATGGGTCCTTAATTCTTGGATTTAGACATATTCTTTCCTCATCCTTTGATTTCTTCTCGGTATTGAACTTTGTTCTTAGCTGAATTCCCATGATGTGCTGCTGATTTTGTTGCTGTTGTTGAACCAAGTGATACCCTGAGAGAGTCAAAGGATCGCCACAGTTCATTATCAAAGGCCAAAGAACCCATTTCGTACAGGAGGATAAGGCAAATAAATTATAGCTCTTACAAGGCACTGTGGCTGCTTCTCAAGAGAGGTTAATGCTAAATTGAATTGTAATGAAGTGTTTTGATTGGGGAATGGTTAAACTTTTCATTTTGATTTTAAAAGTCAAAGTAGTATTACAGAAGTTATGAATGGCCCATTCTTTATCTATTCAGAGCAATGTGTTTTGGAATTTGCTTTTAAATAGCAATATTGAAAATATGTTGGTGTAACATCTTGATCATCCTATACCACTTGAAAACAACTTCCAGTTTTAAAAATAATTAAATTGAGAGACTCTTTTTACTGATTAGGTTCTTACTCAATTAGCTTATTTGTACAGTATGATATGTGGAATAATACATTTGTATATATTAGTGAAAAATAGATGGCGGTTCTAGCTCTGAAGTAGCATAATTTTAATTATATCTGACACAGGACCCCTTTGATGCTTTTCCATTGATTTATTTTTTGAAGTTGATATCAATCCAGATTATATACTGCAAATGTATTCCAGAAGAAAGTCATACTGCTTATCTTTTCATTGGAGCTCATAGAGGACACCTAACCTGTGATATCTTGTTTAAAACAGTATTAGTACAACCTTAGAGATGGCGGGGGGGGGGCGGGGGGAGGATTATATGGAATGAGTAGACATTTGAATATTGCACTAAAATTGAGCCAGGGCTTGGAGAGCACCACAGAGGGACTAAATATTTTGTTAATAACAGCAGAACCCCAAAGTTGTACTGGTAGTTTACTATTCTTGTGAATCACTGATACTATTATGTATTTTTCTTACACTTACAAAGTAGGAATATCCTATCAACAGAGGGATAGAAAGGAAATTGAAATACATAGAGAGAGGCTGTTTTATTAAAAAAAAAAAAAAGTCTAAGTAAATAACTTTTTTTTTTTTTCTTAAAAGCATTTTATGGACACACAAGTTATACTGTTTAGTAGCTTTCATTTCACTAGTATGATCATGTAAATGAGAATAATTATATCAAATAAGTCAGAATGAATAAAGTAAGTTACAGCTTTAAAAATGTTGAAAAACAGTGATAACTGGTCACTGTTCTGTAAGTTTTTACTGTATCTAATTATTGTACATAAAACAAGTGGAATTTTACACGAGTATTGAAAGTTCATGTTTTAAGTGCTATGACATTGTCTTTAAAAACTTCAGCAGTGCAAATAGGCACATTTATGAACTTTCAAATGTAGATCCTCATAACAGAGAGTCCAGATCCACCTTCTATACCCAGGTAGGGTATATTGGAACAAAAAGTTGCAGATAGATCCACATTCTGCTCACCTTATGCTCTGGGTTAATCCAGTCCTGAAGCTGTACAGCTTTGTTAATATGACTCTGGGCTTGAGTTTATGTGCCCTGATGAGAGATGTAAAACAACGATAATCATTCCTATGGCTTGTTGCTGGCTGATTTCAGATGTTGATATTCAGAGTAAGTCTATCATTAGTATCACTAATTTTTTTTTATCATAGTGCCTCTACTACGTATTTGCTGTGATTTTTCTTTGTAGAGTTCCTTAGTTATAGTAAGGTGCATCCAGAATGCTGTAGGGCCATGTATATGCTGTGTTAGTAGTGAGTAAGCAAACGGAAACACTATCCAAGTAAAATCTTTATGGTCCTGACCCCTTGCCTCCTATTCAGTTCTCATATTAGACTTTTGCTTTACCAGAAAAGACACTAAGAAAGCCACTAGGGTACTTTCTATGGAGTTTACTTGATTTCTTGAACTGACCTGAGTGGCAAAGTAATGTTTTAATATTTAATAGTTGGAAGAGTTGCACAACTGGGAAAAAAATAAAATATGTGTTTAATGATTGAAACTGTTCTGAAGCTTCTTGCAAAGTATATTTATGGTTGGTTGCTATAATAGAATTTTAAATCTACTAGGAATTAAGACCACTGTTCTGGATAGTAGACAGTTTCCAGTGGGAAACAAAAAACTTTGCATAGCTTTCTCTCTCACTGCAGCTGGTTTGCAGTTAAATGTTAAAGATTTTACTTTTCATTGAAATGGAAATCTATTGCTTTCTTCAGCTAGCATTTAACAAACATGCAAAGTATGAAGATGATTATCAGACTGAGGATGAAATGCTGTAGTATTCCACAATCACAAATGGTTCCCCTGAACAGTTAGTATTTCTGTTAAGTTAGTAATCAGAGAAGCACTTACTAAATTATTACTGTTAGGCTTTAAAGCAAGGGTGCCACAGCAATGGGAGGCAGCAGCTTTGGTCTCCCTTGACACCTCGTGTTCCCCAGGCAAGCTGCAGCCTCGGGGAGATAAACCTCTCCCATCCAAGAAGGACAGCATCATAACCACATTCTGGGTCATGAGAAGCTACCAGTTTTTTCCCTCTTACAGAAAAATATCTTACTGGAATTAAGGTTGAGCTGATAATTATGCTGCTAATACATGAGACGGCACATAACTCCTCTCCTCTCCTCTCTGAAAGCTCCTTGATGATGCCAAGTGGTTGCAAAATGGAAGTTTTGCACTTGTGTTCTTTACATGAGCACAACTGAAACATAGGGGAAAGAAATAATTGTCATTTTCACCTGAAAATGATCTGACCACCACTGTAATTCAGCTCCTTATAAATACCTTGCATTTATTAAGTGATGTTGCATTACACAGAAAATACTGGAAATATTTATTCTTTTCTTTCTAATACTGCACAAGCAATAATATCTATGTACAAATATGTTGTCTGGGGAGGAATTAATGGTTTTGTGAGTATACTGATCAGAATGTTTTCCTTTCACTGTATTCTAAAACCTGAGAATGATCTCTTTTTTTAAGACTGTCTTCCATGAATTCTTCCATGACTTTACCCAAATGGAATGTGAATATAGTATAGAATTATATGAGAAAGAGTTAATGACAACTGAGAAATTATATGTCTCATGGTTTACAGCAAAGTCTCCGCATTGAGACAGGGCATTCAGGCAAGATCTCCTGTATCTGGCTAGAAGCCAGACAGCCTTACTGGTCATTACTAGTCATGGAAAGACTCATCTGCTGACATCTGTGCTACCAACCCTATACCTATGCACCTTACACTCTAGAGAATGTGCTGGACAGTCAGGGAGTTCCTAGTCCTAAGCTTTTAACATTGACAGTGACGAATCCAGTCCCAAGAGGCAACTTTCCTCCAGTCTGGCTTCAGGTGGCCACAGAGGGCAATTCCAGACTGCTAAAATGGTTTGAAATGACTGTGTCAGTTGTGTTTTCTTTTCTAGTGATTGCATTGATTCTGGTAAAGGTTTTAAAATACTGAAATCATTTTCATAAACCAGAGTTATGCTTCCGTTACTATATATTAAAGCATTGATTTTGGTCGCTTACTGTATAAACTTCCTCATATACTATGTGAAAAAGATCAACAAAGAGGAATAATGATTTTAGACTTGCACAACTGTTTGAACAAATCTAAGCAGTTCCAATGACACTAGCATTTAACATCAGTCCTTTCCAACTGCATTTCACTTGTAAATATTTTCCCATTGGAAGCACCATATGATTCTCTAGGAAAAATACCAGTCTCCTGAGGTTTTGCTCATTTAAATTCAGAATCAGATGGCATCAGGCAGAAAATAAGTCATCCCCTTATCCTATTCTTACTCTGACATTTCAGAAGAGGAACTTCCTTCTAGGGTGTAGCCCTGTATGAACTTAAATAAGAAGCACAGCCTAAAGTAACATCCAGTTTTCACATTACATAAAGCAGAAATTTGCTTGTGGACGATGATATTGCTGTTGAAAGCTCATATGTAAAATGCTAGTGTTTTAAAGGTTTCATAACCTTAAAAGAAGGCTGTAAATAAGCTTTCCAATCCCCATCCCTAGAAAACTCTGGGTCAGGATTTAATCAAGTTTGGATGTGACTTTTATCTTGTAGATTGGATGAAATTAAAACATCTGAAAATCAAAACATAATTAATAATAAGAAATATTTCTCAAATTTTGTAATGCTAATCAGTTAACTGACTGCAAAATGGCAAAGGAGGTTTCCAGAGAGATGCCTAGATATACTAGAATGCCCTGTGGAGGTCTTTGTCACCTGTTGAAGGTAGGTAGTATAGGGAGAAAGGTAGTACAAAGGTCCCTGGTAGGTCCATCACTCCCGAAAGTATTGTCCATATTGTTCTGTTCCAAATGTCCATGCAGATCTTTCATGATGGGCTTTCAATTGGTATAGCTTTCTCCATATTACCTGATTACATTGCAGTACCAAAAGTATGATCACAGGTAAATAACTGTCATAGATAACGGTAGAATTGAAGGTTGAAAAAAAGAAGGCTCAAAAATGTGTGAGGAGAGTTAGGAGAATGAAAAATTGGCAAAATATTTTTTCAATAAGGAAACAAAGGGGAAAGATACATTATACACTACTAGAAAGAAAAAATATTCAGTGGTTTGTTTGCTATCCTACACATTCACTGCAGTATGTTTTCTACTATGTCATGTATTGTCGTCATAGATACCCTGCAAGTGATGGATATATGATTGTGATATTGGTGGTATTTGGTCTCTGAGTGACCTCAAAGAGAAGAATTGTTTTATCATTGAGTTCTAGCAAGCAGCCTCCTGTCAGAATGCAGGTACTTCTCTGTATATACATAACTGTTCTGATATAAAACCAAAACCAAACCCTTCTCAAAATAAGCAATTACAATATGTTTTTAAAATACTATAAGCATGAAATCAACAGTTCAGCAATTTAAGAATTTAACAGTTTACTAGGGATGCTAAAAGTGCTTGTATTACAATAGCAAGCAGTGGCATCAACTGGGATGCAAACCCTAGCAGACACTGCCTAAAAGAAAAGTGGAAGGCAGATGTTGAAGGGTCTTTGCATTAAGTGGAAAAACACATAAATGAACAACCTGTTTTCAACTGCAGAGTCTTCTGTATGACTTATATTGCTTAATCCCTTATACATATGAGTTCTCAATGTGTAAAATGAGGGTGATAATAATTCTATTATAAATCCTACTCTGGCAGTATTCCCAGCGAATATTTTTTCCTGTCAATCATTTCCATGATAATCACAGGGGATATGAGGGATATCTTTTTCTTTCATCTAGAAAAAAAAAATCATGAAAGTGCATACCTCCAAATGAAGCTGTATGACTCTTGTACTGTTGCCATATTTAAAGGCTAGAGAACTGCATATCTTGATAGCCTTGAAGGATATATGTGAGATTTTGCTTAATTCAGTATAGGTATTGGAAGAGTTCTCATACTGAATTTTGTCATAATGTGTTTCATTTGATTATGGTAATTCAAAATTTATGTATAATTACAGTCTAACATTTCAGTTTTAACAATATTCAGATTTGACATTCCATTCCAAACATATATTTATAATATATGCTATAATGTATTTATCATGGTAATTTTTTGGAATGGAATTGGCAAAAAAGATCAGGCTTCTAGATTCCCTAAAGACTACATTTTGGTTCTGTATTTGAAACACAGTGACAGCTTTATGAGAACAAGTACATACATGTCAGAAATGTCACATCTTAGTTTCCGTACTGTAATCCTAAACTTTAATGATACCTAACTAGTAATGATCTCCAAATTAATTTCCTGTCCAGGATAGTATAATTTCCTTAGGCACCTAAGGCATTATTTGCTAAAAATATTGTGAATGTTTATTTCTTGAATGAGGTCATACATTTTTTTCTTGTCTACTGAGAGCTGCTGAGTACTGTTACAAATCGGATATATGATGTTTCTTTAAATAAATGTAAGTCATACACTAAAATCATATTAAGTGCAAGAGAAACATGTATTGGGTATTATTTCTGAAGGTGCTGCATTCTGTTTATATGTATTATGCAGAGAACTTTGACACTAGACTTTGATCTATGTTAAGTAGACCGTATATGTAGGATGCTGAATGGTTGCAAATGTTGCTCTGAGACATTCTCACACGAAATATATCCCGTGTCTACCTTGGCTGTAAGACAAAATGCATGTACAGGCTGAACTACTTCCTTTGGCTCTGTTGTTGCCTGTTCTTCATCCAGAGGTTCTCATTTGCCTTCCATGTTCTGTTGTTTACTCATGAAAGCAGCAGTGATAGATAACTGTTATTTAAGAATTATACTCTACAAGTCCACAAGTGGCAGCCCTCTGTAGGTTGTCCTGGCTTAGCTCAGATTTCTGTTAGAATATATGGCCCAATATTTGTGCTATGCAGTTTGAAGGACATATTCAAAGTCTACAACATCACCCAGACAGCACACATACTTCTACAGGCCAAATTTAAAAATGTATAATCTTCAGCTATTGTATACACTCTATAGTTACCTTTGGTTTCACTCTTAAGTCTTTTACTTCCCGGTAAGACTGCCACAAGGGTTTGAGTATCGACACAGTTAAAAAGCCAGGACCCTATCTGTGCTGGTTTTGGCTGGGACAGATTAATTTTCTTCACAGTAGCTAGTATGGGGCTGTGTTTTGGATTTGTGCTGAAAACAGTGTTGATATCACAGGGATGTTTCGTTCCTGCTGAGCAGTGCTTACCCAGAGCCAAGGGCTGTTCTGCTTCTCACTCCACCCCACCAGCGAGTAGTTTGGGGAGGCACAAGAAACTGGGAGGGGACACAGGCAGGACAGCTGACCCCGACTGACCAAAGGGATATCCCAGACCATACGACATCACGCTCGGTATATAAAGCTGGGGGAAGAAGGAGGAAGGGAGGATGTTCAGAGCGATGGCAGTTGTCATCCCAAGTAACCATTACACGTGATGGAGCCCTGCTTTCCTGGAGGTGACTGAACACCTGCCTGCTGATGGGAAGCGGTGAATGAATTCCTTGGTTTGTTCTGCTTGTATGCACGGCTTTTGCTTTACCTATTAAACTGTCTTTATCTCAGCCCACGAGTTTTCTCACTTTTACCCTTCCGATTCTCTCCCCCATCCCGCTGCGAGGGAGGTGAGTGAGCGGCTGCGTGGGGCTTAGTTGTCAGCGGGGTTAAATCACAACAGGGCTGGAAGAACGAGTGGAAGAGATTTGGGGTTAAAATGTGGTCTCTTGCATCTGCCGTTTTCAAAAAAGCCTTATAATTTACACTTTACCATTTTCTAGCAAGCACACCGGATTGTCAGATAATTTTGATAATTTTATCAGAAAGTTGTAATCGTTAGTATTTTTCTTAAAGTCTTAGCTCTCTTGGTACAATGGATTTATGTTATCCGTATGATGTCCATTAATCTCAGGTCTCTTGCTTTTTAAAAAAAAAATAAATGTGGCCCTCAGGTTTTCAGAGAAAAGTTTTAAAATATGAACTTTAAGGACATGGAAAAAGAGAAAGCAAGTAGCTGACTTTTTAAGCCAGCATCCTAATGTGGGGGAGACCTGACTAATCATTTCTAAGCACGTGATGATGGGGATATCTTACATGCTGTGAGCAAGTGTAACATTGGAAAGGCAAATGGGTAAAGGGAAAATCATTGGTAGTAATAATGTCTCTAAATTCCCAAACAAATTTGCAGGGGTGTACTGGGGGAGGTTGCAACCCTTTTGTAAAACTCATTATACATGTAGATCACACATTTGCACCTGCAAGTCACACCGATACCTGCCTAATCCCTCCACCTGGACATGGAGGTGCAAACTGCACAAGCACAAAAACTCAACAGAGTTTGCATGAACTCTGTCAGGAATAAGGTTTTCAAACTCTATGTTGTCTGCTATTACCTTGTAAAAAGGATGACTGACGGTCACACCAGCGCTGTCACCGGTGGAGTGACTGTCGTGGAGGCAGAGCTCTGTCCCGGGTGCTTTCATCCTACGGAAAGAGCCATACGGAAACCCTGTGCATGGCAGAATGCCTGTGCCACCTCGCTGTGATTGCAGCCGTCTAAGAAAAAATCCAGCATCTGTAATTAGCCAAGAGCGATGCTGAGCACAGAATTTGCACAGGCTCTTTCTTCTTGTCGTTCAGATGTAGCTCACGTTATTCTTCTCTTCGGCAGAAAACTCTGATCAGGGAGGAGGTCCTGGTGTGTTTTTGTTTTTAGTCACTCTCATGTCTTTTATTTCAACTAAGGAATGAAGTGCAACTGCTCATCAGCACGGTGTACATAAATATACGTATCACCTAGTTATGCAAACGTCTGCCTGCAACCATTCAATAAACCAGAAAAGCACTACCTTCATTCAGGTAGTCCATCATTTTAGAAACCCAAAGAGTTTATAGAAACAGTTTATAGAAACGATTGTCAAAGACCCCATCATTTTGCAGTTAGTATAATTAATAAGGTGTGCACAAAATCTAAGAGTGTTTTAACACATGTTTTCAGTTGAATTGCATTATTGTTATGTTATAATAAAAGAGAGCCACATGTTAACAGAACACCAGGGACCCAATCTGATGCAACTGTTCAACATCAATAGGAAAATCAGAGGGGAAATATCAAGTTTCCTTTAAAATCATTTTGGTTTTCAAGAGCTGTGACTTTTATGTAGTAGATTTTGTGAAAGAGCTTCTGTTTATAAAAATTATTGGGTAGTGTTGGCTGTCAGAAAACATAAACAGGCAATTAGTGCAATAAGTAGAACGATACAATGAACTCCTCCTGGCAGTCTTCTATCTGGAGCCAAGCAAGGCCCCCATTCAGTGAACAGTTAGGCCTGTGTTTAAGTCCGCAAGATCATCCTAGGAGTCTTCGCGAACTACTCACACGTTAAAGTGTGTGCAAGTGGTTTGTAAAAGCTCAGAAGTATCTTGGGGAAATGGGATTGCAAGGGTGGTCAATGATTTCGTTGTGATGTGGCACCACCTAAAAGCCATTTCAGAAAGCCTTCCTAGAAGTGTAAAAAAGTCCTGCATGCAGTTTGGATTAACTTTAATGGATGTAGCCTATTTGGTGGCCTCGGAAAGACTGTTTACTTCTATGCCTCCCTACTCTCCACCTGGATTCCACACTGCATTTTCCTACTGAGTCTCGGTGGTGGAGATAGCTGGCTCTGCCATGAAATAATAATGAGTTTCAGCCTTTGTAGTGAATGTGGGCTTATGGTCTGTGGAAATATATGAAGGACAAAACAGCCCTCACGAGAAATGCGATTAACTGCACAATGTCACCCAGTTATCTTCATTTCTTCCACTCTATAAAAATCAATGGACGTAATTTCTTGCATGAAAACCTGACCATCAGTGTGTTCTGAAACTGCTCTCATTATCTTTGCTCCAGACCTGCACATCATCTCCTGCACGTGTTCAATCCTTAAAGTTACTCTGATGGACGCAAAGCCAGCAAAAAAACCCTGCTAAAATTAGCTCTCTCGGTGATGCTTTAACACGTTTTGAGAATTAGTTTGGGAACAACTGGGCAGAACCAACACGTGGCGCTCTGGACACCTGCCCCAGGATTGCTCCCAAAGGACAGCTCTCCCGAGCTTGTTCCCAGAAACAGGGATTGTCGTGGGAGGCGCACGTGAGGGATGCTGAAACAGAGATTTGTGGATGGGTTATTCTGAAGCTGAATTGTTCCTAAGGAGTTCTCACAACAGGGGAAGATTCTGGAGAAAACTCCTCATCTACTGATGAAAAAGCGGACCAAATTTATCAACAGAGGTATAAATGCTGTCAAGAAGGATGCCCTTTCTTCTTCTCTCTCCAAATAATGCATACAGCTAAATCTTCTCCTAACACAAGGCCACCAAAGCCAGGGCAGTTATTCCTACTGGCACCTCGTGTGTGCCAACTTAGGTCTCGTTTTTTGTGCGAGTTGAAGGGAAGCACCGACAGTTAGGTCCGACAATAATAACAACAACAGTAACGGCAGACTCCCCGCTTCAGTGACTTCTCACTAATTTGAAGCACCAAAGAACCATCTTCTCAAGCCTATTTGATCAGACAGCTATACCTCCCAGAGAGGTAAATGCAGGAGCAGGACTCTGCACGACCTTCATTAGCTGGGAAGCAGAAGGTGGGTTGACTTTTGTCACCATGCTCCTTCCCATCCCTCTGTTTTGTACATACTGGAAGTTGACCTAACCGGTTCATCCCGATTCTAATTGGAGCCTTTATGTTAAATGCAAAAGTACTTATAACCTACACTTAAAAAGGATGCGAGTCAGGCAATGAGGCACAACACTTAAACTCTGCTCGTCTACAATATATATTCCTATGTACAGAAAGCATGGACAGTGTCAAATGAAACACGCAATTAGTCCTCCTCTAACAGTGAGCAGTTCAAACTGTAACATCATGCCAACCGTGATTAAGAGTGATACAGCACATCATCATTGTCAACACTATTCAACCAATGTAAACCTTAGTTAGAAATGTACTTGTCAGAGAAAAATGCGCCTTTGATTTCTATTACACTTTCCCCAGTAA
>JANHGO010000044.1:5723202-5743448 GCA_024606505.1 Aquila spilogaster | reverse complement strand
TCTTCTCTTCTGAGGCAGGTATACCTCGAACCATTGACAATCCATGGAACTGAATCATTAACTCTTTAACTCCCAGTGCCTTACATGGTGTTATGGTGTGGAATACCAATAACAAATGTCATAAAACCGTGACATCTGTAGCATTTCCAACGAGTAATTTAATAAAAGGCAATTCAACTTCAGAAGGAATATTATGATCGAAGTGAAAGCTTGGCAGCTGTTCTGCAGGGGCAGGGCTTCTCAGATAGAGTACAGAGCTCTGGGTAAGGCAAGTGCCAGTACCTTTAGATAACGTTTAGGACAAGGATTTAACTGTGTAACTTTTTCAGCCTAGAGATTCTTCCTGGGCAATGTTCAGATATTTCTGCTTTTTTGAATTCATTTGTATGTACTCTGGCTGTTTCTGTCCTTTGCTGCTTAATTCTTTGATAATTGTTTGGCTTATAAAGGAGCTTGTCCAAGGGTCCTCAGGTCAGTTTCTGTGAGTGATGTTGCTTTCTGTACACAGCTCATTTGAAGAAATTCAAGAGGTTGCCAGACCTTGTATTTGACTTTGTCACCTGAGGAGAAAGCATGCATATAATGTTGAAAGAGTTACTTTTGACTTTGTGTACCTATACACACAACCTCTCATTGTTATGCTCGAGAAGAAAACTCAAACACTTCAGTGGCTCAGACATATTATTTTGTCAAATCCTTACTCTGTCTTGTTGACAGAATACATTTTCTCAAAAGCTGAAATCATTCTGTCAAGGAAAGTTATTTTCTTCAATAATCCTGCTTGTTGACAAATGTTCAAAAGAGAAAAAAATCTTCAATTATTCTGGGAAGGTTCTGCCTGGTATCTCCAGGTTTATTTATTTGGCCATGGGAAAGAATGGTTATTAGTTTGTACGTGAACTATCCAGGGCTTGATGTTATGAAAGAAAAGATTATTTGCTTTGTATTTAGGTGAAGGTGCTTTAGGGGAGGATTTTTCAAAGAAGATTGTTCAGTTTTTGGACATAATCCAAATGACTAATCAGCAGCGGACTGTGAGCAGCGCATGTAGCGAGTGGAGGAGGGATGAGCGTAGAGCGGACGTCACTGTCATTTATGTCAAGCACCCATGGCAGAGGTATGAAGGCACGTGTTCAATTGGAGTTAATAGTTGCACTTTCAAATAGCAAAATATGAGACTGATAGTAGGTGTTCTCTCAAGGTTATTTACTTTCATCTTTCTCCTCTGCTCTCCAAATTAAATTGGTTCCTGTTCAGGAAGGTGACTCTGTGTTGTGATTTTTGGTTGGTTTTTAGTTCGCTCAGTTTTTGATTGGTTGTTTTTCTTTTCAGCTCAGGATCTCAGTTGCTGGATTTACTCCAGTGCTGGAGCTGTGTTTTCACTTCAGTTTCCAGATTCTTTATTGTCTGTCTTAGTACTGCATACTGTGTAAGGATGTATATGAAAGGCATCATGAAGAAAACGTCACATTCAGTGCTTGTTTTATTTTAGAGACAAATGCACTAATTCTAGTGGGTTATGAATGGGTTTTGGAGAAGGAAACATTGACACTTCTTCAATGTCTCTTAGAAGAATTTAAAATGTTGAGACCTTTAAGGCACTTTGGAAAGAACTGTTAGAGATTGGAGAATGTTAGGGAACTTTTTTTTTTTCAATCTTGTTTTTGAAGATATTTTTTGAGACTTAAACTCTTGTTTAAAACTGAGTCTGAGTGTTCTTATGTTTTAATAGGTAAGCCTTGTGAATTAGCACTGCCCTTCATTTGTTACCCTCTGTGCTGCAAGTCTACACGTGATAGTGAAGTTTGTGTACTTGTTTTCCATTCTTCTTTCTATTTCATCAATAAACATTCACTCTATCCCCTTATTTAGTTCTACAAGAACTTTGTTAATCTTTGATTTTGTTCATGTTTCTTTTCTTCTCTAGAATACAGACAAGCAAAATAAGTACTGTGATTTTGTTTTGGATAATGATTCTAGTCAATTAATTGATACCTACAAAGTTTTTCTTTCTTTAATAGTGCAGTTTCCTACTCTGTTCTTCCCTACTGTGTTGTCTGCCACATTTGTCTAAGCAGAATAGTGGGTGGTTTTTATTTTCTTTTTATATGTTTCATTCATTCTATTGATTTATAAATCCTTTGTAGTCTTACTGTCAATTGTCTTGATCTCTTTAGTTCCTAATATACAGCATTTTTGTCATACATTAAAAAAGATGTCATTCTATGTGATTTTCCATTCAAAGGAAATTCAGATTTTTAAAATAATAGGCAGTGTGTTATAACGGATGCTTCCTTGACGCCTTTAGATGAAAGAGAAAAGCAACAGGGTTTTTAATAGATACCTTAGATGTAAATCATATTGTGAGACTGAGCAAAAGTAGAACAGCCCTGACTTTTGCTTTCAGACAGGCAGCCTTTCTATTTCTTAAGCTTCATCTCACATCACAGTACTGGTTTCACGCCTGAACATGTTCAGCAGAGTACCAGAACAACATCATGAAGTTTGTACATCTCTGATGTTCTCACCTATAGACAGAAAGTTGGAAGAATATATTTTTATAGAACTCATCAAGTATAATATGTTTTTGTATTCTTTAACTTTTCTCTGAGATTCATACTGTGTGTTTGAAGAAGGCCACTCAACTCCTTTTGCTTCTTTAGATGTGAAATCTTTATGTAGTGAGAGTTGCTCAGTGCCCTCCATGAAGAGCCCAGTCAGTCCACTCTCAAAGTTGAAGGTGTCTTGTCTGAACTTTCAGTTATTATGTTCCTTTTAACTTAGCAGTTTCCAGTCTAATTTTTTTCATGTGTCTCTGGTAAGATGAGCTGCCGATTCTTTCTCATATCAAGGTGCTCATGGTGTAGAAAAAGGCTTTACTGCCAGTGGCATTAATTCATGTTGTTTATAATTTAGAGGATCATAGTAAGTTGAAGCTTTCTATTTCTGGTTTATTCTCCAAAGTAATGAAAAATTAAGGCCAAATGAATAATTTATAATGGTTGCTGTTAGCTTATTTAGATGATTGAGTGTATACAAAGAAATCAAAGCAGTTTGTCAGTTATTGAACCCAAGGTGGATATGAACACACCCAAATAATTATTGATGTTACCAGTTTCCATTATTTTAAACTTCTTCAGAAGTCATTGTCCTCTTTCACAAGGTTGCTCAAGTCATTGTTTGATTGCAGTGCTGTGGAATCTGTAAAAGAAAATTTCTCAGCCTAATGGGTACAAAGTTTCTGTAGTCCTTAGGCTTTACGCTATATTCATTCTATTTCTTTGTCACTTCACTCCTCAAGAAAGGGGTACTCATATTTTATTCGATCTTCTATCAACTATATCTATCAACTTTATAGCAGCAATTTATGAGCTTACTCACAATACTGTCTTGACAAGATAGCTGCAATTCTAAATCTTTTTCCCCTTCCCTTTTTGATCTGTAGGCTCGGAATTATTGTTTTTAGCAAATTGTTCTTTTTTTTTTTTTTTTATAATAGATTATCCACATTCCTTTATTCTGTGTATACTTAAACGTGCTGCCTCTAGATCAGTAACACTGACTGTATTTATAGGAAAAAATAAGTTTTAGGAAAAAATTGGTATGCAGAATTTTTTAAAAACGAGTTACAAAAACTCTATTGCTTGTTAACATGCATCTGAAAATGGCCTAAATGAAGCAAAAAGCTATTACACTTGAATTCAGTGATGTTAGACATAATCCACTGCTGCTTTCATAGTCCCAATGGAGTGTATTGCTGCAGTTACGACAGTTACGGAATTAACAGAGAGAACTCTTGAGTACCAGAATCAGCTTGAACATTCTTAAATGTAATAACATCAAAGTGACTATTTTTGTGCTTAAAGTCTTGTAAATTCATTTGATGTTTTATTGCTTCTTAGGAGAAATAACTTTAGTAAATCACAGGATCATCAGATTGAAAAGGACCTCAAAAGGTCCTTCAGCCAATCTCCTGCTCAAAGCTGGGTCAGCTAACAATAACTATCTGTTAAGAAATTTTAAATATCAGGATATGATTTAAGGGTGGTTTTCATTTTGTTTATGATAATGTGAATACACTACAGAATTTAAAGCATTCATTAAAATACTAGATTACAATGCTTGTAACATTTACTATGAGATTCAGTTGTAACATGGTATTTTTTTGTGCTGTAGGAAACTAGATATGAATACATACAATATGGAGATTTTCTGTAATAAAGTCTTTAGATTTTATTCATTCATAAAAACATGTCTCATTTATTTATTTTTAAAACATCTGTTGGAAATGAACAGCACTTTGAAGTTTGTTGTAGTAAAACAGGATGGAAGATGCTTTCATTTCTTTTCCACTTTGCGCTCATGGTACATAAGTGCTGAGTTATATAAATTCATCCCTTTGTTCTGAGTTAATTGATTGCTGCAGACTGAGAGCTTAAATGCTCCTGCTAGTTGTTTTGCATAAACAGGTTGAATGGTTAATTGAGAAAATACATAATACTATTGGGTTACTGCCCACTGACCAAAATAGTGCAGTTGTGATTATTTGAGTAATATGTAGACCTTGACAAATAATTGCCATTTCCTCTTATGACTGCTCTAAAGGCAGTGCATGATCACACAAATAGCTCATTGTTAGTAAAGAGTAGGTAAGAATCCAGTCCCAAAATTACACTTTGGAGTACTGGGAATGCCAGAATACTTTGTAATGTTTTTATTGTTCAGCAACTAAGAGCTGTAATAATTCATGTTTTTGAATTATTGTTAATCAGGGTGAAACTGCTGTGATAATACTTTATTTTTTCCAAATAGTGACAACAAAAGCAACAAACAAGTTTTTCCTAGCTTTCATTAATATGCTGGGCAGGTTGTTCCTCTTATTTTTATGAGTTTAAAGTATGCTCCTAAAATAAGAGTAAGTAACAAAGAAAAGAGAGCTTGAAGAAAAAAATAGGAGTCAGAAGCCTTCTGTTAGTCAGAAGCCCGCAAAATCTGAGACGTCCATCTCCAGCTTTCAAAATACCTTTCAGCTAAATAATCAGCAGTGTGTCCCAGACAAGGTGAATCCAGAGCACCATTAAGTTCTGCCTCTGCAGAGGATTGCATTGGGGCTGGTAGTTACCTCTCTTCTATACATCTAGTTACAGAAAGAAGCAGGAAGTGCAGATAAGGTGGAAGTGGTTTCATACGGGCAGCTGGGTTAGATAATGTGATAGAGTGTTTGGTTCTGTTTGAGTTTTACTGTGTGGTTAACAAAAATAATAATAATAATAAACTTAAAGTTTTACTGTCCTGTGTGTATACCTATAATGCCTTTATCAAGTAATGATGGTGAATGTAACTGCATTGATTGATCAAGCAAAATACAATATAATAAATGCTAGTAGAAGCTAACTGAAGTACACAAGACTTTCAGAAAGAGTCATCCTCAGTTCTCGTTAGGGATTTAATGCATTGATGTTGATTTAATAAAAATCTTATGGAATATTAAGAAGTTACTGCAGAATTTTAGCCTGATAGCAAATATACCTCTACCTTTATTCTTTTGTCTCACCTACTGTACACTCAAATGGTTTTCATTTCTCTTTTGTTTCATTTATGAAGAAAACTAAAAAAAACAAGGTGAAAATAGATCTATAGTTCTAGCAAATGAATTTTTCATTTGTTTTCTGTATGAATAGATACTTGAAAACTGCTACTTACTTGTATGCCAGGATGACTTTGAAAAAGTTCCCAATGAGGAGCAATAATATATTCTAGTATGATCTTGGTTATGCAGGTTTGAATATGTTGTCTGAAAAATGCATTGCATATAAAAAATAAATTTGGAGTTTTTTTCAGACATTCATTCTGTAAAATATGTATTTTACTCTTTTTCTAACACTGATTTGGGTGTTTGATTTTCTTGAAGTTTGAGTAAACAGTTCTCTGAAAGGTATGTAACATTTTAGTTCATGATTCATATCTTGTTTCAGTGATTTATATTTCAGTGTTACTGTTGCACCTTGAATGCTGAGATAGGAAGTAACTTTTCTTGTACAGGAAAAAATTGTCCATTTAGTCACTTGTAATAATACAGGTGCTGTGTTCTCTGAGTTTCTGAATGCAGGCCCATATGCCAACAAAACTATTGTTTTGTGGTATTGCAGAAGAAAATAAATCAGCAGCTATAACTGGCTCTAGCATCATTATCAATGATAAAAAGTTGTCTACGCAAATCCCTTTTCAACTGAAAGGCATTTTCCATTCTGATTTTTTTCTTTACATTCTATAGGAGATGTTAGGAAAAGCAAGGTAAATCTGACTGAGTAAAGCATTGACTTAATTTGTTATATCACTTTTTTTTTCCCTTCAGAAATAAGATGCCTCTTTTTCTCAGATGACAAAAACACAAAGTTTTGTTCAGGGCTTAATTTAAGACTAGTAGAGCATAAAAATTCTAGTAGAGCATAAAACTTCTCCACTGATGGTTGCATTGCATTTTCAAGTCAAAGCAGTTCAGTGGCATATTAGTAAGACATCATTTTTTTCACCTTTTAGTGGGATCTTTGCTCTTCTCATGGCTGTGGATTTCCAGATTTTGTCTAAGTGGTGTCTTACTGTATTACTATAAATAATTGTAAATGCTTAAGAATCTTTTTGTTGATATTTTGCTTTCTAGTTGGTTGTTGAATCTGTTTGGTTTACAGTTTGAAAAGTTGTTACGAAAAAGATGGAGACAACTTAAAGGTTCCAAACTCTGGCTAATGTAGAATTAATCAGTGTGGATAAGTCACACACTTCTGAACACAACTTCAGGTATGCTGAGACCTTAAAAAGGGCATGCAGCACCTCCTACCTCCTTTGTAGAGAGAACATACAGTGCACAGTCCTCAGCTCCTCCCCAGGATCTCTGACTTGTGTCCCTCTTCTAGGCCCGTGGTGCTCATTGCATCTCTGTAGTGTCCCACAGCTGTGCAGTAGTGCATTGCATTGGAGTTCTGAAAACAGCAAACCTTAGTTGTCTGTGTTGTATCAGTTATACCTTTAAAGTGGTGGCGTAGCTCTGAGAAGGAAATCTGAAGCTTGATGCCATTGCCATAAAAGGCAGGCATGCCATAAGTAGTTTGCTGCTTGAATTCTGTGCATGATGGCTATTGTTTGCATCTGTGATTTTTTTTTGTGACTAGTTGTCTGTTAAAGGATATTACTCAATTCATCAAGAAATGATACCAAAAAAAAAAAAGGTGCAGATTGATTCAGCTGTTTTTAATCAGCTCTGTAGTTGTTAAAATAGATTTTCAAAAATAGAGTGAATGTGAATGTTCAGAACAAGAAGCTGTTGTTACCTGGAATTGCCTGAGCCATCACACTGCAGAGCCCACGCATGTATTCTTTGTAAAGTAGCTACAGCACTTCAGGCCTCTTCTTCCTTCATCTCACCTTATTCTTGAATTCTTTCACTCTGTTCCTAATCCCCCGCATCTAAGCTCTGCTACCAAGCTGTTAAAGAGCTAACAAAAGCCCAAGCAGCTCTTGTTAGCAAGGAAACTCGAGTTAATCAAGGGACTTAGGGTTTTCTGTCTCTTTGCCAGACTCGGAGGGTCTTTTACTTTCTGTGTGGTAAAGACTGGATGTTGCTGTGTATAAAAAAATAAAATAACATTAGAGTCCACTTGTGCAATACTCAAATGTGTTATGCTCCTAAGTATGCTTTTGGCTAATTATTATTGAGTCTGGTATTTTCTCCTCCTCAAACCTTAAAACTAAGAATTACAAAATGCCATAAAAGTTCACAAAGAGTTTTTGATGGAGACTTTAGGACTCACCACTAGATCCTCAGAATTACACTGTCAGGTATAATACAGAATAAGAGGTCTGCTATTCATACAGGGCTTTATAAGGTGGTAGAAAAATCATCTCTCACCAGGAAAATTCTATAGATGCCATTCCACATCTATTGTAGAAGCTCATAAATGTTACTGAACTTCCTTACTGATGCAGACTATCCAGTCTTGTGACCCTGCCTACAAATTTAGTTTCATGTGAACTCTGGGGTGAAAATAAAATATTTTAAATTTTGTAAGGCATTCTATGCATTTATTATCCCGAAGGCTTCCTCAGCAATTTCCCCCTCTCGGTCTAACAATAAATGCTGTCTAAAAAAATAATAATAATAATAAATTGGGCATTTTTATTATGTGCACCTTGGTGATTTAAAGAGGAAGTTGTGCACAGCAAGACATACTCAGAGTAAGTTAATGGTATCTGGAGTCTCCTGATGCTGAGCTGCTGCAGATGTTACTCGGTGCATATGGAAAACAAGTTTCCTGACAGGTGTACTTTCTCTTATCACGTAGTGAAAAATGCACATTTGCAAATTAGGCAGTCATTGTATGAAGCATCACACACAATTTGGGGGTTTCTGAAGATAATAAACTTCAGTTGGTCTAACATCTGGATCTTGTTATTTCAATAGCTTCTCCTCAGTGGTGGAAACATTGTCTAATACATACCTTCTGTCATACTTATTGGTTTAAATGTTTATTTGGGAGAAGAAAGGAAAACCTTTTTAATACTGTATTTCTACAGCATGATTCTTCAAAATGTTAATGTATTGCATAGATAGGAAACATAAGTGTTTTTAAATCTGAGGGAGCAGATGGTTCTCAAAACCTTTAGGCAACATGCTTTCCCTTCAGTTGTAGACCAAGTGCAAGTATTTATGCCTGGTACTGTAAAAGGAACTCAATTTTAAAAAAAGACAATAAAATGACAATGAATTACTTTCCAAGTAGATATTTTTAACACATGACTGCTTCCATGTTCATTTCCTTGGAAGATGCGTTCCTTTGTCATTTAAGATAGGTTTAGATTTAATTTTTGGAATCCAAAGCTCAGTCCCCACAGTTAGGATGTAATCCCTTTGAGTTTTCTGGTTGTTGCATCCTCCTGTATTTTTTTCCAAAAGATTTTGTATCACCTGCTAATGTGCAGTTTGTTTAAGCTATTTTACACCTGATCAGCCTTTACTTGTTCTGTAGACATGAATTTGAGACAATTGGCTTCATTTGTGACTGCTAGTATGGTAATTGCTATGAGTTATGCTTGAAATTATTAGAAGGAGAGCTGTATGAATGGCTTTGAGGGTACTTCAGAGGGGCTGTCAGGTGGGAATGCCAAGTAACAATGTGTTGACAGGTCACACAGATTTTAAAAGCAACTTTAGGGAAGATGGTGATTTCAAATGGAGGCCCTCTGAAGGAAATAAGACAGTGAATGATATCTTGCTGAAATTAGATTAAAGTCCCGTTGTTTTTATTGATTGACTTAACACTTTTGGAAGCTTCCAATGTGCTTACCAGGATTACAAGCTCCATCTCTGGCTTCCATTTAACTTCTGTCACCATTGCAAAGTTGGCACTGTAGGACCGATGTACAATGCTGTAACTTCACAGTGAGGCTGCAAACATATATCTTAAGAGAATAAAATAATTGAGAACGCTTTCATCATTTAAAGCAAAAGAGTTGTTTAGGGTGATACCGGTGGTTGATTAGTACTTATTTGTTTAATGCATATTGGAAAGTCACAAAAACCAGTAACTGATGCTGATAACAGTATCTCCCTCACCTCACAAATAAATAAAACAGCCTCTGCAAAAATGGAGGAATATTATTATATGTTGTTTAGTCAGAAAAATGGAAGGATGTTTTAGTCCTGCAGAAGCTACAAAGCATTTAAACTAAACGGAATGATAATAAATAATAATTTGCAGAACTGGTAATGGTGCCAAGATTATCCTGACTTAGTATCCTGTGTGTGTGTTGGCTCATCTTAGACTTACAGGGAAGCTGATCATGTGTTGAATCAGTTTATTCTTAAGATACTACTATTTATTTTTTTGAAATATAAATGTAATTTCCATAACTGACCAAAATCTTGTTATAAGTAACATGACAGCAGTCTTAAGTTTATATTTATGCACAATAGTCAGGCACATGCTTAACACTAAGCTTGTAAAATAAATATGGATACTCAGATTTAATATTTTAAATAATATAACAAGTTTCTGAATTGAATCATTTAAAAGAATATTTGAACCCAAATTGTTAACGAATCTAACAAAGATTTATGTAGATTTAATATTGAGATAGAAACACTTTCCAGGTTGGAATATAATTTAGTCTATATTAGCTACATGAATGGTTATTTCCTAGTCATTCAATCTTTAAACATCTTCTAGTAAAATATATTTGGTAGTTAAATATTAATAGTAGCTTATGAAAAAGTAGAAAGGATAAAGCAGTATATTATGTGCAATTGTCATGGAGGAACAGCATGTAATTAAGTCTAAGAATGTTATGATCCAACTAATGCTGCCTGGAATACTTCTACTATTTCACTTTAAATGAAAAATAAATTATTAAATATTAAATAAAATAAAATAAAAATTGGATCACAATAAGAAATTGTGTTTGCGAATGAAAGTTTTTATTACTGATATTTTATAAGTCGTATCAAAAGTGACAGATGATATTTGATGAAAAATGTAAGTATGAAAGTAACTTCAGCAGTAATATACATTTAGAAGGTATTACATATTTAATAGTAGCTTATATTCAATTTTCTAAGTTGAAACAAAGGGAATATGGGAGAAAAAAATTAAAGTAGTTAGAATACAGACAAAAAATTATATTATTAAATGAAAAAGTAGTTATTCCACGTTGCTTTTCCAGTATTAACTCACAGTTTTAAAATCACAATAAATTAAATGTACGTTTATGCGTGATTCCATTACTGATGGCCAGGGACATGCAGGTAATAGATTATACAGTCAGAAAGGAGTATGAATTGAAGAAGGTCTTACAGGGAGAAGAAACAAAACAAAACAAAGCTACCTAATCTTTAAGATGGTTAGTGTTAAAAAATTCTTCTGTTTTTAGCTGTATTGACAATGTTACAAAACTGAACCTTATTTCTGACCATTTTAAATTTATCTTTCAGGCATTCTCATATTTCTGTCTTGTAGACTGAGATAGTTGCCAAAGTTTTCATTTATAGAGCAACGGTTGATCTCAAATATTTTTTTTATTTATAAAACATAGTGAGCTACTTTATTGTCCTCTACATATTGTCCATGCATTTAACCGTGCTTATGGAATATATCTGACCCTTTCTCTGTTTAACATTTTTAGTGGTTGGCCAAAGCTGGTACAGCATTCTGAATGCTGTGTTTGGTTTTGTTTTGTTTTGCTTTTTCCTGTTATTCATGAGTCTTAGAACTTTAGGATTCTGCAGAAATCTTACATCTTAGCTTGTTATACACTGAAATATCAATAATCTTCAGGAAACTTTATTGTTGTGTAAGCATCATTCTTTTGTTGTAAATATTTGACTTTATCAAAGTAAGCATTACTTTAGTAGCTATCTCTTACAAAGCTATCCAGATTGCTTTGGTTTCAAGGACTATCCACTTTATAGCTCACATTTATACCAGTGTGTTTTTTTGATCTCCCTGGATCCACAGCATGTACCAGAGAGGTGATGTTTTTCCTTTGCAATTGATGGAATAAAAGAGAGTCAATGTAAGGTCAAGAACCTGTCCTTCTTGGCTCTTGCTAGAAGGACATGTTGATAAGAATTCTATTTTTATGGCTATAGCAGAAGACCCTTTAATTAGTTCATTTTATTTAATTTAGCTTGTACTTTCTTTATTCTTTTTTTTATAGTTGATTGAAGTATGAAGAATTTATCACAATTTCTTTAATTTAATAACCCGTTGGATTGCATATCAGCTGTACAATAAATTGTGAGGGGAGAAGGAGGAGTAGATCTTGATTACACAAGGGTCTGTCAATCATGATGTCTACCTAAAATCTATCTTGCATGAGTATGTCTATTGTAATCCAGCAGAGTGTTAGTCAGTGTAAAGCTACTGACCAAGGACAGGATTTTATGCATTTGTAGCTAAGTATTTTAGTATTCTCAGCTTACCCTCTTTCTGTTTTGAGGTTAATTGGAATTGGCAGAAAATCATCACAGATGAGACAGTCATAGAGAAACACCTTTATTTAGGAAAGAAATAGTTTGTATTTTGTGTATACTACAAGGCATTGTGCAGTTCTCAATGGACTGGTTGATAATTAGCTTTTAAATTTACTTTTTTGACTGGCGCTCTCTTCATTTCATGGTTACCTTTCAAACTTTATTAGGATTTTTGTGCATACTGTTTTGAGTTTGCCATTGTCATCAAATACTATCTATTAACTTCTTGCTATTATGCTGTAATATCTTACTTCAACCACTTTGATCTCTTCACTTTTACAATTTAATGTAAAATTAGAACTGTGCAGTCAGATGCAATTCTTAGTGATTTTTAATTTCTGTAATGTTTTTTGCTAGAATGAGTTTTTTTCATGGTAGTCAGTATTAGTGCTGTTTTGGACTTGTGATAGCACACTTGTGCTTTAGCTGATTTTGAGCAGTGCTTGTCCCACCAGCGAGCAGGTTTGGGGTGGGCTAGAGGCTGGGAGGGAGGGAACAGTCAGGACAGCTGACCTCAGTTGACCAAAGGGATGCTCAGCAATAAAAGCTCAGGGAAAGAAGGAGGAAGGGGGAGGATGCTTGGAGTTTACAAAAGTATTTTTCTTCCCAAATAACTGTTAGGTGTGATGAAATCCTTCTTTTCTGGAAATGGCTGAACATCTGCCTACTGTTGGGAAGCACTGAATGAATTCCTTATTTTGCTCTGCCCGTGCTCACACCTTTTGCTTTACGTGTTAAACTGTCTTCATCTCAGCCCACAAGTATTCTCACTTTTGCCCTTTTGATAAATTTTCCCATTTTGCTGTTGGGGCAGTGAGTGACTATGTGGGGCTGGGCTGCATGCTATGGGTAACCCACAACACTGCTTTTTTATATATCTGTGGTCTTTTAACTAATACTTTTTTTCATGCTTGCTTATAATATATTTAGAAAATGCATTATTTTTTGTCTAAATGACTACTAGAGTATTTGGAGTTTACTTTTTCTACATCACTGAAGTGCTTTCTTTGTTCAGAATCACACAGTGGCTTGGAGTTTAATGTGAATGCATTTTTCACTGTCCTTATGTATGCACTGTGCGTAATTTGTATTGGCGTTGATTGCTTTTCTAATGGGTTCTTAACTCTTAGATTTTGGTACAACCTTTCCTCATCCTTTGATTTCTTATCTGTTTTGAACTTTGTTCTGAGCTGATTTCCCATGATGTGCTACTAATTTTGTTGCTGTTGTTGCTGAACCAAACGATACCCTGAAAGTGTCAAAGCCTTACCACAGTTCATTATCAAAGGTCAAAGAACCCATTTCATATAGGAGGATAAGGCCAATAAATTACAGCTCTTACAAGGCAATGTGGAGGCTTGTCAAGATAGGTTAATGCTAAATTGAATTGTAATGAAGTGTTTTGATTTGGGAATGGTTAAACTTTTCAATTTGATTTAAAATTCAAAATAATATAGAAGACATGAATGGGCTTTATCTATTTAGAGCAGTGCATTTTGAAATTTGCTTTTAGCTGACAATATTGAAAGTACCTTGATATAGCATCTTGATCATCCTATTTCCCTTAAAAATAACTTCAAATTTTAAAAATAATTCAATGGAGACACTGGTGTTACTGATGAGGTTCTTACTCAATTGGCTTATTTGTACAGTATGATATGTGGAATAATACACTTAAGTACATTAGTGAAATACAGATGATGGTTCTAGCTCTGAAGTAGTATAATTTAAATTATGTCTGACAATCTGACTCTGATGCTTTTTCATTGATTTATTTTTTTTAAGTTAATATCAATTCAGATAAAATACTGCAGACGTATTCCAGAAGAAATTTGCTCTGCTTCTCTTTGCACTGTAGCTCATAGAGGACACTAAAGCTCTGATATCTTGTTTAAAACAGTATTAGTATAACCTTGAAGATGATGAAAGAAACAACAAAAAGAATATTGCATGGAATGATTAGACATTTGAATTTTGGACTGAACTGAGCCAGGGAGTTGGAGTATACCAGAGAGAAAATAAATGTTTTTCTCTAAAGGAGAACCCTGTGGTTGTACTGCCACTTTTCAGTTTTTATGAGTCATTGACACTATTAGGTATTTTGCTCTTGTGCACATAACATTTCTGCTATCTATCTGCATTTTTTTTTTATTTTTTTATTTTTTTTTAATTATACTATGGTGAATCCAAAATGCTGTAGGCGAATGTATTTACAGTGTTACTAGTCAGTAAACAAAGTGAAATACTATTCAGGTAAAATCTTCCTGGTCCTGACCCCTTACCTCCTATTCACTTCTCACATCAGCCTCGTGCTCTAGCAGCAAGGCCAGCAGGATACTTTCTGTGGAGTTCTCCATTTCTTCAACTGACCTGAGTGGCAAAGTAATGTTTTAATATTTAATAGAAACAGTTGCACAACTGGAGAAAAAAAATAAATATATATATTTAATGATTGGAACTGCTCTGAAGCTTCTTGTAAGGTATTTATGGTTGGTTGCCATAATAGAATTTTAAATCTACTAGGAATTAAGACCAGTGTTCTGGACAGTAGATAGTTTCCAGTGGGAGACAAAAAACTGCATAGCTTTCTCTCTCACTGCAGCTGGTTTGCAGTTAGATGTTAAAGATTTTACATTTCATTGAAATGGAAATCTATTGCTTTCTTCAGCTAGCATTTAACACAAAATATGAAGATGATTATCAGACTGAGGAAAAAATGCTGTAGTAGTCTATAAGCACAAATGGTTCCCCAAACGGTTGATATTTCTGTTGAGTTAGTAGTCAGAGAAGCAATTATTAAAATGTATTTCGTAGGATTTAGAGCAGATGTGCCATTGCAATGGCAGGCAGCATCTTCAATCTCTCTTGACACCTTTTGTTTCACAGTCAAGCTGCAGCCCCAGGGGGATAAACTCTCCCAGCCAAGAGGTCGGCATCGAAACCACAGCCTGGGTCACGAAGAGCTGCCAGCTTTTTCCCTCTTACAGAAAACGCCTTACTAGAATCAAGGTTGAGGTGATAATTCTGTTAATACATTAGACAGCACACAATACATCGCCTGTCTAAAAGATCCTTGATGATGCCAAGTGGTCCCAAAATGGAACGATTTTGCCCTTGTGGTCTTTACGTGTGAAAGCACAACTCAAATAGGTGAAAGCATGTTAAAATTTCTTGTAACCACAGCTACGTCTCAGCTCCTTAGAAATACATTGCATTTATTAAGTGGTCAGGTGCATTACACAAAAAATACTGGAAGTTTTTTTTTTTTTTTTCTTTTTGACACTCTTCATGTAATTGTATCTATGTACATTGTGTCATTTTGAATGGAACCAGTGGTTTAGTGAGTATACTGATCAGAATGTGTTCCTTTCACTATTTTCTAAAGCTTAAGATTAATCTTATTTTCTTTTAAGACTGTCTTCTCTGAATTCTCCCATGACTTTATCCAAACAGAATAGGACAATTAGAATAGTTCAGTTTGAAAGGACCCATAAAGATCATTGAGACCAACTGTCTGAGCACTTTAGGACTAAGCAAAATTTAAAGCATAACTATGAGGGCATTATCTAAATGCCTCTTGAACACTGACAAGCCTGAGCATCAACCACTTCCCTAGGAAGCCTGTGCCAGTGTTTGACCACCCTCATGGTAAAGACATTTTTCCTGCAATGATATGAGAGACTCAATGGTAACTGATTATCGATGTCCCATAATTTACTACTAGAGATTCCCATTGTGACAGAGGGCCCAGTGGTATTCAGGCAAGCTCTCCATTATCTTGGCACAGAGTGCTGATCACCAGTCTCAGAAAGACTCCTGACATCACTGCTACCAGCCTTCTACCTGTGCGCTTTTCACTGGGACATGCTCTGAAGAATGTGCTGGGCAGGAAGAACTTAGCTAGTGTGTAAGCTTTTAACATTGACAGTGACCAATGCAGTCCTGAAAGGCAGTTTTCTTCCAGTCTGTCTTCAAGGAACCACAGAGGGCAATTCGAGAATACTAAATGACATGAAACAACTGTGAGTCGTTTGTGTGTTCTTTCTTAGCGATTGCATTGATTCTGATAAAGTTACTTTCATAAGTCATAGTTACATTTCTGTTGCTGTATATTAAAAAAAGATCACTTACTGTATAAGCATCCTCATTTAATATGCGGAAAAGATCAATGAGCAGAAATAATGATTTTGGACTTGCACAATTGTTGAAACAAATCTACAGGGTTCCCATGACACTAGCATTTAACATCTGTCTTTTGCAACTGCATTTTCACTTGTAGATGTTTTCCCATTGGAAGCACCACAAGATTCTTTGGGAAAAATACAGGTTTCCTGAGATTTTTCTCATTTAAATGCAGAATCAGATGACATTAGGAGGAAAATAAGTCATCCCCTTCTCCTACTCTTCTTCTGACGTTTCAGAAAAGGAACTTCCTTTTGGTGCGTAGCCCTGTACGAACTTAAATAAGAATCACTGCATAAGGTACCATCCACTTTTCACATTACATAAAGCACAATTTTTCTTGTGGAAGATGATGTTGCTGTTGAAGGCTCATATTTAAAAAAAAACTAGTGTTTTTAAGGTTTCATAACCTTTAAAAAAGGCTATAAATAAGCTTTCCAGTTCCCATCTCTAGGAGAGTCTAGGTCAGATTTAACCAGCTTTGAATGCGACTTTGAACTTGCAGATTATGTAGAATTAAATCGAAATTAAATGGTCTGAGTTAATAGGCAACATTTTCCTTTATTTATTTATTTATTTATATTTTTTACTTGATAGTCAGTTAACTGACTTCAAAGTGCCAAAGAGGTCCCTGGAGAGATGCCTAGACATCATGTCACCTGTTGAAGGTGTAGAGAGAAAGACAGCACAAACGCCAGTAGCAGCTCCTGAAAATATTGGCCATATTGTTCAGTTATAAATACCCATCCAGATCTTTCATGGTGAGTTTGTAATTTGTGTAACTTTCTCCAAATTACGTAATTTCTTTGCCGTACCAGAAGAATGGTAACAGTGGGTAGCATTCATAGATGCATGTAGAGTGGAATAACAAAAAAATAAAGGCTGGATGAGAAACTGGCAAATTATCTTTTCAAAAAGGAAATAAAGGGAATAAACATTATATGATACTACCAAGAAAAATTATTGGTGGTTTGATTGGTATCCTACACATTCTGCACACTAAGTGTAAGTTTTTGACTAGATCATCTCATCTATTGTCATCATAGGTACTCTGCAACTGAGAGATATATGGATGTGGTACTGGTGATAGTCTCTTAGTGATCTCTAAAAAGAGAAAAATGAGTTTATTTAGTCACAGTTATAGCAAGCACCGTGCTGACAGAATGGAAATACACTTCTGCATACATATAATTTCTGGATTAAAAATATAAAACAATTTCTTTTCAATATAAATAATTACAATATGGTTTTAAGATACTCTAAGCATGCAAACAACAGTTGAGAAATTCTGCAATTGAAAATTAGGTAAAGCAAAGATTTAAAATCTTAACAGTTTACTAGGGACACTAAAAGTGTTTTTATTACAAGAGCAAACACTGGTATCAACAGAGATAGAAAACATACTATAAGGCTATCTAAATGAAAAGTGGAAGGCAGATGTTGAAGGCTCTTTTCATTAAGTGGAAAAAGCACATCAATGAACAAATGGTTTTCAATTGCAGCCTCTTCTGTGTAAATTCCATCATTTAATCCCACGTGCACATTAGTTCTTAATGTGTAAAATGAGGGTGATAGTAATTCCTTTTTAAATCCTCCTCCAGTGGTATTCTCAGTGAAAAATTTATCGTGTCAGTCATTTCCATGATAATCACAGGGGTTATTAAGGGTAACTTTTCCTTTTGTCTAGGGGAAAAAAAAAAAAAGATTAAAATGGATACCACCAAATGAAGCTGTATGATTCTTTACTTTCACCACATTTAAAGACTAGAGAACTGTATATTTTGAGAGCTTTGAAGGATATATATGAGATTTTGCTTAGTTCAGTATAGATAATTGGAAGAGTTTACTTACTGAACTTTTTAGAAAGCATTTGAGTAAATAAGTATCCAAGTTTGTGGCAAAGATTTCAGTAGTCTGTAGTTACTGTAAACTGAAAATGAATTGCCGTTTAATCACTGGAAGTCTTCCGAAAATAAAGATATCTTGCTCATGTTCTTACACTTGGGTCAGATAAGTGATGTAGAACACTCCCCAGCTGAGAAAAAGAAAAAAAAAAAAGACACAACAATTCTTCTTGTACAGTGTTGCAAGAACTTGGGCCAAATTAATATTGACACAAGATTTTTATGTTAAGAAAGGTTTCTGCTTGGATGAATCGCTGAATGGATCTTGAAAAACTACAGCTGCTGTAATATGAACCACATTATACAAGGGAAAGTATTTTAAGCATTACCATATGTATTATCTATTTCTTTGTATCTGCAGTTCTGAAAACACTCACCAGTAGTATTAAAGATGTCAACTGATAGCTGATTTGGATGAAAAAAAGAGCTTTTTTTTTATATCAAGAAGAGAGGAAATGCCTTATCAAATGTAGAAAATGGTTGGATGAATTGCTTTGGTGGTTAGGTTTGAGTCTAGCTGTGCTTCTGAATAATGCGGATGATACATGAGGAAGGAATATGAGGTCGAGACACTTGCAATCGCATTAACCAAGACAAGCAGACACTGCACAGTGTCTATTCCATTGTGTGCACAGTGATGGTCCTAGCTGCAGATGCACTGTCATCTCTGCGCTTTTCAATTATATTTTTGTAATTTGCTCCTGGCTTTCTCCTCTTCACTGGGCAATGCATTCAATTGAATTGGAGTTATAGACTGCTTAGTGTGGTATCTCTGTCTAAGCATTGAAAATTCATAACAACAGTCACAAATAAGGAAACTTTAATGTCATTTCAAGAAGAAGAATTAAAACTAAGGTATTTTATATGAAAAATATTGTGAATGTTTTTTATTACTTGTCTGAGGCCATGCTTTTTTTCTTGTGTACTGATCTGCTGAATACTGTTACACATGTTTCTTGAATTAAATGGATGTAAATCATGCACTAAAATCATATTAAGTGCATCAGAACATGTATCGGATGTTATTGCTGAAGTTGCTGCATCCAGTTTATATGTATTATGCAGAGAACTTTGACACTAGACTTTGATCTGCACTAAGTAGAGCATCACATCATGGTTACAAATGTTGCCCTGAGACATTCTCATACAAAATATATCTCATCTCTAGATTGGCTGCAAGACAAAACTCATGCACAGGCTGAAGTGCTGACTTAGGCTTTATTGTTTCCTATTCTTTAGCTAGAAGTTCTGAGGTTACTCAGTGAAAACGGCAATTTTAGGAAATCAGAACCTAACTGTCTTCTGTGGCTGATGTTCGTAGGAGTCGTGTCCAAATGCCTGAAAAAATGGCTGTACTGCCTATGGAGCTACAATTACTGTGACTGTTTCTGCATCGTTCCCTGCATGTCTGAGAATCAATGTCTTTCTATCAGCTTCTGAAGGAAAAAAACTTGTTATCTCCAGTTGACCAAATGTGACTTTTGCTGTATAAACACTAAACACGGATGCATTAGGAATCATATGTTTTGGTCAGTTGTCATCTTTTGCCTTCCTGGGTCCGATGGAGTGCATTCATTAACTCCATTCTTCTGTTAAATAATTCCTTAAAGCATGCAATTTATGTTTTAAGAGATGTAATTAGTCCTTACATCTAGTTACTGTCAAAAACAAGGGATTCTCCCAACATTCTCTCGTTAGTATTCAGTCAAAGAGACTTGCTCCTTTCAGTTCCCATTCATTATTATTTAACCGTTAATCCAAAAAGTTTATAGGCTCATGTTATGATGATTATTTTTTTGGTTGGTGTCCAAAGGGTCATTTTGAAAGAGGCTCATTTCAGAAGGATTGCAGAGTATGTAGATTTGCAGGAACATTTAATGTGTTTTGCTTCCAGTCTTTCTCTCCCTGGGCAACATGCCAAGAACTGTCTGAGGTTTGCTTTGTAACTACCGAATCAGTAATGCAAAGGCAGTGAATGTACATAGCTATCATACCCATCTGTCCAATATTACTACACATGGAACTGACCATATTGAACATATTGAATTAATTCCACTACAGCGTTGCCCATCAAATTACTTGACTCTTTACATCACCCTTTTTTTGCTCCCTAATGCAAAACATCCATTTTATTT
>JANHGO010000044.1:5679635-5723077 GCA_024606505.1 Aquila spilogaster | reverse complement strand
TCAGCTCTCAGATAATGGAGTAAAACATTAATGGAACTGAGCTGGCCCAGACATTTGCTCATAGAAACCAGCCACTTATTATGCAGCGCCTTGGCATCATTCTTAACACTATGTCAGCTCCAGTTAAGGTTTCTGTTGAGTACCTGACTTAGGATCTTCCAGAAAATTCATAAATCATAATCCTTTTCTTCAGAAAACAAAATAATTAATTTGCAGCTTATAATAGATACATACAGGAACTTTTCAAATTTATTAGCAGCGCCATTAAAGTCATATGTATAATTTAATCTAAAAGAAACGTCCTTCCTTTGGTAAGAATTACTGGGTTATAAACTTTTAAATCAGAACAATGACTTATAAAGAGAATAACCTTTTTTTTTTTTTTTTTTTTTTTCCAGATATGAAGGAAATAAAGATAGAAGGTGGTTAGGTAGCATTCCCAGTTTCTTATATACATCTACATTTTGGGTCTAGAGGCTGAAGGAGTCATCTGGCAGATTCCTTAGCATTAGGTTTTGTTTCCTTGAGAGTAGTCATATAAATATCAAATACATGAAATCCAAGTATAATTAAAGCATAATTAATCATATATAATAAATTAAGTATAATTAATGTGCTCTCTTATTTATCAATACACTTTTTTTTATCTGATCCATATCACTTTTTATAGTACCATTACACAGAAAGCATATGCATTTCCACAGAGACAATATGTAGCTGTGTTTCTGACAAAATAATACTGGTAGTAATGGAAATGCAGTCTTGATATTTATCCCACTAACAACAGTAACTTAATTAAAATAACAAAATCAAAGTATAGATTTTCAAGGATTGGCCAGCTTTTTGACAAATTATAACAGAATACGTACTGGAGAAGTAAATTGTATCCAAAAATTACTTGTTTGGAGATGTAGATTTGTGACTTTCTAAATGGGTACCTTTGATTAAACATATTTTGGCTTTCCTGAAGTTATGGAATGCTTTGATTTTCAAGGCCTAGTAAAATTATAAGCATATAAATACGGTGTACAAATATATAGCCCTCCATACAATATGTATTTCATACTGTGCATTCCCAATTCTCCTTTTATTGTATTTATTTTAGCTATACCTTTCATATTCAAAGAAAATTGAATCCAAATCTATCAATCTGTAACTGACAGTTATACCTAGTGAAGCAATGTCAGCTGTTATTCAGTTAGAGAATTTAATAGTGTTCCAATTAAAAATAAGCCAGATGAGACCTTCAGAAACCACTTTTTATGCATCTTCTCACATATGTTACTTTTCAAATGAAAAAAAACCAACATATGTGAAAAGCACTTTGATCCATATGGTATGCTCCCCTTGATATTTTTTCTATTAAAAATCTCTATACTGATCAGTCAGTCTTTTGATTTATATAGTTGCTTTTTCCTCAGTGTAGAATATTAAAGACTGTTTTTATTCCTAGATTTAGTACTATTTTCAGTGTAGAGACAAAGTTCAAACATAAAATATCGGGTAGGGAGCAAATGGGATGAGTGTGGATTTGCCCCTTTTTTCTGCAGAATTTATGGTGAAACCCAGGATTGTAGTGATTTTGGGTGAGGTTTGATGTCAATTTTCTTCCCTTTTAGGGAGAGTAACGTGGTAAAACACAAAGAGCTCAGCAGCCAGTGTTTAATTGCATTTCCTCTGGACCCTTATGAAATACAAAATCTCAGATGTTCATCATTACACAAAAACTGATCTATTTCCAGTTAAAACTTGATTTTTTTGAGGAAAATGCTTTCATTAAATGGTGTTGAAATGAAGTACTTTATTTGGCAGGATTTAATGTATGATTTCTTCCTACATGACACTGTAGTGCAATCAACATGATATCACCTGCTTTTTGATTACAACAGAAATTTATACTTCAGTTGATTGTAGCTGTCTTTTTTTTTGTTTGTTGTTGAGATGCTTGTATTTTCATTTATCTATGTAAGATACAGCACAGTGTATATATTTTTCTCTGCTAAATTTGTAGCTTCCTATGTTTTCCATTGCCCTATTATTGGGAGTTTTGAAACTGGAAGCAAGGAGTGGGAATGTCTGTTTGACTGTGAGTTTCTCCAGCCCTTTGGCTAGAAAAGTAGCTCATCCATGTGCAGCTTTGTGTGAAATTGATAAGTAGACTTAATCAAAGCACTCACAAAGTTTGTTTTACTGGAGGTACCAGGAATGCGTAAGAAAAAGATTTAAAAAAGTCTGCAGTGTCCTTTAATGTTTTGGATGTGTTTTCTGATATGGGAGTAAATCTTGTCTGGATAAAAATTCCATTGTTTTTACAAAATTCAGAACCTTTTCCTGTGTTTTTGAACATAATGCACCATATGTTTATAAACAGAGTTTCTCTTTGCTTCCACTGAAAAGTACTACTTATAAATGTCAGGTTATAGCCTGTGGGCTTTAAAGTGAAGTTCAGGAAAAGGAAAATAGAGAAACAATCGTATTAATGGAAAAAGTTAAATATATGATCTATGCTTTTCTTTTTTTTTCTTCTTATTTTTTTTTCCTTCCCCTGAAGATGGCTGGATTGCTACTAGCATCTTACTGCTAATTATTTTTGTATCTGATGCCTAGACATAACACAAGTCTGCTCTTCATGTTAGGAATATTCCACTGTGAATGCAGTGGTCCTATTGCATATGGTGTGGGAATTTATAAATGTGCATTTTTATTATATGACTTTGAATAATATCATTATTATGGTATATTTAAGTCTGTATAGGATGCAGTGGCTTAGCCAAGAGCATTAAGCAATTTGAGTGACATAAGAAATGTATTTTAATAATAGTTTCTGAAAGGTTGTAGTAGTATTTCTTGGTTTATGAAACATGAAGAAAAGATATTTAGAAAATTAGGAGTTTAAGAGCAAAAGTTTTGAAGGGATTTGTGCACTGCAGTGCCAGGGGGAAAAGATTTCAGTGTCCTGATGTTTGACCCTTAAGTTCAATGTGGTGCATATTCTCTTTCTGATATGGGTGTTACAAATACCATTTCTGGACTAGGGTTTACCAGTCTGACGTTTCTTTCCTCTGGAAAAGAAGAGGATATTACAGAAAATGTTCCATGACTCTGAGAATCCTATTTTCACATCTTCCTTTTGAATGAGAGACATGAATAACTATTTAATTTCAGTGAAAGAAATGTGTAAGCTTTACTGAATTGAAAAAGGATTCAGATTATTGGAGAAGAGTCTGAGTGCCTGTTTCTTTTTGTTATTTCTTTAATATATCCATTTAAGTTGGCTTATGTTAGGACATGACATCACCAGCATATGTTGATGGTATGCACTTTTTAAAAATTAATTCTTTAATTTAATAAACCTACTTAGTATTTGTTAATGAATTGGTGAAAGTTTATTATTGTTTCTAAGCTTTCTGTGTATTAGACTTGTAATTTAACAATTCTTAGTCAAAACTTGAATGAACACAATCATAAAACGTTAATATAAACTGCCATTAAATTCTGTTGTAGTTGGGGGAAAAAGTTATGTGCTATGGATAATTTTATATGAACTGTAATTATAGTAAAGTGATTTATACCATTGAAATGAGAGATTAGCAGTCTCAATAGAAAACTTGACAATTAAAGTCCAGTATGAATATTCACTTATTTTGTAAAAGGAGCATTGTTCAAAAAAGCACGTTAGCAGTTCTCTGTTGGTTATATGTAATCCTGCTGTACACAGTCACTGTTAGCTGTCGGACTTAATGCTTTCTAGGCTTTTTGTCCAACTGTGTGTGGCTCTCTGTGAAGGAGTAGTTTGCTTATAAAGGTGTTAGGAATTATTCAACTCTTTTAGCTGTCCTGGAAAAAAGCAAATGATAGGAAATAAGTTGAACTATGTTAGTGTCATTTCTTTTTTTTTTTTAAATGTAGTTTACTTCAAAAGTAATGCCTCCTATTTATTTCCATGAAAACTGCAATAGATACAAAGAACACAACAGTATTTGATAGAGCAAATTTTCAGCTACAACGCACTGTTTTTCTGCTTAGTCACCACCACAAGCTATGCATTTTTGCCAGCAATCAACAGGAACCTGCACGTAGTCCTTGTACAAATCTGCACCAGTGGAGGTGAACCACTGTCACTGTCGCCACTGCTAAAATGCACCACCCAGTGCCTCACTGTGCTCACATCCACTGTTTGGTCTCCATAAACATTCAGCAAGCATCAGTGAGTTCATTAGTTCTGCGTGGAGGAATTGAGTTCCATGTGTTTGTTTCATACGGGCTTTCATGTCAGATCCATTCTGTCCAACTGCCCCTCTGCTGCCATCTGTTGCGTGGCAGCAACATGTAATGAAATATTGGTGGGAAAGTTCAACCTCTACTGCCACACGGCCAACATCAGCCTCTGATGTTGTGAGCCAATGTAATAAAATAGGAGGCATTACATGCACAGCAGCCCTCATAATAAGGGCGAAATTAAACCTAAAAAGTTATGTACGTAATTTCATGAACAACCCATGAAACTTTCTGCGAAGGAAAACAAATTCCAGAGCTCTCAGATATAACATAGTTCCTCATGCTTTTCATTGTGGTTTTTGATTTCTTTTAGTTCTGTTTTGTTTCAGTGCAGGCTGTACAATTGGTAGGTTGTGATCTTGCTTTACATTTCTGAAAATGTATTGACATCCTTGCTCAAAAAAGAGTTGCAACTGAAAATTAATTTAGTCCGTTTGAATTTTGGTTTAACTCACAGAACTACTATGTATTTTCAGGTGAGATTCTGGTCTGGAAGTATAAGTGTGCATAGGTCAGAAGCATATGTAGGAGGAAGGAGCTGTAAAGATGCTCACTTTTGCCTGGCTGTATTTTTACCTCTGTTAACAGTGGTAACCTCCAGTTACATTACAGTCTCAATTCTTAAGAATTAAATTAATCTATGGAAACAGTAAATGTTATTCTGTATCCTCTCCTGTTAGTCAGATTGTCTAGGACAAGTCATCTAGTCCATTTACAGGTGACAAGAATTTAGTGGTTTTTTTTGTGTTTGCTGTAGCTCATCAATATTATATCAAACCATTTGCTTCCTGTAGTTTAACTGAGCTCCCTTAGGGCTACCTTGGCTGCACATATCTGAAGTCTTTCCTGAAGCTTAAGATTTGTACAGGAGATCTTTTTGAGAAGAAAACCTTTTACTTAAAATTTTGCAGCCTTACTGGTGACCACTCTGGTTCTTTGTTTCAAGTTTCTCAGTTTTTGATCTTCTGCACAAGATCATCTGCAGTGCCCAGTGGCTCTGGGTGATGGTAGACCATTTTTAATTTTGCGAAGAATCCAGCTGAAGTCTGAAACTGGTGTAACACAGAACAAAAACCTTTATTAGAGCAGATGGCAGGAAAACAATTTTAAAATATAAGATGGAATAAGAAATTAATCTTTATTTGGACACAGTCTATAGAGTAAAATATATAAAGATTTGGATCTTTTCTTGATTCTTAGGAGAACAAGAAGCTTTGATATATCATGCTGCTTTTGTGCTCCTGTGAGAACACAATACTAGATTCTGGTGTTAGTTTATAAAGAAAATGCAGAATAATATTTGTTGTCTTCATGTGTTTTTTGATAATGCAGGTTTATGTATATACATAATGGAATTACATATACATTGTCACTATGATCTTGAAAGGAAATTGAGATTAAGATAATTACTGTGAGATTTGTGAAAGAAAATCAGTTTTGGAGAACAATGTGGTGTTCTCTTCTAAGTGTCTGATTTCAGCATCTGATTGAAGGCTGATTTCAACCAAACGAGATATTTGTCAAAGGGAAAGTGAACAGTGAAGCTTTCTGGCTTGAATTAAGAGTACTGGTTGAGAGAAGAGGGGAAGTTTACCTATCAGATCACCATAGCAGAAAGTATTGTACTTAAAAGTTACTCATTCAAGCCTTGATTTGCATAATACGAAAACAGAAGCAGTCTAATAGGCTTTTATCTCAGCTTTTAATTTTGACCTATTTAATACTGCCTCCAATGTAAACTGAGTGAGAAGAATTCATTGCTGCTAGGTTGCTATTCATAACATTAGGAAACGTGCTCATGGATCACTCAGAGTTGCGCTGCCTTGACAGCCTGGCTCAGCAACAGCAAGGAGGTTTAATTCCACATGGCCTTCTTTCAGACAGTTCGTTAGGATGCTGGAAGGAAAGCTGACTCTTAGTTTCAACTGGGATGGACACTTCAGAGTGTCTGGCATGCTGCTATGTTTTGGTTCTAGAAGAAAACCGATGTTGATAACACACTGATGTTTATAGTTGCTGCTAGCCAGTGTTGTATACAGCCAAGGCCATTCTCAGTGAAGGGCCCAAGGAGCCGGGGGGGGAACAGAATTAGGACAGCTGACTTAAACTGGCCAGAGGAATATTCCATACTATATGACATCAAGCAGAAGGAGTTTTGAAGGAGATTGGAGTTTGTGTGGGTCATCCACTGCTCTTGGAGCCAGCTGGGCATCAGTCAGGAATGCTGAACAATTGTTTGTGCACCACTTGTTATATATACTCATATATATACATGTATATATATATATATAGTCATAACTGTTATCCTTTTCTTTTTCTCTCTATCTTAGTAAATAGTTTTATCTCAACTCGCAAGTTGTACTTTGTTTTTCCTGATTGTCTTCCCCATCCCACTAGCAAGGGCAGAGTGAGTGAATGACTGTGTGATGCTCAGCCGCCTGCCGAGTTAAACCACAGCACTGACTGATGTAGGTTAAATGATATTGTTTAACTGACAGCCCTCCTCAGATAAAAAGTGTAGAGCTGTTTTTTTTTTGTTTGTTTTGTCTTCTCTGTTTAAACTAAATATCTCAAACTGATCATAGGTTTTCTCATTACCAGGTTCAGTGGCATAATTTGTCCATAACTACAGGCACAAGTGATAGAAAAAGTTACAGATCATTAAGAGAATAAAAATTCAGGTTTCAAGCATCCCATGTTAAAGATGCTGTAGTCTCCTGTTCTGAGTATTTAATGTATAACAACATTAGATTCAGTACAGTCAGTGCTAGATGTGATTTTCATCTTTTGTTACTATTTTAACACTTAACAATATATTTACTCCTATACTTATAAAACCTCAAAGTATACACAAGGGAATTGTGTAATGTACATTGGTTCTGTATAAACAAAAACAGAAACTTTGGTTGAGGAAGGAAGAAATTTAAGATAAATCAAGGTATTTTTTATAAATAAATTCTACTTGATATTAGGTCCTTTTAAACCCAAATTAGCATTGTATTTCCCTGGACTCATTTTCTGTTCAGATCTTCCTACTCAGTTGAACCGCTTACCATTTCAGTTATTGCTGCTCCTTTCTTTATTGTCTTGAAATTGTTCTAACTGCCTAAAGAATGTTCAAGTAGGCAGGCTCAGGAAATTACTCTCAATAGTTTCCCTGATACCTTGCCCATCACTTCACCTCTCTTAAGCTTCCATCTTTCAAAGTCTTCACTACCACCATTACTCCTGATGTCCACCAAGCTACATTCTTAATTTGATCTCCTTCATCTCCGAGTGATAGGCTAATCTTAAATTCAACTTGGTGATGGAAAATAGTAGTAGAAAAGTAACAAAGCTATTGACTTTTCACAGTTGGCACCTTTTTGCTTCATATATTTTTGAACCTGGAGGAATCAGCACTAAATGTGTGCAGGAGTTCAGTTTCTACTTAATGTGTGAGAATTTCATCCCTGTTACTATAGGTAAGGTGAGGTGACCTCATTTCATTAGAGATGATCAGTTTACATTGCAGTCAAAAGCTGGGGTTCTATCTGCACGTGCAAACAGGGATTTAATCTTAGTTTAAAACTAGATCTTTGGCCGCTGCCCTAGTTACACTAACATTAATATCACCAGAGAATGCCAGGCCTAGTGATGCTTACATTTTTCCATGGGAAGCTATTGACAAAGGTAAGTGATTTATCTTGCAAAGCTTTCAAAAGGCAATGAGTTCCAGTCACCACTGAGCTGGATCCAGTTTAAATTGGTGACCTAAAGATGGAAGAAGTTATGCTATTGCTTGTTCTGCCTAATTGTCTTTAACAATGTCTGCTCCTTTGAGCAACTGAATGATTTCTTTTCAAAACTCATATATTGGGTTTCTTCTTAATTGCTTTATGACTATGTCTTAGTGAACAGCTTAGAACATTTTACAGGGTTGGGCTGTGAGAACCTAGAAATTACATTTGTATTACTATTCAAAATAAACCAGGCTGTGTTCTTTGCCCCTTAGATAAATTAGTCCTGCCTGGCTTAAGTCTAGGTGGTTAAAGTCTCTCCAAACAGGTTTACCTAGTCCCTCTTGCCAACTGTTGATGGATCTTAGTGCTTGCAGTCAGTTGCACAAACCACAGACATGGGAGTACCCTAGTTGGTTGCTACAGTCTTAGGGTGTGTTGACAATCAGCAGTCTGGAAAATTGCCTGTCAGTTCTTAATGGAGATGCCAGAGATTCCAGAGCCCACCTGTTCCTACCTTTCACTGTCCTTGCCACCAAAATCCTCATGCTATATTAGTCTTTTTTTTTTTTTTAATTTTTGTTTGGTTCAGTATAGAACAATGAACTTGTCATGCTCTGTTTGATTTAAGGTGAAGCTGAGTTCTCCTGTATTTCCCGCTTGCAAAGGTAGTCATTCTTTTCATGTTTTTAATAGTAGACTTCTACAAAAAGGTATCAGTCTATTAATTACATCTTTAAATTTCGTAACTGGCAGTCTCTAGTAACGCTTTGTAGGTCTTTCTTCTGTTGTTATTGCTATTATTATGCAGTTGTCAAGGGTGGTCAAATTGACAGTTTTCTTTATTGCTCCTAATACAGCTCATACATTGTATGAATAATCCAGTGGGTTGTATTGGTAAATGATTAATTGATGGATGATATCACATACCTTTCTGACTTCCATTCAGAGAATGGTCAGTAGGTTAGTAGAGTGTTCTTTGCCTTTTTGTGTGCAACATTTCATTCTCATCTAACAGGCATAAATTGTTAGCTGCAGAAATCAATAGTAATTGGCACGAATTGCACTGTTTCTTCAATCTGTCTTAGGGCCATTCCTAAACTATTAGGGTCCATATGGACAGACATGTAGACCACGAGAAGACAGCAAGCTTTCAGTAGGACAGATGAACATCACAACCAGTCACTGACATATCTGATTTGAGTTCCCTAGGATTATTAACTATGTAATGAAGGCAATTTAGAGGTAAAAGCAAAATGCTTGCATATCTTTGTCAGCCTGTAAAAATTATTTCTTTGTTGCAGTAAATGTTACAGGAAAAAAAAAAAGATTTATCAAATACGTGGAGAAAAAAGTTTTAAAAAATAGAGTAATTCAATAATAAGTTTACATGATGTAAAAAACTGCATCTCTTTCAGCTTGAAATGTTTAATGATCACTTTGGTAAGCTCAGCAAAGTGATATTTTCTGATTTTTTTCTGAAGTGATGCTTTGGAAGAGAAAATAAAGCTTTTATATATCCTATTAAACTGGCACACATCACATTATTGATTATATATGCACAGTTAGCTTTTCTTATCCAGTTTTGTATTATGGCTGAACTAAATTTTTCTGTAATGCTTTATGGTATATCCTGGTGTTTAAAATGTTATTGAATCTCTGAACATCCCTCATAATAGTTTCTGGTACAGAATTTTATTCTGTGAGATAGAATTGTCATAACAGATGTATGTATTTGCATGGTTTTTTTTTCTTTTCAAATCATATGCAGTTAAGAATAGGTACCTCTTTTTTTTATCAGGATAAGTCTTTCCTTTACTACTAGCACATCACCGGTGGCAGACAGATTAAAGTCATGTGCAGCAGAGAGAGGAAATGGGGAAAGTTGAGCATTTTCCCTGTCGTTCCCTGAATGACCATTATTGCAATCCCTGAGAAGATGCAGAAAATATATCCAGGACGTAGCAGTAATCAATATGTCTGCATCCAAAATATAACTTAAAGATTTCAAAACAAAATGTGTTTAAAGAAGAATCTTTCAGCACATGTGGATTGTTCTACAAGCCAAATGAAGGTTTCAGTCGGTCAGAAATCAGCCTATGTGGGAGTTGCTTGTTTTTACACCTCTGAGAGCATGGTCTGTTGTCTTTTTGCTGCAAGAGTGGTTATCTTAACAAATATATGAATTTAAATATCCTGCTTTAATATCTTCATAGAGTTGGGATTGATAACTCCATTTTGTTTGCAGAAAGTGCTGGAATGGCATTCCTGGATGAGCTCAGAATTTCACAGCAGAGGGCATACAGGGTAAAATGTGCTCACTCTTTGAGAAGGACTGGTGTATAGACATGGTGCCTAGCTTGTTAGCTTGTTTCCTAGAGGAAGAAATAAATTTAAATGATACTCTGAAGCAATCAGTCTGAAAAACTGTGTCATGCCTTTGTGTTTCAAATCTATGGTAATTCAGTAAATTCCAGATCATACTTTTTTTCAATCTGAAAAGGAAAAATAAAATAATGTTTCTAATCAGAAATCTTGCAAAACCAAAGTCAAGTAGTTTCTTTCTGGCTTGCAGTTTATAAATAAGAAATATTTGGCTTTTAGAGTGCAATTAACGCTTTTGAAAATGCCTTCAGTGGTATCTAGCAATTTTTTTCCCATTGGTATGCTAGCTTTGCAAAGCTAACAGGAATGAAATGCAATAACGGCAATGAAGTGTACATATGTAAGAGGATGTCACTTTTATGCAGTTATTTTAGAAGTGCCATACATATTCTAGTGTTCTTAACCTATCAGATTACATTGGCACAGAACTACGTTTTATGAAAATATGAAAAGCAATTAAACAAAAATAAACTATTGCTAGAATTCAAATATTTTTCTACTGCTGGAAGTACAAAGCATGATTGTCATGAAACACCTAGAGCAGGATGTATATGTCAGGTCTCAAAGTGATTACAGTAACAGCACAGTCACTGAGAAGAGGACAAAGGAATGGTTCTGCAGTTCAGCATCAGGGTTTTTGGCTTTTCAAAGCAAGCAGTTTGTACAAAAAGGAATATTTTTCTTTCATGTGTGGAAGGCAGTGACATATGTAGCCCCATGTACATTTATAGTAAAACTCCTAGTTTAGCCTGATTTCATGGTAGCTTTGCTGAGGAAGTAAAATGAAGGTTTGCTCAATAAAGCTGTGCAAAAATGGGGAATTGAAGATCAGTCTGTAGAACATCTTTCCATTCTTTTTTGGATTATCTGCTTTACAGAGCTGAAGGTGCTTTTTTTTTAATTTTTTTTTTTTAGTTACAAATGAGTTGGCAATATCACTATGATATCAACTATCAAAATGTCTGCTCCTTCAGCTAGCCAACAAGATTAAATAACCATCTTATGCTTCCATATGCTTGTACCTGGTTTTATGATTTTTTTGGGCATATTCATTAAGAGTGGAGCTGCTTATCATTTGAGTTAATACTAATACTTCATTTAAAAACTGAAATTGGTTATACTTTGCTTCTTTTCTTTATTTTTTTTTTGTTTGTTTTTGTTCCATACTGTTGGATCTATCCCTTTATTATTAGAAAACTTTATTTCCAATATTTTCACTTTTTTTGGTATGTGTTTTAAATTACTATGTGTATTATTACCTGTTTTTTGTTTTCTTTTTTTCTTTTTTTTAATGTAGAATCTGTGTAGATGGATTTTTGTTTGTTTGTTTGTGGATAGATGAAAAATTAGACATACTGTTAGTGAAGTGTAGCATTGCAGGTGGTATTGTCTTGTCTCTGGTAGGTAAACCTTTAATGACAGGGTGAAATGATTAACTGGGATTTCTGTGACAACTAGAAATTAGTTGTTCTCATCACCTTCTCATGTACCTAGGCAGATACTGCTCAAAGCAAAGGCGTAGGTTGGCATAATTATAGACAGCATATGCTAGATGGTTTAAATGGATTTCAATATGCCTAATATGTGCAGCTGATCTGTGGTAATCCATGGATCCGTTCTGCTGTCAAGACCTGACAGTAAAAGTAATCATGCTAATTTTGTATCTTTTTGCAAAAGCATCTTCAGCTGTGTCAGACACTTCTTTAAAGATGTTGCTGAGGTGGTGGAATGCAGTGTATATTTTATCTGATCACTTAAAACAGGAACCATAAAATCAAATGTTCTCAGGTGGAGGTGCTCTATAAGGTGATATTAAATTATAAGAAATATAAATAGGAGACTAGACTAAAGAAGGAAATAGATTTCATGAGCTAAAGAAAGCTTGTGATAAGTGCTTTTAGTCTCATCAGTGTTTAAGGAAAAGAAAAAGATGTGAAAGATGGCAGAGCTTTAAAGCAAAAGTGTGAGCACAGATAGCTTTTGAATGATCTGAGAAAGTGTCTTTTCTTTTTATCATCAAATGCATAACAACAAAAAATTAAGCAAGGCTGATGGAAAATAACACCTCTGGGATGCATGTAAATACACAAAAGCTTAGAACTCAAAATAGAGCCTTAGGGAATTAAAAAAATGCACTAGGAAGATAATAAAAATGAAATTATGTACAGTCACTAATTGAGAGAATGGAAAGAAGTACTAGAAAAATCTGAACTCCCTGAAGATTGCATTCTGTGGGAATTGTATCAAGAGATTCAGCATTGAACAAAATTTCTTGACTGAGGTGACGTTTTCTACGTTACATTTTCTGTATTTCTCTGTTAACTTTTGTTTCTTTGTTATGTTTTCTGTAACAAAGATCACAGAGGTCATGTGAATTGCAGTCAGTGTGAAAATTCTTCGAAATCACCCATCATTTTTTGTTGTTAAAGAGATAACAGAAAACTATGAGATAAAACAATATTATTCAAAAAGAAAAGCTTTTTGAGAATTTAAATCAGACCACCTGAATTTAGTAAGCTTACACTGGAGGTAGACCTCATGAAACTGAATGTATATAAATCACTGGGGTGAGATGATATGCATCCCAGAGTTCTGAAGGAACTAGCTGATGTGATTGCCAAGCTGATTATCATCATATTTGAAGAATCATGGCTGTCAGATAAAGTCCGCATTGACTGGAAAAAGGGAAATATCTCTCTCATATCCATGAAAGGGAGATCCAAGGAACTGGAGGCTGGTGAGCCTCACATCTGTGCTTGGGAAGATCATGGAGCAGATCCTCCTGGGGGAGGTGTTAAGGCACATGGAAGATATGGAGGTGATCTGAGATGTCCAGCATGGCTTCACCAAGGGCGGATCATGCCTGACCAGTCTGGTGACCTTCTGTGATGGAGTGACAGTATTAGTGGGTGAAGGAAGGACAACTGATGTCATCTACTTGGACTTGTGCAAGGCCAGTGATGTGTAATAAAGACGCAGTTAGATCAGCAAGAGACCACAAGACATGAGTAGAGTTCTCACTTGGAACAAATGCAAGATGAGAAAGAAAGACAGAAAAGAAAGAATTTAGGCTTAATCATATGATCCAGACTTTCTGCAAATTTTACAAACTGTTTTAAATCACAGAAACACTGATGCCAGCATCTATTTTTCAAGGGGTGAATTTAGTTATAAAAATCCTTTCTTTTGTCTCTAAGATGTTCTGAAGTTATACAAGAGAGGTGTTAGGTGAGCAACCATATACTATGAATTTTACAAAAAATGTTAGTGAGGAGAAGACACTTAAGAAGTTGATCTCCAAAATAAAATAGTACAGTGGACAGAGGTTATCTTTTTCAGCATCTGTCCTAAACAGCAGAACAGAATAAGGAAGTAAAGTAAAACTAGAGTATGCAATTATACGTCAGGACTCCCAAGTGTTAGCTGTGGGAAGAAGTGTAAGGCTTCACACTGCAGAGACAGCCTTTGATGAATTTCCAGGCTCCATTTAAAATGAAATTAATAGCCATAGGAGAAAAGCTGAGGATAAATAGATTAAACAAACTGAGGTTTTATAGATAGAGTTTGAATGAGGGTAGTAGAACAGGGAGAAACAGTAATATTGGATTCATATTGTTTCTTGATGACTTGGTACTCTTTATACTTCTTATAGTTTGTAGTATCCAACCTTGAGCATATAAGATGGGGAAAAGTTGCTGAAGTCAGTTATGTGAACATCTTGTAATCTCATATCAGCCTCTCTCTCTTATGTTGCTGTAGAGATCAATAGTTGATGCCTGCTGAGGATGTCATCTTTGGTACCAACTTTTTAATTAACTCTTGTCCTCAGCTCAGAGAGCAATGTTTCACAGTAAAAACTCTTCACGTATAAAGCAGATATGACATTTATCAATTACTCTTCATGGTATCCTGTAGAGGGATCAAACAGTCAGAAGCTGCAGTGTTGCTAGTTTTCCAGCAATGGCAAAATATAACAGATGCCCACATCATATACAGTGCATTATTCTGGATCATTTTTGAACACGTTTACCAATCATTTTGTGAAGAATACTGTGACACCAAAGTGAAGTTGTCAAGACCAAGACATTGAGCATATTAAACGTAATAGAAAAGGTAATACATTTCATGTAGTTTAAATTTAAGTGGCCAATCTTGATCAAAAGTTAATGGAAAACAAATGAAAAAATCTCACTTTTGCTTTTTCACTACTATGACTACGTATGTAGAGTTTGTTTTGCTCTCCATTGAACATCAGGAAGGCTTTTTGCAGAAGGTGAAGTTTTCTTTGCACAGCCATGTACCGATCCACAGGCCTATGCATTTGACTTCCTCCTTCACTTTTCAAGCTCAAATCTAATTTTATCTGAAGTGAATCAAGTGCAGTACATGATTCTATATGACATTTTCTGGAGAATACAGACTGACAATTCTGTGAAAGTGTTTTTTACTGCCATCTCTGAACAATGCAGCTATTCTGTGCTGCAAGAGGGAGACCCAGTGCTATCAATAAGCTCTTCTATCATTCAAAATAGTCCTTCAGAGTACATCTAAATTTCTCTCACCCTATCTGATCATTGTTACCCAAGGTGGTGCAAACCTATTGTGTTCTGAATCATAAAATTAATTTTAAAAATGTTACAGCCAGTAAGTTAATATCAACATTTTCATACGAAAATATATTAGTTTATATTGCTTCTCTATCTGTATTATTTTCTTCATGATAGTAGTAGTAGTAAGTGACCATTTGGCATATTGTTGATACATACTGACAAGAAACTAATTTATTTGTTAAAAAAACAAAAACAAAAACAAAACAGAAAACAAACAAGGACAGAGTGTTCCTTTATAGGTTGTTTAGAAGGAATTTCTCTCTCTCTTTTGAGTTCACATATATTGAAAAACTGTTGAAGCTTCAAGAGCTACTGTGTTTTAAGAAGACTTCTTGAAGACATCTTAATTTCCCAATCCTCTTGAGAGCCAGTGCACTTCTCAGCAACAAAGCTTCTGCCTCTGTTATTACTGTTTATTTTTGTTGAAGGAGACACTAACATCAAGAAACAAATGGTGATCTTCCCAGCAGTCTTATTCTATTAAGGACAGCTGTTATTGTGTCTGCAGCAGTGTACAAAGCAGAGGATATAATTTTTTGCTGTGGTCTGCTGATTGCTTTGTTCATCTCAGCTGGTGACATATTAGCTTTGCAGCACATCCATAGGTCACCAACCATTCTTTTTGTATTTGTAGTGGTCAGTACTGTAAAGAAAGATTTTAAATTGAAAATAACACTTTCTTTTGTTGTCTTGTATTTAGGAGACCCATAACTCTGTAGCAGAGGTGCTGCAGGTCATACTAAAGATACGCCAGCAATGCTAGATGCAAGAGCTTCTGTAGTAGCACTGACGTCTCATTATACCTACTGTCAGCTGGTCTTATCAATCCATGACATTTATAAAATTCTTTTCATAAAAAATTTAAGATTAAAAAGTGCTAAGAAAAAGTACAGTGCCCTGGTTTACTAATGAAAGAAGGAAAGGTTATTTTATTATCAAACGTACAAAGAGAAGCACTTTCTTCATCTTAGCTGGATATTTTCTTCATAAAATGCAAGAATTCTTATCTTACATATTTAATTTTGACTAGGTTTTCCTCAAATAGTTTTAATTAAATACTCTTCTTAAAACTTATTATTGAAACATCAAAGATGTATTGCAAAAAAAAGATAAGAGATTTAAATTCTATATAGACTGGAAGACGGTATTTGCAAAAATACCTTAAAAACAAACCTGTATTTTCATGAATGGAGATTCTGACAAAAATTGAAAAATCGCAATAACGGTGCTGGCTCTATTTCCAGCAAATGGACAGATGTATCCGGTCTTCCATTAAAGGGACTATATTATCGAGGCTTTGAGGTCCTTTCTTTTAATTCATGGAACGCATGTTGTCTTAGGAACCAAACTGACCCGAAGTGACAGCAGTGAGGCAGGATTGCTCCAGCGTCACCTGTGTCAACATACACACACAAAAGAATAAATCAGTAACTACATCAAAGGTTATATATATGTTATTCTTTGGCTTAGGTAAACTAACTAAAACTATTGCACTGCACATGCTGCAGCAAATTGATTTCAGATTAGTTCAAAATGCAAGGTAAAACTAGATTTAGCTAGGCTTTTTCAGTTCATATTATGTATATAATTTCTGTGCAAGATCCACTCAAAAAATGGCTGTAGTTACTGTTCTGTCCAGTTGTCAGGGCTTTGGAATGAACTTTCTTTTCATCTCTTGAATAACTGTAAGGTTAAGCTTCTGTTATTTAAGGATATATTTTTTAATATCCACCTCATGATTTGTAGCATAGAAGTCTTCTAGTTGAACTTGATTCTTCTTTTGAAGGCCTGCCTGGGGCAAAAAAAACCAATCCCTGTCTCTGTCTTCAGTTTGCCTATCCCAATGTTAGAGCCAGAGCCTTGAAAAGAAAAAGTTTGTAAGTATGCCTTCATAAATAAAGTGTTTAAAAATGAGATAAAAATGCTGTGTCTGAGTTAATTTATTCCTAGTCTCAAACATGTTCTAACCCTTCTTATCTTTAAGGTAAATGGTGATCTTTTGCCAAATATCTCTTCATACTAATAGGTAAAGGGTCCTTTGGGAGATGGATACTGCTCATCTCCAGATATGTTCAGAGTAAATGAGCATTCCAGTATATCTTGTATCCTTGCCAAAATACCATTCCAGTACACCTTGCCAAAGAAGTCCCAGGGAGCAGCTCTTTATCTTCCTGGGAGCCAAAAAAATGAGTCTGTACTGTGGGATAGACTTTACTTACCAGCAATACAATTCAGCTTCCTTGGCCCATACTTCATTCAACGTGAAAACTATTTAATGAAGACTCCTGCCAAATATTGTTAACAGCTCTTATGAGTGTTGATGGCTGCTTATGGACCTCATCAATTCTGTCCTGAAAAGAGAAGAACTGTCTTACAGGAGTATGAAGATCTTTTGGGGGACTGATGTGGAAAAGGATTTTGAATGCCCTTTGTTTCTTTAAAGCAACAAAGAGAAGAAAATGTGGATTATCAATATTCCCAAAGCATCATTTCCTGAATGATAAATTAACAGCACAGCAATGGCTTTCGTACAACCTGCAAGCTTTGATATGAAGGGAAGAAGCAGTTCATGGAGTTTGCACTGACTGACAATACTTTGAAAGTCACTCTGTTTTCCTGGCAGTTTTTCCAGTTCTGTGAGGAACACATTGGAATGGTATTCATTTTAAAATGAGGCATGGAATCATAATATTTATGAATATAAGAAAAAAGAAAGTTTTATCTTTTGAAATTTTTACTAAAAACCTCTTTATTCAGTGTCAGCCAAGCTTCCCATTATTATGTTCTTCCTGTCCTTGTATTTTCTTTCAGTTAAAATGTAGTAAGTTGCCCTCTGTAACTTCCTTTACGATCTTCACATTGGATTTGAAATTACAACATTTGCACCAATTTTCACCCAGTGAAGTTATGTACTGTTATTAAAGTGGTATACTTCTTTACAAAAGTCTTCAAGTTTGTATCAACATTGCAGACTAGCTTCATACTTTTGTTTCCAAGCCATGTTTTTTTTAGCAGTCTTCAGAATCTGTTGAGAAATTATTTCTGCAATTTCATCAGGAGCTTCAGTGAAGCTCAGCAATTTCTTCTGTAGTGTTTTGAAACCATTATGTTCAGAAAGAGCTATGATGTGCAAAAGATATGTTGGTCCAGGGCAAGCACATTTTTAATGATATATTCACACTCCCTGCCTGAATGAGAAAGTCTCTTGTCAACAAGCTTTTTTCTGTAGATTTTCTTTTTTGACCTATGGACCAAATGCTCTGGCTGTGATACAGCATGTGGTATTCCACTGTTCCTTCTTGCACATTTAAATACTGTATCCTTAAAGGTATTTTTTTTTTAAGCAAAGTAATCATCCAGACATTTGGAGACAAAGGGAGCCCATTGGACTTGTGCTTAGAAATGTTTCCAAGCTGTCTCCCCACCCAGATACCAGAAAATAGAATTGTTGCATTTTCTGCAGAATTGAGAAATTTCCGTACTAGTTCTTGAATACTGGTTTTTCTTTAGGAATTATTTAATGAGGAGGTATGTGTTCCTATTGGACTTTGTTTGCTAACCCAGCACTCTCGTGAATTTTTCCACTATTTTTTTCTCTGAGAATCCAACCTCAGGCAGAGCAGAGAGATGAAGTCCAGAAAAGACTTTTTTTGAATATCCGTGTTCTGTTGAGATGTGAACCTCTTTTCAAACTCTACAGAAATGCATTATTTTAAAATCCTCCTTTTGACTCTGCTTATGATTTTTTAGTATTGACTGAAGTTAGTGGCAAAATATTCCTTAACCTTGAAATGATGATAAGTCCCTAAAAGTGGAAACAGACCATATCTTATCAATTACGTCCACTTGCAACTAAGCACTGTAGCGTATACGATGAAGAATGAGGACTGCAAATGATAGTAATCCAAGTGAATACAATTAAAGATGTAAACAAAGCGTAATGAATGAATATTTCAATATTTCAGAAAAATACGAGATTTTTGCAAAGAATTAATTCTGCTAACTTCCGCTTACACTTGCAATTATTTCAGTCACTGCCAAAGTGCACCCATGCAGCACAGTAATTTTAGGCAGGAAGTGAAGAAGAAAACCTTTTCCAATTGAAGCTACAGGACCAATTCTGATAGTAATTATTTGAAGTTGGGTCAGCTCACTAGATGTTATTATCTCCTGCCAAACTAAAAATTAAACTGCTGAAAAATGAAACCTGTAATGATCCTAAGTGGTTAGACCCTAGTAATGAAAATCATCTAGAAATACAGCTCTTACTGCTGCAAGGGTTATAATTTGGTGGCATGTCTTCTTAGTATCTCTGAAGGGAAAAATTCCAGTTGAAAATGTATTAAAAACATTTGAACATTGGTTTCCAGCCCTCCTAACTCTACAGATTCTATTAGGAATCCTAACGGTATTCCATTGCCACATAGGCCACAGGTATCAGATGGAGGACTGGAGAACCCTGGTGAAACACTCCTTGCTGCGCAGTACAATTGCAGAGCTCTTAATTCTTTGAAAGCTCGTATTTGTCGGTAGGAGCAGTCCCTCAGTTGAGTATTTTCCTAATTTTAAGTACCATTTAAAATTACTTATATGCTGAATGAATTGGAATTGTAAGTGCTTTCCGCTGCTTTTTCAAATCATGCCTACTGACCTTTTTTCTTCAGGAATCTCATAGGTTTTTTTTTGGTGGTTTTTTTTTTCACATGTGACATTCTGTCTGAGATTTTTCAGCTCATAGAAAAAATGAATTCTTCAAGTTCTGTATGGACATATCCTTGCTTATGCTCAGTGTGTTTTCTTGCCTAATTGAACCAATCGCATGTATAGCATTCAGTTTTACCTCTGAAGAATTGCTGTTGCTGCTAAATGGTTGCTCTTGTAGGCTGCACTTTTTCAGCTACATATTCCTGTGTACGTGTAAAGCTCTGCACTTGTCATCTTTGGTCTCAGATGTATATTAAACTTTGTATATTAGACTTCACGTTTCCCTTAAGCTGAGATTTTTAATATTTCATTCAGGCCTGTGTCCCAGTTCTTTAATCATTGTTATGACTCTCCATTAATACTTGCTGATCTCAGTTGTCCTGGGGTGAAAGCTGCGGTGGTCTCCTGCACCTCTCAGTTCAGTGATTTGTGACCAGTGGAAGGAGAGAGATTGTATTTCAGCATCCCTGTGGACTCAGGATCATGCATTAACCCTGAGCCTGGAGCTGGCAGCTGTAAACAGAGAAGCCATTGAACCATTCTTACCTGAGAAGGAAATTGGCCCATCTTCCAGTACATCTGGAGCTGGTTTTCACAGTGACTCTTGATTTTTGTGACAAGCCCAATTTAACTAAACCATATCTTCAAATTAATCTAAAGAAAATTCTTTTTTTTTTCTTTTTTTTTTTTTTTTCCTTTTTCCCCTCCAGAAAAGCTTCACAGTTTAGTTCTGGGTAGTACAGCCTTATCAGATGACATAGTATGTATTTCAGTATGAAGCAGAAATGTCTCACAAATACTAATACCTATGAATTGCAGGAGGTCTTTGTTCACTGAATTCTCAGACGTCTTGGCACACCTTGACTTATGTCTCATATTGAGCTGTCTGTCATGTATCTGATTTAGAATCTGCAATAGATCAGAATTGGGGAAAGTACATCAGACTTTCATCATTGGCTTGTCAATAGAAGGAGAAGTGGCATGACAATAACATGTCCCAGCACGTTTGTTAGGGACTCTTCACTTATGAAATTTATAACCCTTTCAAGTTCAGAAACTGCATTTTAAAAGAGCTCTGTAGGGCTCATGAAAATTAAATGCAAAAAAATCTATAGAGAATAGACAATAAAGTAACTTCTGTATCACTTAGTGTTTTGCTTTTATTGAAGGAAAAACTTCTAGCTGAAGCAGTAAACTCCTCTTAATTTTTATTACATATAAGAATACATTGATATATAGGTGTCAAATCACCATTCCACTGTTACTCACAGAAAAGCTACTTTCAGTGACCACCTGTAAGGTGCTGCTTTTGACTTTCAGGGTCATTGCCTTAGGAACATGGCTGACAAATATCCACATCTGACAGCAGATTAAAAACCACCAGGCAGAGCATTCCAAGAGCAGAAGTGAATCATTTAGATAATTTAATATCTGCCACCAACCACCTTTTTCTATAATATTTATATTATTTAGATTAGTTCTTTAGCCCATTTCTGAAATACTCTCAAGGTAAGACAGATTCATTTATTTAAAATGTATATGTGAGCCCAGGTTTCTTAAATTATGTGATGGTCTGGAGCAGCACCAACATAATGTTATCAGCATTCAGTATCACTGGCTTTAGAAAATAATAAGCAAATACATGATAATGAGAAGAGAGGAAAATTCAATCAGAGTAATAAAATATTTTTGAGATTGTTTTATTCATTTTCTTTCTCAGATGAATCTGTCTTCTAGAACAGCATATCTTAAGCAGTCACTTTTTGGCATATATTCCAAAACATATAAAACCCAGCACACATGAGTGGAGCTTTTTTAAATTACTAGTGAGGACTGGATATACTTTTACCTTAATCTGAATTGGAAATAGCTCTAGTAAAGAATAACAGTGGTGTCAGTAGATATACTGATGTAAATAGAAAGATATTTCAGAGCAGCATTTTTTATTTTTACTTTTTATTCATAAGTGGTAGGGAAGTGCAAATAACTTCACAAGGGATGTTGCTGATGAGAATTAAAAGGAAAAAAAAAAAAAAAAAAACATCCAGGAGTTACAGAAAATTGGAAAAGTTTTGATGAAACTGCCCACTTGTCCATTTCTTTTCCTTCATCATCTTTTCAGGAAAGAAATTACAGTTAAAATGTCACTAATTTTTTTTAATTGTTCTAAGTTGGCATTTTTTCCCTTATATTTTTTCTCATTTTATTACTCTTTTGTGGAAGTAAAAGAGGGAGACATCCAGTGAGCTTTGCTCTTTGTATGCAGTTCAGTTCCTTCAGTAGGTAATTTTCTGTATATCCTTTTTTCCCTTATTCTTACATTGCTTCATACTTTCTCACTAGCTTTGCTGGCAGGAGTGCTTACAGCAGATGTCAGAATGAATGAGCATGGTGTACCTGACTGACAGACAGGTATCGAACAGTTTGCTCACTGGTTCATGTAACCACAGCTTTGTAAATCTGAGCACTTGCAACTTTTGGGGAGGTCATTGGTAATTTCATGAACCCATGGAAGACCTTTTCAGGGAAGAGCACCTTAATTACAGTACATTTGTCATGCTTTTATTAATGGTTAACTAGAGACCGCTGCAAAGGACAACCTGCTATTTATCAATAAAGTATATTACATATATATCAACTACCTACTAGTTTTGGAATTCTTAATTATATATCCTCTTATCATGGGCAGACAGGGAAAAACTTTTATATGCTATTTAAGCTTCATAAGATTCCTATGAGACAGATAAATCACGAAACACTAACTTTCTTCAATAGAAAGACATTAGAAGGTGCGGATCCTTTATTTTCTGAATCACAGGTTTTACTTTATACTGAAAGCTTATGTTTGTTTTTAGTCAGCATTTGAATTTTTGCTTAGGTGATAAAAATGTAGCATGTATCTATATATTTGATGCTTAAACTCCTTCCAAATCATAGTCTTGATATTATTATTATATAAGTATGTGTATATACATATGCACACATGGCTTTGGTGTTATTTGCACAGGTTGTTTTCACATAATTACAGAATCACAGAATAGCTGAGTTCAGCCCAGGTCTGGCTGCCTGGGTCACTGTCCAGGCAGATTTTGAAGATCTCCAAGGAGGGATACTCTGCAACACATTGGATGATCTCTTTTGGCTCATTTGGGCATTCTAGCTAAGGGACAAGTCAGAGCATCCAGTTTTTAATTTTAAGCCTAAACGCCTTTTGCAGTAAAAAGAGAGGGATGGGTGCATGGAATATTATTCTGGGTACAACTGAACTCTCAATTACTTTCATTCCTTCTTTGCTCTTGGATTCTCATTCTGATCACTAATATTGGGTATATGGCAAAGCCACACCATGGTTCCCTTCTACTTCACATGGGTTACTTTCCGTGGAAAATGGCAGGTAAATTTTCAGCTGTGTTAGCATTCAGATAGCTTTTTATCTAAATAAAGCTTGTTATTCAATACTATGAATACATCTTCCTTATAACTTAGATTTGTCACAACTACCTTCTCCAGTGCAGCTACTGCCTTGGGCAGTCAGCTGTTGAAAGTTTTCCTCTTTGTTATTTACATTCTTGTACACCAAATGCCCTTATATTTGAACCAAAAAATATTCATTTATACATGCAACTTCAAAATTTGTGGCAAATGTTGATATAGGTTCTAAAAATCTGTATTCTTGTTTTGTATTTCTTTACATGAAGCAGTATAACTGTATGAGATGGGCCCAACTTCATTAGCCACTATTGTGCTAGTAGTGTCTGCAAAGTATTCTTGTAGTGGGAATCTTTTGGTCATCGTCTTTTGTACATTCAGTCATGAATGAGAACACTTTTGGCTGCATAAATAGCAAAACACATGATATCATATAGCCTAAATGTCAGATATTAGGCAGTAGTAAAGCATCAGAGGAGCATTTTTGATGTGTAAATACCTACTTTAAAATTCCCTGATTATATTCCTGATCATTTGATGAGTCTAATTTGAAAAGAAATCTTAATAATAAAAAATACTTACAAGTAATATATTAGTTTTAAATCTTTAGCGTTTTCTAATGATACCTTAATAAGCCATGTGTAAATGTAGGTAAATGTTCATTCTGTGTATCTTAGTAAAGAAGAGTAGAATATGTTAATGAAGTGCTGTGTACTAGAAGCTAATGTAAGAGCAGAAGAGTGTAATTAATTTAATTCAAAAGTACTTGAAGTTTCTTCATGTGTTTAATGGTTTCAACTTAGTCAATACTTCTTGAGGTGTTGTTGGAATATAGAGGTTCTCCAGATCGTTAAATTTGCTTTGTTTCCATTGTTTAGTCTGAAATGTTTTTTTCTCACCTTCTTCATGAATATTTAAGTTTGTAATTGTCCACTGTTTTTAACAAGGCTGTTAGTTTATATAGATAATAGGAACTCCAACAATGTCAACAGAACAACATCTGCTTGAAATATGTCTCCTTATATATTGATGTACTTTTAAGATTAACATTGTATTTACAACATGTTTGGCCAGAAAATTATGCCACTACCTCTAGACTGCTGTGATATTTTTTGTTCTTTGGTATTATTTCTTGCTGTAGCTATTGGAGACTGTATCTTTGGGGGATGTGGAGTTTCTCTGTATCTTCAGAGGAAATGAGCACACATTTCAGATGCAACTTGCTACTACCTGTTCAATGTGATTTCTGAAAGGCAGAAAGCCCAACTGTTCTTTAGAACTTTAATTTGTGAATCAACTTCTTTTATCTGGCTTGAATAGTTTCATCAGCTGAAACCTCACATCATATGTTACGATAATCTGAAAAATTAAGTGCCTTGATTATCAGCATCTAGTAAATACTGACCAAGCTCTGTATTTGTCTGTTAATCAAAGTATTCCAATTATTATATATTTAACAAATTACAAAAGGGCAAGGAAACACATGATGGGAATTTACTGGCTCATTAGTCAATCTTTGGCGTGATTCAGAAAATTCAAATTCTAATTTAGCCGGTCTCTGGGGTGAAAAGTGTAACTCCTGAAATGCGAAGAAGTACATTAGTTTTAATTTGTCTGTAATGGTGATAGAGTTGGTATGTTCACAGTTCTCTGTCCATTCATCAATAGAGAACTTCAACAAACCAGCATCTCCTCTCATTTTTCTTCCACAAAGGTGCTACAGTTCCATTTTGGACAAAGTAGGTATGATTGATTGCATTTGGGCAACACTTCTTGTAAGATTAGTTACATTTTTAATCAAAATGTCACGACGGTACAAATGTAACACATGCAAAGAAGTATTTTGTGTTGGAGGGATTCACTGATCAAGAACAGCAGTACTTTCCCATATGACTATTGGAGTACTTGTATATAAACATAAGGTCTCTATATGAAAATGATGGAATAGCGTTCTCAGGAGATAACACTGCTATAGGATTGAAAGTGGTATCCAATGTTTGAGGTTGTTGCTGATGTGTCCCTGCTTCAAAACGTGTTCAGACCAGCACAGTCTAATGACTGTATGATTATATGACTAGTCTAATGACAAACCTATTAAACGCTTGTGTGGATAAAGTATTGACAATGATGGTCAGAATTTTAAATAAATATTTTATTGTTTCATCTTTGGAAATCTCATATTTTGAGACTTTCACGTTTGCATGTGGTTTCTTCTTTGTCACAAAGTGGAAATTTGAGTATCTTCTCTTTGCTGGGAACTGGAGTATTCTTCCCCTGATCAGTTAATTATTCACTTGGGCCTTCTCCAGCTGGGTACTCTGGTGTGAATGAATGTAAACAAAACAGTTTCCTCCAGGTGTCAACTCCTTAGAATAATGAATATGAAAATAAATTAAGATATTGTTACTAGTGTGGCTTTTTTCTTTTTTTTTTGAACAAGACAGAAAGAAATATCTTTAGCAGTTACCTTGTTAAAATAATATTTAAATAGGCTTGATGTGTGGAGGGCTTTGCTATTTAGAATGATTATACAAAAATAATGAAACTTTGGTTTTTTTTCAGTCTTCTGTGAAATGGAATAATCAGCACTCTCCTGAACAAATGGTATTATTTTTCCATGTCTTTTCATTACTGTAGTTGAAGTTGTGATTCATATATTATGGTGATTCATAGCTTAGTCTTATGAAGCAGAGGTTTATTTTTGAAGTGTTAACTTAAATTAGCATGACTAATAAGTGATTTTGAGGTATAGTGATTTCACTGGTTCTGCACCTACTTATTAGAATTGAATGTGTTTATATGACTTCCTCTGGCTCTTTACAGTGTCCATATTAACCATGGTATATCAGAATCTTTAAGTGCATGATTTATTAGGATTAAAATGAAATGTGCATTACTGCCCTGTTCAGAAACAACTTTGCATTTGACATCTGTTAGGCAGCAACAGGGGTTACATTCATACCTTTGCCATGCACTGTATCATCTCAGAGCAATGGTCTGGCATGTGAAGAGTTCCTGGATTGCTGTTGAGACATCAGATGCTACCAAGACAGTTTGTCACATGATTTCCAGAAAGGAGGAAACTTTTTGGAGTTATCTTCAGCTTGAATATGAGTAGGTTTTCTCTCTCAAAGGCTGGAAGATAGCAGTAAACTGTAGTTGTTCAAGATGTGTCATGTGAAACACTGGTAGGTCATAGAAAATATTCTAGTAAGAAAGCCTTTAAAAAATAAATAAATAAAAATAAGAATAGAAATGTATCCTCTGGTTCCAATTCTGTTCTCATTCCCTGGAGAGTGAGAGGAAAGAGGCAAAATAAAATCACAGAATGCCTTGGATTGGAAGGGGCCTTAAAGATCCAGTTTCAACCTCCCCAAAATAAGAGATTGTGAGCGAAAACAGTGGGGAGAAAAATCTCTGAAAGTTACCTTAGTGCTTGAAGTCTTGTTTCAATGAAATGAAGGACTGTTGGACTTCCTAGCATTTATAGTAAAGAACAGTTGGAGAGAAACAGTCAGCATCACCAAGACGAAATATATTCTTTTAGATTTTAACAGTTTTTATGTAGTTTGCTATATATTATGATATATTGAATAGTCAGTGAAACGAATATGTAAATTATTAAGTCCCTTAAAGATTTCTGACTAAGAAATTCACCTAAATCTATTCTTAAATTAGTTTCTGGCATTGTTCCTAATATATCTTTTATATGTCTCTTTGTGAGCAGTTAATTGCCGCTATCACCCCTTTCCTCTTGTTGAAGTGGATATTATGAACTTCAGTACAATCAATATCTAGAAATAGAGAAAAATTGCAAGGTTAGGGGGTTTGTCTTCTTTTTCTTCTTAAACTAATTCTTTTCCTTAAACTGTTTCAGTATATGTATGGCTGACATTTTGCTTTGGACTTACTATCTGTATCTTAAAAAATGTTACAGACACAAAAAGCTACTGGAACATGAGGTCATGGGCTGTCATTTCCTTTAAAGGGCAGAAATGTGTTTGTTTTATGAGGATAGTTTTATCAAGGGACTTCCAGCCTCTTTTACTCCTCCTTCAAGGTTATGCTTTCCCTAAGAGTGCTTGTACAGGACTGCAGGATATAGGTAATACCAAGCGAAGCAACTTTCAGTTTTGGTAGCCATTTGCTGCATTGCTTGTGTAAAGAATACGTTACATTTGTTTTCCAAAAGCATCCTTGTTTCTTTGCTGTATTTGGTTTGGCATTAAAAAATCCTGAATCCTTGATCAGTGGAGTTGAATGTAGTGTTGGGAATGTAAGGAATATCTTTCGAACCTGCTCAACCCATCTGTAGTATGGATCTGTAGAATTTCTTCTCTCTGCACAATGGAATACACAGTGGAAACATGAAGACACTAGCAGGTTTTAACTGCATGGGAGCTCACTTGTTTCTCCCTGAAAAAGAGTAGAGTTTTTGATTCATTTCCAATCAAAAGCCATGGTGGTATTTTGGAAATGAATCTTTGTTGTGTTTGAGTAACTCAGGTGTGTGCAGACCCTGCATTCCTCTACTGTGGCCCCAGGACATTCAGGGGCTCCTACTTTCCTTGCTCTGCTCTCTGGAGCCCACCTGATTCTGCCTGCATGGCACGCCTACATTCGCAGTAGGCACTGCAGGAGCCACAGGCTCTGTGCAGAGAAGCAATGAGCAATTCTGCAGTGCTGGGGGGAATAGTGAATTACAGGGAAAGAGCTTGCCAGCCTGGAGCCATCCAGGTGCAGTTTGTGCCTAAGGAAGGTGGATACTGTTTCCATCACAACACTCCACTGTCCCTTTACTTACTTCCTCCCACTAGGCACACTTAAAGTAAGACAAGTTAAAAGCACTCCTAAGACACAACTGAGTGGGTTGTATCTGAAAGACTTGCTAACCCGATTAGTATGACAGTAGTTCCAGGAAACAAGCCTCTCTTAGTATCACTGGTCTTTATTAATGTGAGCAAAGCAGCGATCTAATGAAGCAGTGTGATTTCTACGTGCACACTGGTTCGCTTGGCAGGTTACTGGAGCATAGGCAGAACAAGCAGAAGGTAGTTTATATGCTGATGGAGCAAGTGTAGTGCAAATACACGCTTTGTATATGTATCTGAAAATCCTACTCAGTCGTCAGCAAGGAAATGGTTCTCCATGCTTGATTTAGGTGTGACCATTTCCTGTAATACAGGCAGAATAGTTTGGTAAAGGACAAAATCCCCTTTATGACTATTCTGTGTATTCTATATTGTATGTGCCTCATGCCACATTAATAACCAAGACTGGGATTTGGGGGGATTGTAAAATCATAAATGAAGGCAAACCATGTATCTAGAATGAGCAGTTAAACTGAGCTCTGCTGGTGATTGTAGTTCCATTGCTTACCCAGGAGTAAGGTAAACAGTGTTTTTCTCTAACAGTGGAATTGCTTCAAGAACTCTTTTTCAAGCTTTTATTTATTGTATTCACCTCAGGATCATGAATAAAACAAACAGTAAAAGATGCAACACTATTCTCACGATAAGGTCAAATAATATAGAGTGAAATCCAACACGCTGCAGGAGGTCAACACAAGCCATACACCCCAATTAAGTCATCAAAGTAGATTTAAGTGGAATTTATTTGGTATGTAAGACTCAAACTATGAGTTTCACCTTTAGAGAGGCAGTCTACAAAGAACAAATGCTGGGCTTGAACTTGTCTTCAAATAAATCAATGTTATCCTGCTGATACCAGGGGAAAAATGACTTCCAGCATCAAGTCACTCAACTCTTGTTTATAAATACCTATTTCTAAACATTTGGAAAAGTGTTTTAGCACAGCAAATAAGAACACATTCCTATCTTGGCCTTATGACTTTTGTGAATTATTTATTCTGGATTCTGGATGGCTTATTTCTTGCCCTTGCCATCTGTACATTTAATGATTTATATTTCCACAACATTACTCAAGATTGAATACTGAGTATAGCGCAACACATAAGGGGATGGGTAGGCACAGGAAATAAAGACCTTCATGTCAACCATATTTGAAAGATGCATTGATTTAGAACAATGTTTTTGCTTTCTTTTTTTAGTTTGTGTTTTTATTTTTGTCAGATTTGTATACTGGCTTAACTTGATACTGAGATTCTGCTTTTATGACCACTTGGCCTTTCATTTACTTATTTTTGATAACGATTATTAGTTAAGCCTAATACCTTAGATGAACGGTTTTTGTGTCTCCTTTAGATGAGTAAAATAAAATACTACTTTGCTTCCTTCTGCATTGTTGCAGGTGTTCAGCTTAATGGAAAAGGAGAAAACACAATAACTAAGGATCTCAGCTGAGTTTGTTCAGTGAACGTTTAGTGGAATGTATCTTAAAGGAGCAAATTAATAAATTTTGAAAATTCGGAGTTTTCTATACGTGCAGTGTCTAGAATTTGAACAGTGACATAAAATCCTGATCCGCACCTGTGATTTATGAATGTGCGAACCTTGTCTTTTAGTGGAACTGAGAATGAGGATAACATTTCAGTAAATCTAGGAGTACATACTTCTCCTTTCATCCCATATTAAACTAAAAGCAACAAAAGCTTTTGTAGATGTAACTTGCTTGATAGAAATGAGTACATATGACTCAGTATTACATTTTCATATTATATATATGTTCTTACTGCTATAATAACTTTGATCCTTAAAATGAGTGGGTTTACTCAACTGTACTTTCAGAACAGCAGTCTTTGGTGGATAAAGCTTGTTGTGAAAGGAATTGTCAAAGATGAACATGCAGTTTCTTACTGGAGGGAACCAATAAATAAGAATTCGAGCTTGTCAACATTTAGCTGTAGGAAATTTGAAGACATTCAAGCTTTAATGTCACAAACATTCATAGAGTACTGAGAATGTCGAAACGTCCTAATTGACAACACTTAAAGGGAGTAGATGAATTCAGAATGGGACCCAAGGCCGATACCTGAGGAGAGCCATAAACAACTCTGTCAATATAGGAAAAAATATGGATGACTAAAATCATATTGTGAAAGGAGTGAACATGCTATCAGTGCTACATGCACAGCTCAGCGGTCTGAGAAGCTGCCAGTAGTTTAATTAGCTATAAGGCATTCCATCAATTCTGATTGGTTGTATGTATCAGATGAACAGGTTTAGTAGGAACTTTGGAAAATAAAAACTTAAGATCACTAGTGATGGGCCTCATCCAGCTGTCACATGAAACCTTTGGAAATACCCTGTTCACAATAAGCATTCCAAAGTTGCATGCATTCTCTCTTTAAGGAAGCATTACGTGATTCTTGTTGCAGAGCAAATCATACACATCATCATGGGAAAGTTATGGTCTTCTCTTTTCCTTTAAAAGAAAAAAGCATGTCATCTTACAGTGATGTTTTTTGTTTTCCTACTGAGGACAGAGAACACATCTCATTGCATAGAGACTACAGGGATGTCCCATATGTGACGTCTCATATAGGCAGGTCCTCACACATGGCTTTGTGAGACCAAAATGAGCACATTCACCAGGACTGAGACCTAACCTTTGATCAAAGGCTTAATATTATTAAAACACACTAGTTCCTATACTGTATCCTGACAAATTGTGTGTTTGGCTTTTATTCTCCTTTTTATATTGGAATAATATATATTTTTTTGCCATAAGATGATTAGAAAGATTAGGTAAACTAGTCTTACCTTCACTTGCATTTCATACAATTTGAATTGTTCTTTTAAAATATATGATTATTATGTGCAAATAGTTATGTAGGTTAAATATTAGAATGTTAGCTCCTCAAGGAGATGCTCCTAATTATTCATTTTTAATAATCCTCAGTGGAACAGGTACCATTTCAAAAATGCACGTTAATCATAAGTAACATATAATTATAAGTGGAAGTAAATATACTTGCATTAATGAGCCAGTGACATTAAAGGACATTTGTACTGAAAGGAATATTGCACTGTGAAAATCATAACACCATGACACTTCAGTTAGTGTCAGCGGACTTCTACTGCTGTGAATTGAGAGTAAAACTGTAAGGAATTAGATTTGAAATAGATGTTTAATTTTATTTAATTAATAAACTAAATTTATTACACACATTTATTTACATTTATTTACACAGAGGAAAGAAATATCTATTAAAACATATAACAATGAAGCATCAAATGCATGTTCAGTAAGAATATATTTCTTTCTGTAATTTAAATAGAAAACTGAAAATTTGAAATTAGATTGGGAAATAAACTGTTAGAAGTGATATAAATGAGTCAAAGTTAATTTTAATAATATCTTCTGTTAATTGAAAACTGGATTTATCATTACAGTTGTGAGATGTAAACCAACACGTAGTATCATTGAGAATGAAATACTAAAACAAAAGGTAAATAGCGTTATGTACTTGTAATCATTAATTTTATATGAGGTGGCTGTCAGTAACATCTGAGTGCCTTTCTGCTTATCACTTTCACAATGATAGGTCCAGAGAACAGGAAAGAAGTTATAGATCATTTGGTCACAGGATTTTCAATCCAGTTAAATTTTATGTCTCAGAATCCCAAAGTTGTGCATTTTGTAGTGTGTGTGTGCATGTTGAGCCATACATATTTGCCAGCATTATTTTCCCATTATTTATGTCATATTTTATGAGTGGTTGCCCATGGTAGGTAATTATCAGGTAGATAATCCAGGTTTTCCTATGTATCTTACCTTAACACTGCAGGAGCCCCTTTACCTCTCCATATTGCACACATTCTGAGTTCCATTAATATAAGTGGGGCTTAAATGTGAGTTTGGAAGGTAAACAGAGCAGAGAAAAACACACCTGAAACTAATATTTATTACCAAGTAGGCAAGTCAGCCTGCTTATATGATAGGATGCCACAGTCACAGAAACTAGTTTTTAAAGGGCAAAATTTTCATTGCATAGGAAACAAGAAATGTACAGAGCCTTTATTGTGTAGTACCTGATATTGAAGTTCATTTAGCATTATTAGTAAGTCATAGTACTTTATGATAAGCCCATGGTTCATTCATTTGCCTTTTTTATAGCAGTCCTTCTGCAAAGCTGCCCAAGCTAATTCTGATACAGGCCTGTGTGAAAACAGAAGCATTTCATTAAGAATACATTAAAAGGAAGCTATTGTGGTGAAAAGAATCCAGCAATGAATCTCCACGTTTAACAGTCCAAATTAATGAAGGTTTCAGTTCAGAAATGAAGTAAGAGCCCCTAGAATGCCTGCTCACTGATACCTAGCTTTCAGTCCCACAAAAATAAAAGGTTTAATTTATGTCCTTTTCAATGGATTAATGCTATTTGGCACAATTTGTAAAGTTCTTTCATCTCTCTCATTCTTATATGTAGCATCCGACCTGTATGCTAAGAGCTATGGGAGGAAGCAGCAAGTAAAAGGAATAATGCATGCATTAGCCCTAGTTCTAGTTAAGTACCCTGTGCATCTGCAGATTCTGTTAGTTTTGGAAATTGGAGAAAGTGCTTGGATGGCAATATTTTTTCAGATGATTTTTACTTTGAGATGTAGTATGCACAGCCTGTTTCAATACACCTGTATGCTGTAGACTGAAATGAATCTTTTATGAAAATGCATTTATTTTGCATTATCCCTGAATAAGCTTTACCATGTGAACATGTTTCAGGATTTTTTAAAGCAGGAAAACAAATACAGAGCAGTATATTTAAAGGAGCTCCACGTCTGGCTTACATTACTGGATAATCTTGATGATAATGTAACATATGTTTTTCTTTTTTTTTTTTTTTTTTTTGGTCAGCAAGCTTATGAATAACAAGTTTAAGTATAATTTATGTTTAAATTTTGGACAGAAACTGTAATAACCTATATGCATTTCATGTTGTCGTATATACCGCATATATACAGAGCTTGCAAATATGTGATCTGTTTGGTCATAAAAGTTTGTCTGCCTTTTGCTATCCAATTTACCTTCAGGTTGTAATGGTAAGGTTTAATATCTGTGTTTATTAGAACTGGAGATACTTACCACTACAGGCATATGCTAAGTTTTATTGGAGCATTTTTGAGCCAATTCTTACTAAGCCAAGAGAACATTATTAATTATTTATTTGCTGGATTATTCCTACTGGTGTAGAAGGCTTTAAGGTATGTAGAACTGTATCAGAACATCAGACCACATTAGCAATGTCTTGATGAGGGTACATCTCAGTAAAAATCTGCTGAGATATTGGCTCTGCTAAAATTAGTGACTTGTCTCTACCACTTCTGTTTTTTTTTTTTTTAGTTATTAAATTTCTCATAATTATCTGCTAGGGTCACAACTTGTAAATATCACTGTTCTTTGAAAGGAAACTCAAGCCAATATTGTGTTTTCCTTACTGCTTCCTTTATGGTATATGCAAGTATATGTATACTTTCTTTCCTCTGGGTTCACTTATAGCTCCTGGGTAAATAAGTAGCTTCACAGTACTTCTGTCACTTCTAGTATGTGAGCTTCAGGCATTGCCATGCTCCTGGAAGGGATTAATCTGGCAAGTTTCCCTGACAGACAACGTGACTATCATAGCAGAATGGGGACACATGTTCCCCACCCTCAGCTTCTGAAGCCCCTTAGCCTTTCTCAAAGGAGAATAGTAGTAGTACAGCAAAAATATTAATGGTGTAGTTTTCTCAGGCTAATATATCCTTTTCCTCAGGAGGGATAATTACCGTAAGCTCAGCTAGAGCATTATGCCATGTAATATACCCACGGAAATGTATCCACAAGTCTCTGTGGCTGGAGAAGGACATACTTTTCTGCTGGGGGAGTCCGATTTAACAGTGATATCAGGCAAAGCTAAGTGGAGCTACCAAAGAGCAAGTTATTACTATAGTTTATTTGTTAGTGTAGTTCTAGATGCAAAGTTTTTTGGTATTTGTCCTTACTTAGAAATACCTGATATGTCCCCAGAATTGTGCCTGTATATTTTTGTCTGTAAAACACAGACATACAAATATGATGGATGTTTATGATGGATATATATTTATAAGCATACACTGTAAAAAAAAAAAAAAAAGATTTATTAAATATTAGAGATATTAAATATTTATAAGTTTTTCCTTAATTGAGAAAGAAAAAATAGTTATCTTTTCTCCTTTGCCATTTGCTAGAGCAAACTGATCCTGTACCACTTACTCTCCATTAGCACAATCTCTACTGCTTAAATGTACTTTGAGATATTTTCATTATTTCATATACACAAGGAAAGAGTAGTCAGCTGACGTAAGAAGACTAACAACATTCAAATGCAACGACGTATGGCATTAGGAATGTTCCTTGAATAAGAAGTTTGAGATGAAGCTCAGGGCGCCACCTATATTTCTGCATACATTGCAGCACATGCCTCTTAATGTACAGCTGCTTTTGTCTGCAAATCTAAGTTGAATTTGGACACTTGGAAAGCTAAAAATGAACTCAGAACCAAAATGACTATTGATTTCAATATCAAAACATCATCTTGCTTACCAGTTTCTAGGATATGAAGTGCTTGCATTGAACTAAATTAACCGTATTGCTGTCATGAAAAATTGTAATCATCAGTTCATTACTAATGTCAATTTTGATCTATCCTAATTTTGCAGAAACCTAACAATCTGCATTGCAATACTTGATACCATGTATCAAGGTCAAGGAAATCTTTTATTCATATTTTGTTTTCAGAACACGACCTAAAAAGATCTGCAAGAGCAAAGGAAAGAAATGCAGGTATTCTTTGTTGTGATTGAAACAAAAAGAACCCACGGGTGACTTATCTTTTGAGAAGGTTTGGGCACTGATGGTTTTAGCGAGAGGGAGTTGGTATTCAGCAGAGACAGACATTTGTCTCAGAAATACACTGTTATTTCCTTTATCTCTTAACATTTCTAACGTTTTAACAATTTTCATTTATTAGATGTTTATCTGTACATGTATAATATGTACCAGTCCCAGAGGCTGACCCACCAGGCTGCCCACACTCTAGAACTGCATGAGCTCTCTAGAATCCTTGTAATCTTACTTAGGATGCAATGCATGAGAATTAAAATTGAGATTTAGAAGCATCTATAGTAGGGGTCCAGTTTCACCAATGCAGCCTGAATTGAAATGAATTATAAAGGATTAGAAATGCTTCATAGAATGTGTAGTAGATTGGGATGATTTGAGGTTAAATAGATCTGTAGTGGACGATTGTATCTGGGAGCTGGGAGGAAAGGGGTTTTAAGGATTAGGAATGAAAATCCTAGATTCCATGAGAAGTTACACTGGATTTTGTTTGATGAAAACTGTTTATGTAGCTGAGAATTATCACTTCCATTTGAACTAAAGTGAAAGCTTGAGCTATTTGAGAATTCTAAGTTTTTCCCTCTGCCAGTAGTCATTAATAAGAAAATTCCTTACTACTTCTCAGCCAAATAAGTAAGTACATGAAGTAGTATTCATAAAGAAACTATTAACTATAGGGTTAACTGCAACTTCAGTGTCTGGTCCTAATATGAATATTAACAGTATCTGAAGAATATGGACAAAAGATCTGAAATGATGTTTTTGTGCAAGCTACTTGATGAGAATACGGAACAGTTTAATATTATAATGTTTGCATCAGATTCAGGTAAACTTTAACATGGAGATAGAGATAAAAAATGGTATCTTAGAATAGAGCATTTATATACCTGATAGTAACTGATCTTTATTAGTGCAGTATGATTTTCCTGTATTCAGTGTCACTGAAACTCAAGCTGAGGCTTTTTCATAGGGTCTTGTATGCTGAAATTTTACATTCTCCTATTAGGACAGGTTGATCTTTGGATATTTGCAGACGTCTGTGAAGCTGTAGTATTTGCTTAGTACCGTAGGATATTGTCCCAAATTTCTAAAATTACAATATGAATTCAAAATTACTAATACCAAAATAACTATAAGATGCTTTGAGCATTAAATCCCTTATTAAGATTTTTTTTTGTCAGTAATCGGCTGTTGTTCAATTTTGTCCATAAAATATTAACTGAGATTGACCCAACTGTTAAATGACTCTTGCTGAAAGTACACATTTTCTTTTACAGTGGTGCTGAAACACACAATGCTGTTTATCTGGTTCTCTTCTTATCTTGACATCATCAATCCAGTATTTGAATGTTTTCCAAGCATATATTATGTATTCCTGAGAGTCAGAAGCTTTATGACAGTGGGATAATTAAGAGATGAAAGCTAACATTTTACATGGATTTAGTATTTGAATTGGTTACAAAAATATGTGTATTTTTCAATGCAAAATGTCATTTTCTGAAATCTACCATTTTCCTGCTATAGTTGTATAAGTTTCAATATATTATTCTATATATACTTTTAAGACTTTTTTTTTTTTTAATTGAAGCTATTTCATGAGTTCTTATGTTTAATGTGCACATGAAATGTGTGCATAATGGACATGTATTCTAGTATTTAATTTTATATTCAACTTTTCTTAAAAGTTACTACAACATTTTGCACGTTACTTTGGAATTAAATCTGATCTGTTAATACTGCCATTTTTCTTAAGCTTATCTCTACCTAGTCACTCTGAAGATACTAGAAATAAGAGCTATATTTCAGGAATAACTCAACACCAGTTCATGTCTTCCCTCTTACATATTTACTCTTGTAAATGCCATTTGGTGTTAACCTGGCTCTGTCGGAAAGCCTCCTCTCAGAGTGATTCTTGGGGAAAGTAATTCTAGAAATCAACCCCCACATATTTTCTACATTTATTTAATATATTAATCTTATATAAGCATTTGCTATCTATGTTTGTTAACTTCTTTATTAATGTGCCTAATTCTTAATGTATATATTTCATATACATAGTGTGTATTTACAACAATTTTACACTGGAATTTGATGTTGTGTCACTATGTGTATGTTGCTAATTTTAATTAAATAGCCAAGGACTTACTGACTGAAGCAAACTTTAACAGACAAATGCTAGGATTTAACAAGTAATACCAGTTTGTTCTTTTTCTGTAACCAAGGTTTTCTAACTGGTAAGCATCTATAGATCTACATACCAGTAATGTATTTCATTTATCTCAGGCAAACTCCAAAAATAGCCTGCTACTTCTGTAAATCTAACAAAACCTGAATAAGTTCAACAAAGGGCAACTGCAGTACAGAATGTCTTGAAAGGTATTTTGAAAGATGCTTGAAAGATACTCTCTTCTTCCTGTTCTGAATGGATGGCTGTAATGAAATAACCTGAGCTTTAATTCAGTGTTCCTATTTGTGTTGGTATGAAATGACTTGATACTTAAGAAAAATAGGTTTAAATTAAGGCATAAAATTTCGAAATGGAACTTTGTTTTGCAGTCATTTTATGTATCTGAAATAAAGCTGAAAATGCTAAATACACTTTTCCTCTGTTTTCTAAGAAAATACAAATGCATCACTGTTTCTCATAATCAGTGAATTCTCAGTTTCATACAGTTCTACTCAAAACCCCAAATGGAGCCAAAGATGGTTTTTAATCTTGCATTTGAGCATATAATCTATGATTACTAAGCCTGTAAACTGACCTCTGAGTGTTTTAGTTGGCGCTCATTGCAATTTTGAGAGCAGTATTTAAAGATTAATTTCTGAAGTTGAATAATTTTTCTTGACTTCATTTACTGGTTACAAATGTAGAAAATGTTGTTCTATTAATTGCCTTAACCACTGGATTACCACTCTGAGCAGTTTTGATGGAAGGGTGGAGGGATGAGCTATTTGGTTTGCAGTCATATTTTATAGGCTGAATTGTCATCCTCTTAGCAGGTGCAGCTCTTTTCAGTGGAGTTTTTCGTGTTCTTCGCTGGGATTAAGTTGGGCCAGTGATGGATTACATTGGCAACTGTTATGTCCTATTATGGCCTCGCTAGAGCCTTTATTTTACTTGTCTGAAATTAGTGAGCTTCACTGTATTTTCTGATTTCTGAAGAGAGCACATGGTTTACCTAATGTTATCTTTCTCCTTTTTCAATTCTTTTAACACCTGCTTTTCTTTTATTCAGCTGTTCACTGGAACAGGAAAGGAAAGGATAGGAAAGAAGAAAAAACATCCAAGGAAAACCTGGAAAGAGCTGTACAGGGTAAAGATGCAAACTTCTGATTTCCCCATTTATCAGCATTTTAAGTTCAGGTCACTTCAGATTTTTTTTTTTTTTTTCAAAGCTTTATAATTAAAAAAAAAAAGGCCCTTTTTTCCCCCCTATCTCAGCAGGAGATCTCTTTCAGACCACTGTAGAATTTAGATGAGGACAGCTCTCGTATGTATATAGGCATAGTTTAACTGTTGATGGGTATTCTTCAAAAGAGCTTACATCTTAGCCAAATTTTGCCCTCTCATTCTCTAAGACATATTATCTCTTATAAGTGCATAATATGTCTGCCTGAATGCAGGTACTCTAGAAGAGCTGTAATTGTCTTCTCATTCCCAGCTGGCGAAACGCAGCACTGCATAATAAAATCATTGCTGCACATGTGCAGCTGTGCTGACCGAAGATGTCATTTTTGAAAGCTGTGTTCACTTCAATCGGGACTTTCTGCTCAAGAGCAAAAATCCTGGGGCAGCAAAAAAACAAGAGAAAAAATCTGTACTTTTAATTACTTTCAAAACAGGCTTCTCAAAGCTGCAGTTTTCCCAACAGCCTACCCACTAAGTAGTTGACAAGAACAGCACAGACAAAAAAGGTTCTCTGACTGAGAAAAAAGCCGTAATGCAAGCATATATAGAATTTCCCAATAGCACTGTGTTGAATCTACACCAAAGCCACTTTCGGCTATGACATATATAGAGATTTTTGACAAGGAAGTAATTTTTGATGGAGGTGACAGTATCATATAGCTTTCCTGCTCTTTTATCAGCATAGCAAAGAAGCTGTCTTCTATCAAGGAAAAAAGGAAAAATGCCAGGGGAAATAAAATCAACCAAGCAAACTTTTTATATTTAGACCGATGAACTGTATGCCCTTGTTTGGAAAATTTATGTCACTACAAGCTCCAGAAGCCTTTTTGCCAATGCAGAATTTTAAATGATAATGCAAAGGCTTTTGTGAGATTGCTCACAATTCACTCTAATAAAACCAGTTCCAGTGTGAGTTTAACAAGTGCTTGTACCTTGTGTTAGGTAGCAGTACTGTAGAGACACCTTAGATTTTGACGGCTGGAATCTCATTGATATGGCTTTGTGGTTTTGCTTTGCTTTCTGGGGTTTTGAACAGGGATTTGACAGAGAATGCAAGGGAAGGGATACTCAAGAAGTTAATCCTGGGGGAACCTCTGGCTACAGGGACTTTAGGAAGAGGGATTTGGGAGAGGTTCAGTTGTAGATCCATATCTAATCTTTTCAACTTGTTCATCTTTTTAACTGAATTTTAAAGTAAATTAATTAAAATCCAGAATCTGAGTATCAAAATCTTTCCCTGAATGTATCAGAAGTGTACTACAAATATTAATTTTATACAGACATTTTCTCAGTTCAGTGATATGCAAGAGATGGAAGAATTTTAGCTGAAATAAAGAGAACTAGGTGGAACTTTCCCTATCCACGTCCTCAGCCATCTGGATTCATTCTCTCATGTGATAATGAGCTGCCATCATTTATTCCTCCTGTAGATTTTCGGACCTGTTCTCAACCATACAATTGCCTGAAGACTCTACAAAGATAGCCTGGAAGATAGCTGCAAAGGCATTCTCATTACTTTAATGAGTTTCTGACCAGTGGTCCAGGCTACTGGCCCTATATTTAATTAAAGTAGCACAAGCTGTGTGTTCACCAAATGTCTAGGCAAAGGTCAACAATCTGTTCTGGGCTCCAGCACTCTTGTAATTGCTGTTAGGACTGGAGGAAGGCTCTACAAAGGACAGAAATAACATCTCAACTCAGGGCTGTTTGGGGATGCTGTGGTTCTGTTCCCTTCTGGTAACCTGAACTGCCTGGGGCAGCTAACTGCTTTCTCCCATTACTTTTTTGGGGATGTATTTAGTTATTCAGCTCTCTGAACCAGTTATTGGTTCACTTGTCTACATACTGGTGTCAGGAGTAGGACAAGACTGGAGCTTCATGGAAAAGGATGGGATAAAGAGAAAAGACCATCTCTAATTTGGATTATTTTAAGCTTCCGTAGCACAGCACTATTAAAATCTTGATGCAAGTGTTTTGCCTCTCCTCTGTTTCTCCAGCATTTCCCCTTGTTTTGTCCTGAAAGCACTATTTGCCCTGGCCATAGACATTATAAATGAAACTGAATTTATTTAGAAGCATTATCTTCAATATTTAAAAAGAATTGGCTATGCGTTGAATGATAAGAGCTTTATACAAAAGTTTATAGTTCTGGTATGGCACGTGAGGTTGTAGAAGGGGAGTAGTTAATGTCTACTAGTGTAAAGAATGCCATAGGTTTTACTGTAAGCATTTCTGAGGACTTGAATGACTTTGACCTCAAGATGTTAATTTTATCAAACTCCAGAGCAAATGTCAAATGTCGTGAAAATCTAAATAGATGTGTAGATTTTGAGTACTTTAATCAGTCTACCCTGACATAGAAAGGGGCTTCCAAGTTAATAACAGAGTTTTCACTCACCTTTAATATGAACAGAAATTATACAACATTATACAAGATTCAGGTGGCCAGAAAGTTTTGTTTTTCTTGAAGGAAATGCCACTTATTTATCCTCTTTAGTTTACTGTATATGTAAAAAATATAAAACATTTGGTTTTGAATCACATCTTCTAAAACAGTATGAATGTGATGGAACAAATTCCTCTTTCTTACACTTATTGTGGATACAAATAGAAAACATCTTCCCTAAAGAAATCTACTTCACAAAAGTACATAGAGAGAATTGGAATTTTATCTGCTTACAGTGATTGATATTAACTGCTTGGGGATGCACTTCTAAAAGGCAACATAACTACATCTTCCCCTAATACTGAAGTGCTATTACATAGATCTGTTTCCAATGTGTTTGCGACTTTTTTATGCTATTTGCTCTTAAGCTCTTCCTGTTTCTTTGCTGCTGCTTGCCCCCTGCTGTTTTTGCTGCTGCTCTCTGAAAGAAAACTGCCTTTCTTTGGTTTAATATATATGTATGTATCTATACTTGTATGTATATATACACATATAAATACATATATATATAAAGAAGTGTGGAGTTTTTACTATGGACTGTTTGAAAATTGTGCAGTTTGTTTTGCAATTCCAGTTTGTGGCATGTAAGTGCAGAAGTGCTTTTACAATTTTTTCCATTACTTCAAAAAATTAGAGCTTGTTGGGTAATATATTCTGTTTTTCATATTTTTGAATGTGTTTTTCACATTACGTGTAGCCTGGGTGATGAGTGTTCTGAACAACATCTTTCCATCAAATCCCCTGAGGATTTCTATTTTTTTCTCTTAACCTGATTTCATCTTTATGGGAGATGAAATTCCTGTGCGCAATTGCATGTGTTAAAGGAGTGAGAACTACAAGACATTTACTGGTATGATACACAGAAAATGCATTAAGATTTGGACTTTAAACCTGCAAGAAGGAGGTGACTCATCTTTAAGTCACCTTGTTTTGAACTTGTGCCAAGACTCAATATTGCCAAATATAGCGCACAAGTTCAGGTAACGTCTGGAGACAGTGGCAGTACCAACTTTTAATTCTGGATTTCCTGTCTTTGGTGGATTTTAGTCTGACCACTTATGTTATTTTAATGGAGACATTTCTATTTAATTTCCTTTGTTTCTTGTCAAACCAATAAAAAAAAACAAAAAACAAAAACAAAAAACCAGGAAAGGACGATATTAATAATGTATTACGCCCGAGACAACTACAAATGTGATCAATGTTAATGGGATCATTGAAAATCTTCTCTGAAGATCAGAATTACCCTTTCAAGCTGCTACAGATCATGTTTTCCCTGAATGCTAAATACAAAGTGTAGTGCACCATGCTTCACTTGTGTTATCAGTGTCAAAGGTGCTTTAGTTAGTAGATCATCAGCACTACAGACCATCCATTCTAATTTAAAACTTTTTTTCCTATTAAAAAACAAGCATTCTGCCTATAAAAATAAATAAATTAAAAAAAAAATAGCATTTTACATTGTAGACACCTGTGGAATACTCAACTGGTTTTGGAAGGAAAGAATTGAAAAGTCCAAAAAATCATACTCTCAGGTTTTGCAAAATTATGCAGTGTTAATTAACAGATATTCATTAAGTATAAGAAAAGAGTATACCATCCATACAAGGTGTGATGCATTTCTGATATATCTCAACAAGCTGCACTATATCATAAGTCTTTCAAAATAGCAACTCTCTCTCTTGAATGGCTCCAATACTATTAGATTTTAAGAATTCCCATTGGAAGTCAACAGAAAGAATAAGAGATGCATTGAGTTTAAAACATCAATTGCATTCTATGGTTCAAGTACATTATCTGTGTGTCTCTTCTTTGGCATCATTAAAGAGGTTTTCAGTCTCCCATTATCATCATTTTTCAAAATGAGAAGTGTAATGTGAGTAACTCCATATGTAATAATCAGTTTTGAATTAAGAATGAAGTAGAAATACCATTTAATCATCCAAGGTGTCTTTCCTAGGAATAGCCATCAGTTAAACCTACGTAGTTCATATATCACTTGGCCAGTGAAGTTTGCACTCAGGTTATGGAGGATTGCTTTGAAGTATGCCTCAGAATAGATTGAACTATCAGGGCATTTATAATGGTATCCAATATGCATCTTTTAAAGAATGAAAGGGGAAGAAGGTGCAAGTAGAAGTCTCTCCACATCAGAGTGGTGAAGAGTTTGGAAACGTTTTCTGCTAGTCTGCAAATAGACACTGTGGAGAATTGTTAAATTTTGAGAAGCATTTCCTTCTGGTGACACCAGTTTGCTAGGAGAAGCTTTCAGAAAGGCTCCCCGCAGGTCTTTGCAAGTGCCAGAGCATCTGCCTGGGGCATGCGTGTGTATAGCAGTACTGCAAAGGGCTAGAAGAAAGCAGGAGTGCTAGCCTCATAGGTATCTGCCGAATCAGTGTTTTCCTCCTGTTTACCATCCAGTGTGTATAAAATATTTTTATGGCCAAATGACTTCATGATATAGAAGAGCCCCAAAAGTTTATATTCATCTTCCAGTGTTGCAGTAGTTTACAGGTTTTTGAAACAGGGTCCTATTTCATGCCCATCTCTTTTAATGAGGGCGTTTTTTTTCCAGGGCTGGGCTAGATGAGAAGCTGAGACAGTGCAGCTGAGCAGCACTGAGCAGTTTCCATTTGAAATGAGGCTGTTGACAAAAGTTTAAGGGAATTGAAATGAAGTCT
>JANHGO010000044.1:5631707-5679475 GCA_024606505.1 Aquila spilogaster | reverse complement strand
TGAGGTTTTTAGAAAAACTAACTGTGTCAGAGGGCATATCTAGCAAGTTATACTGAGAAAGTGACAGTATTGTTTAAACACAAAGTCAGGGTTTGAACGTGCGCTGTGCAAATCACTTCCAATGTACTTTGCAGTTAAATCTGCAGCAGCAGAGCTGTGCCAGTTGTGTGCAGTCCTGTGACCCTGACAGGAGTGTAAGGAGGGTGGAAAGGGGGCTCCTGTGGAGTGCTACTACTGTCCATAAAAATCATCTCTCATCTATCATGAGACAGAATGAACATTTCTTTAAACATGAGCTGACACAATTCCTCTCAGTTCCCACAAAGTCACTGAACAGTCTTTCTTCACTGAATTTTTGTGTTTTCTGCAGGATTTGATAACATTCAAAACAGTCTCATATAGCACCTCTCTGGTGTATATATATATGTTTACAATTCGAAACCCTGCCTCCTCAATTCTGCTTTGGCTGTTTTCACATAAAGAAAAAATAGATTAGTCACATAAAGAAAAAACTCAGCCAGATGTCAGTCAACTTCATCTATTTATAATCTTTAGATATTTGTTGTGGGCTACTGTGAAATTTCTAGCCTTACTTCATCTTGACTTCTAATATACTGAAATATATTATTTCTTCTCACAAACATTTATATAAGCACTGTCATTTCAAGAGCTACATTTTCCGAAAGGCAAATTAAAAATAAACTTACCATGAAAGTGAATATTTTGATTGGAACATACATTTCTCCTTCTTGGGAGAGTGTCATGGTCTCAGATGGTGGGAAAATCAAATAGAGAAGACATCGTAACAATGCACAAATGCTCTCTGTTTAAAACTCGATATGTTTTCTGCCCTATAAAACATTCCTCGTGGGCATCTGCTTTCTGGTACATTCTGGTATACCTCTTTGTGGAGAATGAAACCAGCTAAATATTGGAAGAAAAGAGGGATTATGCATTTTCCCTTAAGAGTCACTAGGTGTTGTGACTCCATCTTTGTTTTTCTTCTGGCCACAATAAATACTTGAACATAGATCAGGAAATAAATTTTTGAAACTCGAGTGGTGAACTAATTTCCCACTAAAAAGCAAAAAAAAAATGAATCCTAAGTCCTTCTCTTCTGCTGCTGAGTGCGGTAGAGAGGCATTCCCCCTCTGCCTTTGGATAAATTGCAGGATTTTACTGTAGCCCAGTTTTAGCAGCTGCTTTGGAGGTACAGCAAACAATTCACACTGTGCATGGGAGGAGCAGTAATTCATCTAAAGGTGGCAAATCTGAGACGTGACAGGTATTAAAAAGGAAAGGCTAAGTGCAGTATCACATTTTTATTCTACTGTCTTTCCATACAGGTCATGAGAGGCAATCCATTCATTCCCTCAGTACATCACCAAGTTAAATATATGCACAACCACTTTCAAAGCTACTCTTTCTCCTTTTTAATTTTATGTCAATCAGCGGTCATTGAGATAATCTAAATCCTTCCAAAAGCTACTGTTCATCTAAATTAAAATGCATCCTGTATTGTCTACTGTGAGAGTGTCTCAGAAACCATTGTGGTGTGTGTGGATAGTGCCATAAATAGCAAACTTTATTTTCAGGGTAGCTGGTTTCTCTGGTCTTTTTCTCCGCAGTGTTAACTTCATTAGGTAGAGGTCCTGGTCATTTTCATTTGTATTAACCACCTTCCCCCTATCCCCCCCAAAAACCTGTGAAAATTAATTTCATCCAAATCAGTTAGATGAAGGAGAATGAAAAGGACAATTTGTGTAAGCAGAAAATTAGCTGTGGTATTTTCTGAGTAACAGGGTTTGAAGATTAAAGGGCAAAGACTATATACTACTGAACTCTCGCTTTTCAGAAATAACACACAAAACATGGCAGGCTGATGAGTATTGAAGAGATCCAGGAAGAGAACTAAAATTGAAGCAGGCTCCAGGACATTTACTGGTGCCAAAAGAAGAAAGATCTTTAGTGATCCAAATAATGTCATCACCCTTTCAAGGACTCATAAGTATTTTCTTAAGGATCAGTCAATCATTAAACATTTTTCTCTCGCCTTTCTTATGATTGCAATCTAATACAGATTTTAGCAGTACCGGGCTTTGGAGAATAATCAAATTGTGAAAAGTTGTTTCTCATGAATCCAATCCAGAAAATTCTTAAGAGCCCACGTAGAAATATCCCCCTTCCTTGTGAGATTTTGGAGTTGATTCAGAAGGGCTAAAGGAGCGCTCCCCTGGTGCTCTAGACAGACCCCTGGCTTTGGAGCTTTCATTTGAAATGAGACCTGTAAATCAAAATTTAGGAAGGACGTAATTACTATCACTGAAGGCAATCATATGTGAGTTGTAATAGGATTTCCCTAACACTATAAATTATATCAGATATTATTACCTCAGAACACAGTCCATGAAGAACTTTCCAAGAAGAATCAAAATTGATTTATAAAATCTGTAATTAAAATGTTGAGGATTAAATCAGTGCTTGAGGTCCTCTATGATTACATTATCTTTCTCTTACATTTTTGCATAATATTCTTATTACTCTTCTCTTTCCTTAAATATGGTCGTCGAGAAGGGAAAAAAAGAATTCTAAGTCATTAATTTCTTTTGTCTTCCTTGATTTTCCCCTTGACATCTGTGTAAAATTAGGGGTCATTTAAATTGTCTTCACCCTAAAATTTTCAAAAAGTCATTATAAATGGTAGATATAGTAAACTATATATATATATGTATATAAAGTTTATATATCAGCTAGTAAAAAGGTAGTAAAAATTTATTTTGTATAGACAATATGGAGTTGCTAGGTGTGAAGTTTATAGAAAGAACCTAGAGGAAGAGTTTGGAAGAGTATTAATACTTTTGAGATGATTCTGAACTTCAGGCATACCACTCTACTTGTCTTGTCCTTCAGATTTACTATTGTGATGAACTAATAAATTCTTAATTTACATGATGAGGAACAATATAAGGTAACATGCAAGATCTCTGTGTCTCCATACAGGATTTTCTGGTGAGTTTAAAATCCCAGCTCAGCTCTGTTTTTAAGTGTATGAGTTCTTGCCCTTAAGAGATTTTCAGGAAATAATTTACTATAGAGAGCCCTAGACTGAATGTCCTGCTCATTGCTTAGTGCTATGATAGCCCCATTATTAATCATAGGTAGAACCATCCTTCACACCCTAAGCTCAAGTCAAACAGAATCTAAGCCATTTTTGAGCTGAACAACTTTCTAGGTTGAGGGTTCCATAGTCATGAAGTGAGATAGAAAACACTGAGATTTTAGGATTACTGAGTGTTAGTAATTTCAGGAGTACCATCCCATACTTCGGTCCATACTGTCTGATGCAGATACTTGGAAATTCTGTTTTGATGGAGTGCATAACAGCCTTCAAGCATGTCAGAGAATTTGAATCACAGGGCTCTGCCATCTGTACCTGTGAGAACACTTCACAATAACTTCTATTTATGATGTAAAAACGGATAGAATTGCAGTAAATTGTTCTTGCTGGTTTTGCATATGGTTCGTTATTTCTGTGCTTTCCTCCCTTTTATTCTTCACTGCAGCCAGAACCTTTCCAAAGGGATAAAAGGGCTGGTGAGTGGCTTCTTGTGGCTCTCAGCTTTACCACATGAGTGACTCAAACTTAAGGAATGTTAGTGCCCTAACAGTTGGCAGTCTCCCAACTCAAAGACGGAGCAATTTAGTATAATAGACTGAGCAGCCTCAGCCACCATTGTGTCTGGGATTTTGTCTGAACTGTTAAATCTAGGACTTAGAGTTGGCACTGTATGCTGCTGCTGCCTCTGGGCCAGCCATGCGCATGAGTGATTTGTATAAACCACACTTTACAAGCTTGAAATGAGTTGTGGTCCTGCAAGATTAGAACAGATGAGTGCAGTTCTGCATAGAGCCATTGTGAACTACTTCTAAAAAATGCCCAGCATATATGCATTAGTGAAATTAGACAGGAAAAAATACTGCTAAATAAAATGAGTTGGTATTGCTGCTTCAGTTACTATTCTAATTTTACATAGAACAGGATTACAACAGAGTAACAGAATTGTCTTACATAATGAACTTTACAAATGTGTTGTCAGTGGTAAAATTCCATCATTCGACTTTACTAAAAGTATAGACTATTTCTGTCAATGCTGTTTAAATGGAACTGGAGTCATTGTATCGTAGAATATGTATATTTTTAATTCTGGTCATGAATATGAATAATTGTAGTCTTTTCAAAGGTAGAATAATGTTGGGAAGAGGGCAAAACTGGATTAGCCTCATCCCTCTACCTACTCCAGCCTCATGTCAGTATCAAAAAGATATAAAGAACAATATATCCTGGATTATTCAAGCACATAATGTAGGACCTAATCCTATGGTCCTGAACTGACATATTTTAATAGATTTAATCTGGGATTTTAGCAAATCTACTTTTGCATTAACAGGTTCACAAAGTTAGACTGCTGCCATGAGTCTGCTCTTTCCATCATGTTTCACTTTTACATCATCTGTTTTTGTATTTTACAGTGGATTTTAGCCTAATTTTGGTAAAGAACATAGCTATTTGCATATCTTTAAGAGAGCACATTTTCTAAACTAAAACTGTTCAAAAATACTCCTTTAGAAATGGAAAGGTTTTGCTTTGTGTTTAGTTGTTGGTTTCTGTTTTGTTTTATTTCTTTTTTCTCATGAGATGTTCTGCACAGAATTGTTTTTGTAAATCAAGCAGCAAGCCCAAATGTTGTTTTCAATGTAACTAAGCCATCATCTAGCCTTCCTGTAAACTGTAAGGAGATGAATAGAGTTTTGAAAATGTTATATTCTCCATCCAGTGCATCTAAAGGAGTACTTATATTTAAATTTTGTTTCATCCTCTTAGTATGAATTCATGTCATTACCAAATGGTAAACAAAAACAGATGTCAGGCTCACTTTAGAAAAAGTGGTGAGCTTGCAGTTACATATTGAAGTGAACTGCTTCTGAGAGCAGGGTTTTGATATACTTCAGTCCTTCTCTTTCAAATGGATATTTTTATCCTGGAAATATCTTTAGTGCCCTTAACAGTTCATAGAAGAAAGTAGCCAAAAAGTAAAAAAATAACGGTGAAAATATCAGATCCATTAGGTTGAAGAACTTTCAGAAGGTCTGGTTATTTAAGGATATTTGTTTATTAAGAAGAAGAGAGAAAAGAACATCTGGCCATTAAAATAAGATGAACAGGCTATGGAATAAATTTATATAAATAAGCCTAGCTTAAGAAGCAGAACAGTTGTGTGCTTTGCTACTAAACAGATTTTGTTACAGTACTGCAAACTTGCCAAGATATTAAGTAAATGAAAGCCAACAATCAAGTCTTTAAGTATATACTTTAATGACATAAGAGTATTACAAGCTTACAGGGGAAGAAAGCTTATAAAAGCATTGACCTTCGCCTATACTCTGAAAGACATTTAGGTGAGATAAAATGAGACTTCTTACAGTATCAAAAGACAATACCTCAAAGAAAAGAACTGTGTGAATGCAAATATTCTAGCAGAAGTTTATAATACAGACTTTCATTATTTATGTAATCATAATAGATGGTATTTTGTACTTGTCTACCAGGAAGTATGAGGCATCCTCATACACAAAAGGCATTGTATAAGAGCACAGTCAATAGAACAGTTTGTATTTACACTGGAAATAGCATTTTCCACATTCTTAGTATAGAGACAAAGTGCATACCAGTTTAATAGTATTTAGGAAAAAAGTTGTATTTTCCTGGATAACTCTTCTCAAGAGCTAGTTAAACATAATGGTCAAAATTAAGTCCACGTCTACCTCTTATGTCTAGGTTGTTCTTCATACCCTTCTGCTGTTATCTACACTACCTGTTTGTTACTGTATTGCTGAACTCATTTTGGAATGAGACAAGTATTTCCTGTGGAGGCAAGTCTCAGATGAAGTTTGGAAAATAGCTTATTTCAGCCTGATTTGGCTAGAAAAAGGGATTTGTCATGAAGTTATCATTTTGCTGTTATTCTGTAAAATGCCATTGTGGCAGATTATGACCCAGTCCTTATTTTGAACAGAAAATCACAAAAAATTGTATGTCTTTGAGGCCTAGGAATGTGCAGTACACAAGGGATTCTAAGCCAATGCCATGCAATGTGGATGAGACCAGACTCTACACTGCAGTCTATCTTGAGTGACGTTATGCACTTCACACTTGGTATCCCAGGTGTCTCTCCATAAAGCAAAGAAACATAGCTTGAAGCATGGAAATTTAATGGGAGCATCATGTATTTACCAGGACCATGGTAGGTGCTGAGAACAAAGTCACAAACACTGACTTACCTTGTTATCTGATGGGGTTATCTTCTCTAAGAAAGTTTTTAAACAGTGGCAAGATGTAGCTGTTTACATTGAATGGAGACAGTTAGAGATTTGGATATGTAATTTACTTGACAGTCTTGAGTCAGCCTCTCAGTTACGTTGCACTTCCTGCATATGTGTTTTTCCTTTAGACAAATAAATCAAGTTATATGAAAAAATAGCAAAGTATTTGAAAGAGTCACAATTTAAAGAAAAGCAGGGTTTCTTTCATTAAAGAAATGTTTTCCTTAAGGCAATTGAGCTTTGAATATTCCATACACCTAAAAACACTGTTGATTTTATAGGTTTGGTAAAGGACTAACGACTAATGAGAAAAATCTGGATAATCAAAAGGTAGAAAATACTGAAATGAAGATCTGCTTGATACTCTGGTAGAGTACACACAAAAGGGTGTACTGCAATTTTCTTATTAACTGAGAACCATGAAGGTTGCTTCCTATTATTTAAAACTGTTTAAATAGTAAAATTAATAAACATATTTCAGTGCAAAGTCAGAATCCTACCCAGCTTATTACCCTTACTATGTGTTCTTACATGAGTAGGGGAACTAAGCAACAACTGACAAAGGTTTTTGAGAAACTGAGCAATTGAATGGAAATAGAACTGAAATATGTAATTTCATAGAAAACTAATAACATTCACATTCCTTGTTCTACTGTTTTCCGTAATACAAATTTATCTATCAAAGAGAGGAATGCAGTGCAATTAAAAAGCGATCAAGAAAGCAAACAAAAACTTCTTCTATCAAATTACATCACTATCCCACCAAACATTTAAATTAGTCTTCAACAGCTCTTCTCAGCTGAAACCATTCTCAATTTATTCCCTGTTTACTCATAGGGAAGGGCTAGCAAAAATCTTGTTCGTACTCATCTGAAGGTATGCCTCAGTTATCCTTCAAATGCTAAGACAAAAGTCTTGATCATCTCTTCTAAGGGTTCATATTTCTCTTTTTATTCAAACCTTAACATCTTTCTTAAGAGAGTCAATAAAAGGATGTAAAATAATGGAGGTTATTCAGTAAAAGGAAGCAGATGGACAAAAGAGTTATGCTGCCAGAATATACTTGAGAGACTGAAGCTATAAATTAATTCTGGAGTCTTTGAAAAATCAGGGTTAACAATAACAGGTACCCAGAAAGGAAGAAAAGGAGTAGATTTGAAAAAGTGGAAGTATGTAATGATAAAAAAAGTCTTCAGAAGAGATTTCAATTATATGTAGATACCAAAATTAATCTGATCAAAGTCAATTGGTTTTATATGAAAGAAGGAAAAAACCCTCCATCTTGACATAAATCTGTTATGAATAAATGTGTATTTCAATTCTAAAATACTTTAGGAAATGTCATGAGAAAAATAGGCACAAATGCAAGGAAATAGCTGTTCTAGGATTGTCTTCTTCCCAAACGCACAACCTTCAGTCCTTCGAACTGTTCTGTAGCTGTTCTGTCTACAATCAGTTGTCCATGGGAAGAAAACTTTGATTTTGATACTGATAAGATTTTAATTCAATGCATGGCAAAAACTGAAATATATCCACTTAGATTAAACCAGCAATTTAAGACCAAAATTAAAAAAAAAAAAAAAATCATCTATTTACAACCATTAATTTGAAAGGGCACTTACAGAAATTGAGCATTTAGCATTCTAGTGGAAGATTTATAGTATTCCCATGGCATTTAAAGAAAATGCAACAATAGAAAACAAATTAAAATGGGAGGAAGTAAATGAAATCCTAGGGGTAGGCAGAATAATCCTAGTGTGTGAGTTTGAGAAACGGAAATATGCAACTACATTTAAAGCATTTTTAAAACAGAGTCCTTCTTCGGTATTTTTCTCCTGTGTAACACCTGAATGATTGATTTGTCAGCAGACCTTTGGAGAAATATTGGGTGTCGTAATTATTGTCAATATTTTAAGTACTCTTTTGCTGCTTTTGCTATGGATTGTGTAACAGTTTAAGACTTGATCATTCATCTGAATACCTCAATTGCTCCATAACTGTTAGTAGCCCTTGTGCATCTGTGAACGCTTGTGTCATTTCATATCTAAATATCCGATGTATTTACCCAATGTTGCAGTAGTACTGAACTCTTAAAACGGTTAGGGCAGTCATGAGCACAACATCCCTGTGAGAATGAGAGTTACTAGCACTATTCAGCAGCTAGAAAAAGGCCAAGCCAAACAAAGTGGTTTGCTCAGAATGGTGATGAGGAGCAGAAAGCAAACCTTGATTTTCTATGAGTGAAGTTACCTTGATTTTTAGTTTTGTTCATTCTGACAGTATTCTGATGCAACCTAAACAATTAGCTTCTGTGAAAGTATTCTTAACTTACACCACGGTACAGGAGAGCAGGTTCCTCTCTGGTTGCTATGATCTTTCTGTTAGTGTCTCTTATGCTATTCATTCTACAGCTTCCCTTAAAAAAATATATATATTTTTAGCTTCTATACAGTGACTGTACTTTCTGTGTACAGCTGGATTCTGTTTCTCATTCTTAAAAAAAAAAAAAAGCAAAAACAACAAAAAAAAAGCAACAAAAACATTTTTATTAAGAATCTTGTAAAGATATTACTTTGTTATCCTAAATTAAATTAGATATGTAATATCAATTGTTAATTGTTTATTCTTCAAACTGTGCTTGTTCTTTCAAATGAAAGAAGACGATGCTGTGTTGAGCATCTTATCTATCATGTTTGTATGTATCCCTAGCAATTTTCACATCAGTGATTAAGGGATTAGCTTGAAACCACAAACACATGCCTCAAGCCAAAACATATCAGGATAGATTCTGTGATCCTTACAAGTAACACTAGCCTGTTCCTTTGTTTATATGAGGTATGATTATAGAGCAGCCACTAATAAATGAGACTCCTGGTGCATTTTCTCCAGCATCACAGGCTTCTTTACAGACCTAGTCAAGATTATTCATGAGCACACTATATTTTTGGGGATTCAGAGATAGGCTTGAAGTGAAAGTACCTGACGTTAAACAATTTAGAATTGATGCACCTCTTTTAGTATTCATTTAAGATGATATACTTGGAATATTACAATTTTTAGTACTGTTCTACCTCCACCCATGCCCAGGGTGGTAAATCTCAGGTTGCTGCTGATTCTCAGAATATTTCTGTCACGAAACAGCACAAGAGTCCTTCAGTTTGTATTGGTCTCGCCATCAGCTTGGTAAGCTTCTTGTAATGATTTAATTGTATCTACATTGCAACACAATTTTGCTCTTAGAAAAGTTTCTCTCTTGCTATGAAATGCTGCTTACTCAGCATCACTCACAGTGATGATTTTGTGAATCTTCTTGTGGCTTCTGCTCCACTGTGAAATGAAACATGCTGCCTTGACTCCTAAAGAGGAGCCCTACCAGGTACAAATATATTCATCAGTTCCTCTTTTGGGAATTCTTCTGGGAGACAATTTTGTTATCAGGTCATTCTCTCTCCTCTAGTGATACCTTCTCTTCTCTTACATACCATTGGCTGCATAGTGTTCCTTGTCTTTTGCTAGGGAATGAGATGGGACATGCTTCTCAGGGCTATTCTGTGGTCCAAATAGCTGTCTTAAATTGTTTCACTCAAACCAAAGTTACGAAAGTAAAGAGAGAAAGAAGGAACTATTAAACGGGGAGAAAAAACAGTACAGACACAATTCTGTTAATAGAATGGGGTAAACAGGTTACAGACACCTATATCCACATCATATAAATAGTGCCTGTCTGAGAGCAAACTCTTACATCTGAAATCTCTAGGTATACGTAAGGTATAACTTAATTAGCATAATATACTAATAAGTAAAGTGCTATTTTGATCAAGAGTTTTTTATGAAAACCTGTACAAGAAAGGTTGACTGAAGAATCTGATTCCATTACGTCTCTCTCTCTTTAGATGTAGGCTTTAGCAGTTATTTTACGTTTATATTTACAGTTGAGATTATTCTGAATAGAAAAATTGGACCTACAAAGTTGATATCAGAAGATCTTTTTGAATCTGCATAGGTGAAGAATCACATCTCCTCAGTGTTGCCATACAGTCTCTTTTGAGTTTCAGCTGCCTAAAGAAACAAGTAGACAAGTTTTTATTTCCTTGACATCTCAATGACATTTGAAAATCTCTTAAGTCACAAACAACAAAAATAATAGAATTTTAAATTAAATTTTGATAAAAAATGTCTTAGTGAAGTCAAAAAATGATAATCACAGCTTACAGGAATTAAATAGTAGGTGAAGTTTGGTTTATAGTTATAAAAAGGAACAAATGGAGATGAGTATGTCTCTGTCCTCATTGCATTTTCAGACATTTTGAGTCAACATTGTTTCTTTAAAATTTTCTAATCTATTATTTAGAGCTAATGACTCGATCAGCACAGTGGCAGGGAAACTAGAGATGACCGTAAATTTCAATTACATCTAAACGTAACTGATCCTGCTGAAGGCAAGATATAACCTACTGGAGAGCAGAGATTAGCATAGTCAATTTGAAAAATGTTGTGAATCTTTGAACATGAGAGTGTTTGGGGACTATGGGAAACATCTGTGTTTGTCTAGTTGCTTTAAATACTCCCCTGCGAGGAGGGTAGTTTCTGAACCTAATAGGCACAAAATTGATGAACCCCTGCTTGAATAGTGGTTGCAAAACAAACCTTTTAGAATGATTAACAGTCACCATGCTTTCATATCTCAGACCAATCCCAAAGCTCTGTACAAGAAGACACAACTTTTCACTAGCATCGCAAGGCCTGCATGTGATTTCATGTTTGCATTCAGGATTACAACCACTGGAGATGATAACAATTCCTTGAATATGCCAGATACTAGCTGGAAGGGCCTGCTGGCTGAATGTGAGCAAGAAATCTATTCATTTGGACTCTTTAAGAGAGTGTGGCAGTCCTCACATGAGGCCTCCCCTAGGATTTTTTCAAGTGAAGATTGTAGAAAAAATCTTTGATGGTGTTCCTTGGCAAAAATTCTCTCCTGTTATGCATCTGTATGTTTTACTGTGCCACTGACCACAGTGATTTGTAAAAATAACTAAAAGATGTAATTGCATTAAGCTGTAATGCATAATGGAATGTTAACTTTAAAAATTGTAACTGTACTTTTTGGAACTACCAGCTTATAAGCTATAGTATTACTGATTACTGGTCACTGAATTTGGGAAATAATAATAAGAAATGTCCCAGAGTCCTTGATTTACATAGTATCAAGATGTTTGCAATAAACACATTTAATCTTAGACATAGTTTTCAATTAAAGTAGAGAACAGAAATCCTTTTGAACCTAAAAATCAACTAAATATTTAGTATCGCTCCAGCTGTTTTGATTTATTTTTCTTTTAAATACCTCCAATGTACATATTTCTGTTTCCCACACTAGACTTATTCTCTATTACTGTGCTTCTGTGAACAACATCTTCTAATGATAGCTTTGAGTCATCTCTGCCCTATTGAATTTGCAATGAAGGTTAGAGGGGCCTTCAGGTGTCTGAATTATATTCTGTTTCCTAACCTCTCATCAGCTCTTGTTAGTTTTTTCATCTAATACTGAAGACGATTTTGGGGTAAGGCTTCAAATAGCTGATTACATACTATGTTGTCATGTTGTCTATTTGCATGCTGCTAACTTGTGTATCACATTTCTAGTTTTATAGCAAACCATAAATAAGAATGTTGTTTTCCAGTTTTTGTGATTTTTATGCTTTTTGGGGAAATCAGAATGGTTATATATTCCCTAATGCAGCTAATGATTATTGTGCCTATGAGTTCTCTCCAATGAGAATCTTAATCTCTTGCTGTGTATGTATCTCTTACATGAAATATTAAGTAATGGTAAAATGTGTATGTAATGTTTCTGATAGAAACTGTCCATTGTCCTTGTCCCTGGAACATGTCCAGACTTTGTTGGTAAGATTGTTAGTACTAGACTAAATTATGAATTGCTATAGCAATGCAGGAATAGCGATGCCAAAAAGTCTATATGCAACTGATTAGGTTATAATGATGTAAAAAGTGAATTACTAATGAATAGTTTTGTTTTGAAGGATGATATGTTTTCCAGAAGCAACTACTTACAGCTTCTAGAATTACTTTATTTAATTGTTCAGTGGTCAGACAGACTGGCCTGCAGCACACAAGTTGCACTAATTAATTATTTGTATAGCAATAGACCTTGGAGACAAAAGGGTCTATATTTTCTTCTACTTAATTCTTTACATTGCGATAATTTCAGAAACAGTAATAGAATTATTTCTGATTTTCAGTGGCATGAGATGTGGGTTGGTCTCAAAGAAATATTTTTAGAAATACATTCTTGGGATACATGCCTGTAGTACAAAAAGCAGTATGAGATATATCCCTTCTTACCTTATGGTAAGCTTAAAAGGTGCTTGGATGAAAATGTGAGGGGAAGAGCCTTAGAACCACTTGGGAGAAGCATTTAAAGAGAGTATTCAGTTTCTCATGTAGTATGGTTTTCTGTTGAATTTTCACAACACATTCAGGAAACATTTCCACTGTATTATTTTAATAAACAGCATAATAAGCAAAAAGAGCCATTTATGGCTGGAAGTAAATATCCATACAAAAAGTAACAGAAGAGTGGCTTTACTCTTGACTATTTCTGGATGTTGTGGAAAAAAATACAAAGTTGTAATAAATGTTTCTGTTTTGGTATAGAATACTTTATGTCTTAAAAACTTGGTACATATTTTATGTGATAGGTTAGGATGATCTTTTCAATGCTGAGAAGACTTATTCATTAGGGGAGTGTTCATTGAAGTATATATTTTGCTTTGCTGGGACAACAAAGATAATATATCACAAATGAGTCCTATTAAATATACTGGGAAACAATACATTAGTCTAAATCTGCAAATGTCTAAAGCGATACATAATGAAAATGGCTCTCGCCTTCTGCTACAGATTCAGTTGCTCATCTTTTTAATGAAATGAAATAATTGCTGTGGCACGTGCATATAACAGGGAGATGGTATTAGTATTGGAAGGAGTTGGATTTGGAGAAGGAAAAAAACTGTCTGCAGTTGAACTTCATTGTTGGCCCAAAAAACCTTTGCAGTTAATAAATGAAAGTGAAGTAAGCCAGGCAACCCACATAACCTTGCAGTATCATGGGTGAGTTTCTCAGGTAACAGAACTCAGAATTTGCTAGTGTTTCCAGTGAGGTTAAAGTTTTCACTGTCTGTAGAGAACTAAATAAGAACATCAGGTAAAAAATACAGAAGTCATCAGGCTAACATTTAGAGTATTCTGTCTCCCAGGATAACATCTTCAACTATCTTTAGAAAACTTTTTTCCTTGCTTTATGATTTAGGAGAATACCATATCCCCTGACTTTTTATTCTGGACAAACGTGCCCAGGATATTAGGCCTATTCTGAAGTTTTAGAATGGAATCCATTCTTCACACACATTGTTTAGCTCAGCATTTTGATTGCATCTGCAGTAGAGTGACCTGTAAGTCCTGAAATGAAATGGTATTGCAGAGTGATTGCAGTTTGTCTGCACACAGATAGCAACAAAAGGCTCAGAGGCAGCTTTTGATCTACTTTGAGTCGTGAGACATAAAAGGTGAGCCGGCTTCACTGCAACACAGATTTCCTGTCATAGTGAGCAGAACTGCTGGGATAATCTCATTCCTCTAGCTGTTGAACTGTAATTTTCCTTATTGTTCTGTTTTCTTATGATGAAATACCATAGTAAGCATGATATTGTCTTGGAAAGGAGACCATGGCTGAGATGGGGAGAAAAGAGAAGGGACTTGAGAGAGAGCAAGGAGAGAAGAGGTGGAAAAAGGGAGAGGACCTTGGAAGGATTAGAATTAGAATGCAGACAGAAGAGGAAGGAAATCAATGGATCTGTCCACACTTCTCCCCCCACACTTTTTAAAATTTTCAATTTACCTTCTCTTCCAGTACAGTGGAAGGAGCAGAAAAACAAAATGCAGATAAGATTTTTAAAAATGGGGATGTTTCACTTTTTTCTTAATCAAGGGGATACACTCATGAGAAGTAAATTACATTTTAGTTTAAATCCTGTTGACTTATCTTCCTGTTGTTGCTTGCGGTTCTTTTGGTTTGGTTTGGGCATTTTGTTCCTGTCTGAAGGAAGCTTCTTAGTTTCCTTTGTCTTCTCTGTGCAGTGTATAATGTAATTGTAACAGCAGTGCTTTGGAATTCTGAAATCATTGTTCATTTATGATAATCTTCCATCAATATAGGATATAGGATTATTTACATAAGATTAAAAAGGAGCTGGAAAAAATCTGTGGACAAAGGCATGGTATGTTTTGAATGCATACAGTTTTATCAGTGAGTGACTTTACAGTCTACAAGGGCTGCTCTGAAAGTAATGCCTCCTATTTTATTATGTTGGCCCATAACATCAGAGGTAGATGCTAGTGATCTGGCAATAGAGATTGAACCTTCCTGCCAGTCTTCCATTACATTCTGTTGCAGTGTGGCAGGTGATGGCAGAGGGACAGTCTGACAAAATGATGTCTGACATGGAAGTACATATGAAGCAATGGTGTGGAACTGAATTCCTGCATGTGGAAAAAGTTGTACCTACTGACATTCATTGGTGCTTGCTGAACATTTATGGAGACCAAACAATGGATTTGAGCATAGTGGGGCTGTGGGTGGTGTGTTTCAGCAGTGGCAACGGGAACATGAAATACAAGCCAAATTCCAGATGTCCATGCAGATTTTTATGAACACGATATGCAGGCTCTTTTTCATTTCAAAAATACATAGCTAATAGTGATGCCTATATTGAAAAATAGTGTTCTGTAGCTGGGAATTTGCTCTATCAGATAGTGTTATCATGCTTTTTGTATCAGTTGTCATTTCTATGGAAATAAATAGGAGGCATTACATTCAGAGCAACCTATGTATATGAACAAGAACACTCATACCATGAAGATTTTCTGCTTGCCTGGCAAAGCTTGGAGCAAAGCTGAAATCAAAGCAGCCTTACTTACTGAAACAATTTCATTTTACCTAAAACACTGAGGCTTAAATTATAAGCTTCAGGATGACTCAGTATAGGTAATGCATGCATATAAACTGCATAATTTTCCTAGTGTATTTTCACAATCAATATAACTGTGTGTTTAAAGTTGAGACCTTAGGTCAATCTTCTAAGCAGTGAATGAATAACATATTTTTTATCAGAGAGAAGCTGCTCTATGCAAATAATATCTGACTTGAATATTTAATAGATTGTACAGTAGGAAGTAATTGCCAACTAGTGGGGCATGCTAAAATGAAAGAGAGAAATACAGAAATAACAAGTCCTATCAGATTTCACTTACAGCGTTTTCTTAACACTAAGTGGTCTGACAGGTCTTGATGTAATACATGAAATAATTGTAATAACCTCTGCCCAGGTTCTAAGTAGTAATCATTCATATTAAATAGCTGACCAGGAGGTTAGCTGACACATATATGTTAGTCCATCGTAGATATAATGTTTACTGAACATGAACTTTTTTGCCTCAGATATTTTCCATATTGTCAACACCTCTGCTTCTCATTTAATGCTTTATTTTATTTGCTTTCATCTTGAACCTTCAACTCTTTCATTTGTCAAAAAGGGCTGTTGGATTTGTATGGTGCCTTGCACAAAGGGGCAGTATTCACTCGTTACTTTTCATGATAAATAACTATATACTAACTATTCTGTAACAACAGAACAGTAAATAGCAGCCCACTAACTGGCATGCTGTGTGTCCATTTTTTCATTATTTCACTGTGGTAACTGAATCCTTAAAACATGGAGTGTGTTTATAAGAAATGGCAGCACATTTTTGGGGCAATGTTTAGCATTTCAGTGAAATTTCTCGCATCTTCAGATGCAGTGGTGATTTCTTCACTCTGATCACTTTTTCCATTCTCATGTTACTCTTTCATCTTTGGAATCCCAGGGATTCCAAAGCTGAGGAAGGTTTCACTGTGGTTTCTTATAGTAAAAGACCAGGTGATGATTCTGGGCCTTTTGTTGTATTATGAGTATCTCTATCTCCTAGAAAGTTTACAGAGAAAGGTGGTGTCCAGGAGCTATTGCAATTGGATGACTAGATGTGAGAATGTACTTTAATGTGAGCATAAACTTTTCTGGGCTTTATGGCAATATGGCCATGAAGGGAGTGTGGAGGACAGCTTGAATGCATGCAGCATCTGGACCATAAGCTATATGTATCACCCAGGAACAGAAATTCACACGCCGTGGACTCTCATACCTACCCACAAAGTTTCTTCCACATTTGTGAAGGGATTGAAATGCAAAGAATTTCTTTTACTTTGTACCCTCTTCTGTTGAAAAAAGCTTGCGCTAATTCAGAGGTCAGTGGATGAAAATTTTATGCCATCCTCATTACATCCTTATTGCCCATGGGAACGCAAAATTATGGATGTTATAATGAAGATAATTAGAGTAAGCTCTATTTTAGCTGAAGGCAAAAGGCCTTAAATCAAAAGGAGAATGTTCTAGTGCCCTTGAAATTGGGGTGAAGATTACAAACTGCCTACTGGCATTGCCAAGCGTCTAGACTCACTATTTAAAAAAGCTGAAGAAGATTACAGTGGGAGCTGGTCTTGTGTTAGGAGTAGGCTTGTGCTTGGGGGCAGTACATGCATTCCTTGACTCATTCTGCAGATGGTGTATCTGATGACTCTGGTGTGGGCTGGGGTTCACACTCCTGCATCATTCCTTGGAGGGATATCTCAGTGTCTTTCTGGATGTATGGATGAAGAGAAATTAATGTTGCAAAGACTTCGTATACCTAAATTTGTAATACAGATTTATCTTACTCTTTGACCTCATGTGTTTTTGTTTAGCAAGTTTTTGTATTACAGAGGCTATTGCTATGCAAAAATTATATTGCCCCTTCTAAATGTGTCACAAAACATCTTTAACTGTAACTTAAAAAATTATCTATTATTACATATGTCTGTATGTGTTAGGAAGTGTATTTTGTTTAAATCTTGTAGAATGTGAGAAGTGTTTGTATATTTGTTCACTGCCTGAACCTTTGCACCTTCAGGCATTGTTTCCCTCATGAGAGATATCCTATTCCATGCTATATTTCTTAGTTATGCATGTTTATGCTCTATGACATGGAGTCCATCTATTCACTGAGGGGACTTGTGTGATGTGGTCATTTTCCTGCTCCATTACCAGGAATGGGACTTGGAACAGATCTCCCTTCTCTGCACTGCCCGGCCCTAGTAGCAATGGCTTTTGATTATTCCTGTACTGAGCTGGATGCTGATGGGTGAAATCATTTGTGGCATTATCCACCACTTCAATTCACTTCTGCTAAACAATGAAATCTACTAATAAATTGAACAGACAAGCAAAATCTCTTAAACATGCTCTGGAGGGCTTTACCTATTTTCTTTCTACTCTCTTGATATTTCTTTTCTTTATGTGTGAGCTGCTGCCAATGACAACATTTGAAATCAACCAAGCAAAGAAACTCAAAAATACTGCACCTTCTCTGATAATGTGTGAAGCTGATCGCAAGGTCCATGACTTCATTTTTTTTTACTTACTTAGAGCTGGGGCTAGAATTCCTATGGGATTGAAATGTAGTGAATTCCAGGTATATACTGGGACAATGCTAGTAATTTCTACAATCTGAAAAATCATTGGGCACCTTTTTTTTTGTTGTTTTATTGTTGTTGGTTTGGTTTGGTTTTACTTAAGCAGAATTGGCATCTCCAGCTTGTCGAAGGTGCTGTTTTCTTTTGGATAGATGAAAATCTGAAAGAAGGTAAGGTTTGTCCCACGTAGATGAGGGAGAAAATGGGCATCACATAGGAAAGCATGATCTATGATGCACTCCATCATGGCATGAGCTCTTTGGCGCAACATATGGCAACAGAATTACCTTTGTACTACCCAACTGTGGGATATAATTTATCCAGTCCAAGGCACTGTGGTGACAGGCAATAGATTTGATACTGCACATGTTCAGCATGCTAAAATGTCTCCGAAATGCAGAGCTGTGTAGCACTGCAGAGCAGTTCTGGCTATTACTGGCAAATCCTTGTTCTTCCCTTATGATGTCACTTATATTGTGACATCCTGCGATACTAATAAAAAAGGATGTGGTAATGTAAGTGCTGGAAAAGAATGAAAGAGAAGTGATAAACTACAACTTTTACAATGTGCACTGTCAGCTAAAGAATGAAACAATTTTAGACTTGAACATTAAGGACATGGAAAGTGCTTTGAGATTTATGCGACAACAATACTTCAGATCATTTTACAGTATCATTGTTTCAAATACCTGAAATTAAAACAGCGTAGTGCAGTGTTACTTCAATAATTCTGTTCATTGGAGAACAGGGAGTTTTATTTGGAAAGTAAAATATCATCACTACAAAGGATAAACAATAGATTTTTATGGCTGGGCTCTTGTATTTTTAAGATGATTTACTTCCCTTTTCACTTTCTACCTACTCTAGGGGTCTAAATATGCAGACCGTATTGACCTTCAATATGTCTCCAGAACCTAAACAGAGAGTTGAAATCTTATTTCTTGTCATAGAAACAAAATTCTGAGGTGCAGTTTCTTTGAAAAGCCATATACTATCCATAAACGTGTCTCAGAATTGTTGGGAAAGATCTGTAGAATTTCTCAAAGGGGAGATTTGGTTTTACAGATCTAGTACAAAATGTCTAATAATAATCAGTCATTTGTCAGCTGAAAAACAAATCTGCTTTTTGCTTTAGCAGTAGGTTTTTTTATGAGCTTAGAAGATTTAATTTAAAAGAGTTGTACTTGATGTTCTTCATGCAGTGTAAAGACTACAGTAATGCCATAATAACCAGGGCTGATATTGCTAATAAATAGTGATTTTGTTGGGTGTTCTGTTATTGACTTCCCTGCTTTGGAAAAGCACTGGTCATCTTTTAGTTGAGATGCATATTTATTTAGTTAAATTTACTGTCATCGTTGTATAGAAGTTAGAAGTCTTAGTGACAGACAGCTGAAACCTCTCTGCTGGATAAAGATTGGGGTGTGTATATGATGCATAACTATTTGAGAATGGGAATAAGATGTGGTAACTAACAAGATGCATTGGGGTTGGGGGTTGGGTTATGGCAGAGGGCCTGATGAGGATTTCAGCAGCTGTGTGAGCAGGGTGAGATGGATGGTGCTGGGCTGCTCACAGGCAGTGTCTCAGAGACAGCAAATTAAGGCAGCAGAGCAGAAGGATTTCTTATTTACACTGAGGTTCTCATAAAATACTCAACATAATACTGAGTGTGACCCTCACTCTTAGGTCAGTGTATTTTTTTTTTAACAATAGCAACAACAAAAAGGTTCATTTTTATTTTTCTTCTTCTTGAAGATCTGCTTTCAAGAAGAAATTGGTCTGGACCAGAGTACTAAGTCCATTTGATGTACTTTAAATTTCTTTTGAGGACAATGAATTAGGAGTTGATGTCTGTTGGCTTTGAAATAATACATGCACAAAAACTGTCTTTGTTTTGAAAATGAGATGAATTTCTGTAAAATAATTTTTTAACAAGGGAAGCTTTTACTTCCTATTTGAGATGAACGTTCTGTAGCAGTATTTCTGTTTAATTACACAATTACTTTAATTTCACAGCAGTCAGCATAAAGTGCATTTTAAGCTTTGCTTTACACAACCCATACTGTGTTTTTTCTTGTTTCTTTATTCTGTGACAGCTAAACAATGTGGAAATGTTGTTGACTTGTTCATCAGTACTGATCTTGATTGCATAATTCTCTTGATTTTCTGAAGCACAGCTCTGAAGCTGACATATATATATATATATGTATATATATATATATATTTTTTTTTTTTTCTTTCAGGAAGAAGTGCTAACTGTTGGAGGTAGATATTTTCATTTCTTGGGTTAATAGGAATAGCGGTGCCAAACAGAGGCAGGCAAATAGATGTTCAGAGGGTTTATTAACAACTTCTTTCTGCAGTGATGTGAATGATAGCAGTTCAGTCCTGATGCCTTAACATGAATTTAAAGTATAAGAAATTTCCTGGTGATCTGGGGATTTTATTTTCTAGCTTCTGTTAGTATTAAATCCATGCATTCCAGTGTGGCCACAGTTAATCATGAAGTTATGATGAAGCAATTATCCTAGAGAACAAGTATTTATGGTTGGTAGATTATAGTTATAAGTGGGAATAATGAGGGGTGAAGGAGAGCAGTTCTAGCAGTGCTCATGGGTGTCAACCTGTTAGCAGAATGTAATGGTTTCAGGGCACTTGGGAAACATTTAGGATGGCATAAAGCTGCTTCAAATGGGAAAATAAGAAAAAAGTCTATACTTCTCTTTTATACTGTACAATATTGCCCTGGTATACTAGTCCTGCTATAGCAATTGCTTATTCTAAGTCAGTTTGCATTCAGCCTAAGCCACTGGATAGCTTAATAAATCTTTATTTCTAAATTAATGTATCTCTGTGTCTAAAACTTGCCTTTGGGACAGTCTTCATGGTATTTCTATTCTGACACTGTAAAGTTGATTTGTGTATCCACACTTAAATGTTATTGGAAGTGATGAAGTAAATGCTTATTTCCTCTGACATGGACTTGACACGTGTACTTAAAATTTGCCCACTGCAGCGCCTCCATAACATTGAAGTCTCATCACAACATGAATCCTTTTGGACAAAAGGTGAAGGTGTTTCTAACTTACTTTTCCTGTGGGGTACCTGCTGCCCATGGACATGGGATTTCACTCTGACCCCTTTCTCTTATACAAAATGTTGCTCACTGGACCTGAGAGATGTGGGAACGACAGTGATTCTGATTAGCTTACATATTTCCTCCTTTCACCTGGCATCCTTTTTTTTTCAAGACTTGAGTAGACAAAGGAAGACATAGGACGTCTCATACTAATGAGTGTGAGATATCAGGCAGCCATGTGCCCAGAGGGGTTACCATATCAATAGACTTTATTTTTATGGCATTATAGCATGGGTCTTTTTGGAATCATCCTAGTCTCCAGTCCCCCATTCCTTTCTGGTGATACTTTTTATCTAGTTTCTGTTGGGATAAATATACAGTTCTTCCCCTCATGAATATCTTTATAGTCACATATAACATTTTTATTTAAAAAAATTCAATATTAAATATTCACTTAGTTATTAAATAGCCCTCAGTTCACAGTAGGTTGCATTTAAGGACAACAATTTTCTATTGCAGATTCTTGAATTTTCCCATCTAAGCCAACTATTTAAAAGCTTCAACATCATCTTTCAAAGCAGCGAGGCACTTGAGCAGCACACTTGACTATATAGGGCACCATTCTGAATTTTATGACCTTGCTCACCTGAAAGAGAAATTCACGTCTCTGAGCAGTTAGTACAGCACTGTATTTCATGTGTGGCAGCCATTGTTTAGCCAGCATACTGCCTGGAGCTGCTTCACATTTGTCTGGCTTGGACATCGGACATAGCAAACCTGCATGAGCTTGCAATATGCAGTTCAGAGATACCTTAAAAGCCAGCATGATATAAAAAAAAAAAGAGAGATCATAAGAATTGAAAGTGTTTTATATATTTGGAAACCAGGCCACTCCTGTTTCAATTTCCTTCTGTAGATTGAATTTAGATATTCATATATGAAAATTGGGAAGCATTTTTATCTTCTAAGCCTACAGTGTGAGATGAAAAGTTCTTCTTTAAAGAACTATTTTTCTCCATCCTGCTGCTTTTTAAATAAAAGCAACTCTTTTGAGCTTATTGTTTTTCTCCCTTTGGTATACCTCTTTCATGCTAACTACCTGTGTAATACCTGTTTGTGGTGAAAGATAGCAGCCTTGTGGGTTGCATATCAATCATGTCAGAGATGGGCTCCTGTCATGACACACAGCTGTCAGAATGTACACTCGTACCCATCACGGTGAAATCAGCTGCAAAGTAGTGTATGTTCATACATTACCCCAGAATTAATATCAGTACCTAGCAATATCTAATCACACTGCAACCTACTCCATCACTGCATGTTATTGCTTTCTGTTGAGGTATCCTTTCTGTGTCATTAAATCAAACTAAAACAAGAAATAAGCTTCAAATTGATCACTGCTGCTCTGGAAACAGTTGTGAGCTCCTTCAGAGTCTGTTTACATTTGACATTTCTTGAGCAGAGTCCTTTAGAGATAGATAACTTTTTGTAGATCTTCAAACTGAAACTCAAGGCAAATTCAAAAGACTGCAGCTGTTATCAGGGAACTTTGAAAACAGGATTACTCTGCTTTGGTCTGAAGTTATAGTCCTGCATTTTTGAATTCTTCTAGGTAACTTTATGGTTATATATCAAGGAGAGTTGTATGGCTGAGTCTATGCATGCTTTTTTGAAACTATGCAGGCTTAAATCTATCGTGTCTGCACCACTGCAGTGAACTACACAGAGCAGAGCATTGAAATCTATCCGTTCCTTCAGAGTCTCACAATTCTGAAGTGATTCAAATGTTCATAGACTATGCTGCTGGCAGTTTATACCTTTATTTGAAATAAATGTGATGATGAATTTATTCTGGAGGTGGATTCTGTGGTTGAGCCTGTAATGTGTGTCACTAGGTTTGTCCAGTTTTGTCTGGCATTCAGCCATCAGCTTAGTTACATTAGAACAGCAAATAGATACTTATTTTCTCACTACTTTTTCTGTAACTACTGCTGCTTGGTTTCCAATAAGGGAGTTAGAGAAAATGCTAAGTACATACAGACATAATGGTACTTTTTAAGAGCCTTTTAAAGAACACATTTTCTTACTAATTGCCAAATTTTCAGGTGCATCTCAGCCACAAATAACATGGGAGCTAGAGTAAAAGACCTTGTTTATGTTTAATTCTGCTACTAAGAGCAAAATTATTGGTCACTTGCTTGTATTGCAGTGTTCCTGCTGTCTTTCTATGAAGATGCCACTGCTGCAGCTCAATTTATCTACTAGAACTGTTTTTCCTTTAATGTACTTATTCTGTATCAGTGAGGTCACTGGGAACTACTTGTCTAGGACTAAATTGCCATTTCCTTGCTCTAGAAAACAGTTGTGAAGAAATAAGACCTCAGAAACACTGTGGGAATTAAGAGTGCAGGCTGTGTAGAAATGCTGGATCTGGAGTAGAAATCAAAGTCCAAAGCGTTCAATATTCTTCCCCTGCATAGCCATTAACTTCCCCACTCTATAGATGACTTTCCAAAGCTTTGGACATCACTTGTCAATAAATGAAATATAAACAGATTTAAACAAGTGTCAATTAAAACATAATATATTTTAAGGTGAAAATAATGAGTAAAAATGTAAGCCATATATATCACTGCCATTACTTCAGACATACATTGGTATGTTTGCCATGAAGACCCGGCTGTAGCTGTGAAAAGTTCCTATCAGTTGAATGGATTTCCTGATTTACACCTCTGTGGCAGTCAGACTGTGGCTTTCAATAACAGTGTTCCCAGCACTGTGAATGCACATTTTAAAAAAGGTGGGTCTGAATGGAAAGCAGTGTTTCCAAAAATAGTTTAATTTTATTGTGTCCAAGAAGAAGAAAAACTCTGGGATACTGTGTCTTGTCCTGTAGTAGGGTTCTCTGTATTCCAGCTTGCATATTAAGCTGCTCTTTTTGCCTTCTTTGGGTTTTTATTCCTGTAGAACTTGAGAAAACAGAAGCCCTTTACTAAATGGAATGTATGCACGGGTTCTTTCAGTGTGCAGCTGTTGCTTTCGGGACATACTGTTGGTACAAAATCTCGTTTATATATTTTTTTCAAAGTGTTCAGAAAGCTCATATTCCAAATCTGTTTTTGATAATGCATTTTGGGAGCGAGAGAGGATATCAGATGGATGAGAAGAAGCGTAAATAGGGTGCTCAGAAAATGTTAATTAGAGCAAAAAAATTAATTAAGCATTAAGATGGCATAGCATAGTTGGAATCTTTCACATTTTTCTGTGTAGGGAATTTTGCTCATCGAAGACTTTTGTAATAGTGAAAATCTCAAAAGGTTTTTTTTTTTAACATTTATTAGAACTTGCAATCCATGATGGTCCAATGTCTGTCATAACTTGGTTGTAATTGAATGAGATCTGGAGTGCACTTTGTTGCCTTGCCTCTTTCATAAAGATTACACTGGAAGCATTCCTTTTAGTATTCTCCTAAATTGTTTTGCAAAGGAAATAATTAAAAAAAAAAAACACATTACTTTTAATCGGAAGAAAATAAATGTTTTGCCTACAGCAAGAGACGTCGTTATTTGCAGTATCTACAATCAAAACACACTGCAGCTTTCCACACAATGTTTATCTTGGCCATATATTACAGAAAAATCACTCTAAGTTTAAGCTAAAATATAGCGCAGCCTTAGCAGCAGCTTCGTGGGAAGTGGTACACCATCTCTAGAACAGCTTTCAGAGCTGCTCACCCAAGGGCAAAAATATTCCTTCATCTTCCTGTGTTCCCTGCCATCACATGCTCCAGCGTGGATAGCGGTGGTTGGATTTCAGGGAAGTCTGCTACGTTTGCTGAAGACAGCGCGTTGCATCGGGGTGAAGAGGGCAGCAGTGAGGAGCAGGAAGCAGCGCGTGCTGCTTGCCGCCAAGCCTTCCCTTTGCTGGCCCGAGCGGCTGAGCTAACGCTCAGCACCCACACCGGCCTTCAAGGGGCTGAGAAACACAGCCGTGCACGTCTGCCTTGCTTGGGTGAGAAGCTCCGCTTAGTTCGTTGGTGCTTTTGGTTTTGGTAGAAGGGAATGTTACCGTTGAAAGCTGTTGCACTGTTACCTTTAAGGCGGTGCCTGCGTTTCCATTTCCTCCCGTGCAAACACCCCGATGCCCTCCCCATGGCTGCCGAGGAGGGAGCGCGGGGCCGTAGCCTGTCTTCAGCTGCGGCGATGCCTTGCAGGAAAGTGCTGGAAGAAGACTGTTAGGAGCGAGGGAGGTGTCTGTCCCTGGCAGGCAGCTCCAGGGAGGCAGCTCCGCCTGTTCAGCACTTGCTGCCTTCCTCGTGTCAGTAAGGGTTTCGGGTGAAAGAAGAAGGGGCAGCAGCTGGGACTCCTCAGCAGTGGAAAGGCTTTGAATAGATGAGGATTTATTGTGTGTGTGAAGGTTTTCTGAAGTCTTTTCGGTTGTTAACACTCCTGTTAAAGCCTTCCAGCCTGGATTTTGCTCATTACTACGTATTTTTTTTTTTGCTTTTTGTTTTTCTCTCCAAAAACTTGCTGCTTTCATCTGCCCAGGACAGGAGGTTGAGTTTTAGTGTGAACTTTACTATCTCTGCTTTTCATGGTATAAAACCACTTTCTAAAAACCGGTGCAGAGCTGCAGGAATGTCTGTCCCGTTTGAAAAACGTATCTGCTGGGCTATCTGTCGGAATGTGCTTTTTTTCCCGCAGCAAGTCGTTATTTCTGCAAATGACATTGGGTTTGACAGAGCCGACTACACTGCCCTGCCTTATTGTTAAAAAGCACCTTGAGAAAAAAAAATTGATCTAGGGGAAAAGAAAGATGTAAAAAAATTCTTTTCTTGTATTTCTTGTAAACCTGCCTTCATCTTCCCTTCCCCTGCGCTCTAGCCGCTTGCTCATTTTAGGATGGCTGTTGATCTTTATTGCGCAATCTGAATAAAAACTGTTGTTCTTGGAAATGTTAAATGGCCCTCATCCATTTGGAGTGAGAGCTGGAAAGTAGTAATGCACAATATAAGCTATGAAATATTAATTCACAGAAAATAAGCAGTATGTTTCCCTATGAGAGACTGAGAGATTGCTATCAGGCAGACAGTCTTGCAGGCTAACGGAGGCATTTTGGGAAGGAAAGGTAATGTATTCTAGTTGCTACCTCAACTCTTCACGTGACAAATACTTGGCAATGCGTTTGGATTTGTAGACAGAATGTATCGATTAGTGAATACTTGCCACTAAGACCTGGGGAAGACTTCATTCAAAATGATGCTACAGGTTTTCTCCTTCAACATATTGGTTGAATAAGTAAAACGTGGGAATGCTGCGGTTTGGTCCTCAGGTTAGCCATTGCTTGGTCTTATGCAGGTCGTTTGTCGGGAGGTAAGACTAATGAGAATGCTATTGGTTTAAAAATGTGAGCAGGAAGAAATGGAGGAATATGTGTCCTCTCATCCAAAACTGATAATCAGACATCTGTATCTATGGTCATTCAACTCTGTGGGGTCAAATTTACAGTAAACCCAATTCTGCCACTGTTAAGATGTTTTAGATGCTTTTCTGAAATCATTTGTGTTGGGCTTGATTCATTACGGTTTAGCTTTAGCTTTACACTGGTGAAATTCAATTGAATGAAATTACAGTGAAGTGAAACTAAAATACTGCAGTAACATGCTTAGGTATGTTGATGGAAAATAAAATGAGTCAGAGAAGCACAGGGACTTTGCAGTGTAATTATAAATATTACAAAGCAGAAGTTTTGGGTGCTGAGGTTTCTCGGAGAACTTCAGTACTAACGTCTTTCTTGCTTTTGACATGTTTCATCTCTTTTGCTCAGCCTACTGCATCTGAATAATGAAATAGTGACTCTGACACTGAAGTGCTGATTTACTCTTCTCAACATCTCACGCATTTTCCTCAATTTTGCATCTGTTTTCTTGCTGGCAGCAGCCTCTTCCATCAAAACTGTCAATGTTTTTTAGAGCCATGAATTTAAGGAAAAATAGGAAAAAAAATCTTCAAAACCTCTGAAGTGAATTTCTTTACCTCAGAAGCACTTCATATGGTAGTTTTCTATCAAGAAGATATATAGCAGAGATAGCTGAAAAAGAAGAATGGCAATTTAGAAGATCACTAGAAAGATACTTGCTGCCTGCTCCCAGCAAGGTGTCAGTATTGCCAGCTACAGTGCTTTGGGGAAGGAGCCATTATGCTGTCTGTGTCATGAGAGGACAAAAAGTGGGGAAGATTTAGGATTGAAAAGGGGAACTGAGCTAAATGCCACTTCTGTAATATACCTGTCAGCAAGCTGCTCTGGAGGAGAGAGTATAAAATAATAGTGCCCCAAAACATGCTCTTAGCTCTCTCTAGAATAAAATAATGCGCCTTATTATGCTAAAAAATGTCATTGTTATTTTAATTACCGTAAAGAACATATTTTAAGTGGGATGTTTTGAACACATGCTGTAGCCAGGACAGTTTTTTATTTCGGAGTTATAGTTTGCATATGCAACCACACAGAAAGTCACAGAAAAAAATACTCATTAACTAAGAAGAACATAGCTGTTACTGATGAACCGCATGAAAACTCTTCCATTTCATTAACTCTGTGAAACTTTTAAAAGATTCTCTTAGATTCTGAGAGTATGCCAGATGGAAATAAGAAACAGGAAGGATATTTGGGAAAGTCATAATAGCTATGAAGATCAGAGAGAATTTATGAAAAATATATAATTTGAATTTTATAAGCTATAAATCCTTAATGATAATATTGTTCTATGCTTCTCAATTTCATAATCTTCTATGAATTTTACAGTTCATTACAATAGAAACTAATTATTCTGTTCCCACATTTGTCTTCACATGGAAGATCGAAGAAAAGCAGGCACTTTAGTGGCATAAATGTAGAATATTTAATTTTTAACAAGAAACTTCCAGAATGTTACAGTACAGCAGAGTGGGTGTTCTTTTCAGTTTCAGTATGTTTATTACTGTTTCTAAGTGATGATAACTTAAAGAACCATTAAAATGCCTTCATAAAACATTTCCAAATAACTCAATTCAGAAAGTAAAAATAAGGTAGGTTGGTTGGTTGGTTGTTTATAGAAGGTTTGTTTGGAGTTATTTTACTTGCTTTTTAATGGTAGTAAATGGAGACACCAAAGATGTCTTCAGGAGGAGAGAAAAAGTGTAATTAGAACTGATGGTGAGAAAGGGATTTTGGAAACTGGAAATACATTTCTCCAGAGTCTCAGGTTCATAAATCTGAATGTCAAGGAAATATTATTTGCAAACTGTATTAAAAATTTTTGGCTTGTGATGGGAGATCAGACCCTTCAGTCCTACAGTATTTTCAGATCACCAATGCCATTGTAACAGAAAATGAAATAAATTGCCTGCAAATGTCACTGTAGTGTCCAGTATGAAATACCAGGAGATATGAGTAGCATTTTTTTGGTTGTGTAAAGTCCACTTAAATAGGCATAAATTTGTTGCTGCTGAGGCTCATTCTAATCTTATTCTTCCCTTGTATTCATTTCAAATGTAGGCAGCCAAGGTTCATGATTCACACATTCCTAAATATATGTTGGTCCAGAGAATTAATATTTTCAGGTTCTTTATTTTTAGATTGTGGTTATTTCATTTTCAACTTGAAGCTTAGAGTTGGAAATTTGTTTTTATGACCTCTGAGATTCTAAAGTAATCACTTTCTCAGTGTACGATGAGTTGTCAAGTATGCCTTGAATAAATATTAATAAATTTGATATAGCTTCCCTTCTACTTACATAATGAAGAAGCAAATTTCCCTTACCACAGCAAGCAAGATTTTAGTGATCAACTTTCCCAGAAATTACGTTCTCCTTAAACTGTAGAGACAGAGATGAAAACATGCTTTTCTAAATGTGAGACATTGTCAGTGTGGTAAATGATTGTCAAGATACATATTCAGAGAGGAAGGAGCACACATATTGAAGAGTTTCCAAAGTTGTCTGAAACCTAAGGTGGTGAAGATCTTTAGCAAGTGTTGTGCACACAAAATCCCTGCTGTTGTAATACGTCAATGTGCACAAAATGGAGGACAATAAACCAGGCAGAAGAGAGAGAGGATTCCTATTTTCTAATTATTATTTGCTGTTTTGGAGAGTAACACAAAGTTTTCTGGAAGAAAAGGGAAGAGAATCATAATTCTTTCATATGTGAACTTTGTTAAGCTGTTTCAGAGCAGAGTTTACCATGTCAGTTCACGTCCCATTTTGTATTTCAGTACATGCAGCGTATTCACGTTTACTATTTTGCTTTTTCAGTTCTTCCTGGAATGGCCAGGAAGGATCAAGTAAGGTTAATAAGAAGATGATGTCCTGAAGCAAAGTTAGAGACCGTATAGAATTTTTCACAGTACACTACAATCATTTAAAATTGAATATTGTTATTTTGTCTGACTTCACCTTCATAGCAGAGGTTTCCCTTTTTCCCTTAAATCAAAGTCGTTGGGTTGTTTGGTTGGGTTGTTTGTTTTCTTTTTGTTGTTCTTGGTTTTTATTTTTGTTTTGTTTTATTTGTGTGCTGTACACAGCATATCAGATTTTCTATGTAAAGATGCAGACTGCTGTCTCTTAAAATAATCCCATCATATCCTCTGTCCAAGATGCTGACAACTGACCTGTGACCAGGGAAAAATCCTAAAATACCAAAAAAAGATGTTTCCACTGACAAATGAGTATCCCACTACAGGCATTGGAAGCCCTTTTATTTCCAGCAGGCATCAGGCTGCTTAACTGTCAAAGGATACTGAGTGGCCACCAAAGTTATTTCTAGCCTGTAGGCAAATCTGTTTAAGGTAAAGGATCCATGTTTTTTTTGCATTCTGTATGGTGTTGAAAAGGATCTCCGCATTTAAAGATGAAAATTCACTTGTTAAACTTTTTAGAAAAGAAATCTTTTGGACTGTTTAGCCATTATCAGCTTTAGTGCCAGCAAATTTATTCCCCTTGGTGATTTTAATATTCATAAAATTAACATTAATGACTCCATACACAGTGAATTCCTATCACAGTTCAGATTCATTACATCTTCTCTAACATATTCAGCTCCTTGGTCATTTTCTCAATCTCAATGATATGGTATAATGTTTTTCCAGTAAATTGAATAGCTACCTAATCCCATTTTGATCATTTTATAGTAAACTGTGAAGTTTATTTCCAGAAAGCAGATTGTTAACTATGAAAATCTGTGAATTATTTATCTCCTAGAAACTATTTTAATGCTGATTTAGTTGACAAGTATATTTTTATGTTACAGTTTTAATTAAGATTTTCAAAGGGTTTCCAAGCTTACGCCATTACCCCATGTACATTTTAAACTAAAATTTTTTCAGCTGCTTTATTCTATGGTTTTTTTTTTATTATTTTTTTTCTGGAGGAGAAAATATGTTGTATGTATGAATAATGCTTCTCATTGACTCCTTATTCTATTCTTGGTTGCAAGGGTTTCTTCCTCACCTGGTTATGTTTGACCCTGGTGAGTAACAGTGAAGGTGGAAGAAAAAGCAATCTGAGAGAATGTACACAGAAGTAATTTCTGGCTATGTGGAACTGAGAAGAGATAAGTATACTGCAATGAAAGGTTGATTAGAAGAATATGCTGCAGAGTTGCTGCAGAATGATAAGCTGTGATTCTTTTTGTAAAGAGACCACTCGTCTCAGCAAGAGCGAGTTTGGTATTCTTAAAATTTCTAGCTAGGAAATTACTCTATCCTGGAGGTTTTTATCCCTTTAAAATGCAGAAAGTAATAAAAAAAAAAAAAAAGGCTTGTAACTATATTATATTAATTGTTTGCATTAACCAGACCTATCCATGCTGACTGTTCTAATGCATCCAAAGCTGGGTGAATTTTATCCAGCTTTTGCTGTTGCAAAATATTGTTCCTCTCTGTTAGCCTTATATTTGCTTGTGTCCAGCTCCAGATACAAATCTGCTCTGCTGTTTGGTCTGTAACATGCTTCCCAATGTACACTATTCTGTTTTTGTGCATGAGCAGGAGTAAGAGAGACTAAAGTTTCCTCTCAACCTTTTATGGTCTAATTCTTGGCTTTGACATTTAGTTTTCTCTTGAATCCTTTTAGAGGTCATGTGAGGTTTTATTGAGGTTGTAACAAACTCCTTAAGAAGAGGTAGGCTTTACTGCCACAGACAGTGAAATAAATAGCCAGCAAGGTCTGTCTACTTGCCTTTTTTCAGCTAATATCACGATAAGGTTCAGATTTTGCTTCTACTATTGAATATTGAATAGTCAAGAAAAATTTAGGCTATCACAGACCAGAAATCTGTGTTAATTAGAATGAAGGATGTCTCACTCTAACAACAGCCTCAGTATCACTAAGTCTTTGGATCAAGCAATTTCAAAGACTGAGATTGTGTTGCAAGAGCTGTTAAGAGATATATCCAGTCCTATGTTGTAATACCTTGGTGTTAAGACTTTAACTATGCTTGTTATTTGTGAATATGCTGAGAAGATGATTAATTACTAGATTAAAGAGAAGTCTTTGATCTTGGAATATCTAATACCTGCTGTCCATGGAGACTGCTATTAAAACAACTAACTTCTGTAGAAGTTTGCTTAACACAAGGCTTGTGTTATCTTTGCGTAGACCCTTTCATTAGTTGGAGCAGAGGGTAACTGTTCTGTTGTAATTCAGAGCCCCAAAACTCTCAGAGGTCATCACAAGTTAGTAGAGCAGTATTACACTACAACAGGGCTTCAGCGGTCTCACCTCACTTAATTAAGCTCTAGTGTAGATATAAGAAAGGACTGAAACAGATCAACACAGCAGTGAGCTGTCTCTATGCTGGGAACATGTGTAATGCACAGCAATTTAGGTAAAGCCAGGGAGGCTGGGATTTGCAGGAATCTGGGATTTCACAGGAATCTGTGAAAATGTCATTTTTGAGTTCTTCTGGTTTTAAAAGTTAACAGTTAGATCTTGTAAAGGTAGAAGATTCTTACTCTGCTACCTGTGCATGGCTGAACTTTGAAGAGAAGAGATTCTGTTGGATTCAGTGATCTGATAGTGGAGCTATGGCCAATCTAGTTCTGCTAATGTGGCTGAGCATGGGAAAATGAGGTCTGTGTTACATTCATAGCTCGTAGAAGTTGACTGTCAGAGTCACTTTGCACTGAAATACCAGCTAGTGCTGACATAGAGAAGGTGATGGTAACATCTGGTCAAGAGATAATGAACAGCTGGGAGAAGTACAGCTTTACATTGCCCCAGCTGTTCGTTTAGCAAGTGTGAGTCAGAGCCTTCAGCCTCATACCATGCTATAACTTCACGACTACACTAGGAACACGCTTCACATTCCTACATGAATTTTTGTTTGGATCCCTATTGCTGACAAGGGCTTAAGTAGCTTTTATTATGAGACTGGTTCAGTGTGGCTGAAAATACAGGCTTTATACCATGCTAGATTACTGAGATATTTTTATGTTAAATTTTAGTATGTGTGGAGAAGAGTCTGTCTCTGTGTTAAAACCTGAATATGTGATTTAAACAGGCAATGTACATAGCTCTGCATATAAATATTAATTGGTTTTGTAATGTTTGTGTATGTACTTAAAAATCAAATAAAGTGGTAAAGCTTTTTTTTTTTTTTTTTTTTTTCCAAAATAATAGAAAATTTAAATTTTACTTCCTTCCTATAATGGCAGGGAGTTTTTGATATTTGTAAGTTCATCTGCAGGTGCAGTTGATCAGGCTTCTGCTGTAGGAGCTTCTGACATATCTGGCAGCTCACTGATGTTTTCTTGAGGACTGCAGTGATCTCTTTTAGAGGTTTTCATGGGGAGATCTGGCTGAGATATGAGAGCTAATGACTTGTGATGGACGGAAAGTCAGATCAGATGAGATTATGGTCTTCTCTGACCTTAAAATCTTGCAATAATAATAAAAACAGTAAATCAGAAAGCCTCAAAGTTTCAAGTCTGAATATTACAAAAGAGTAAAATGAACTTTGCCCTCCTCTTGCTTCATTGCTGTTGTTTCATAAGCTTACTTGGATAATTCATAATACGCAAAGGATTGAAGTACAGCCTTATAGATTATTAAGACAACATAAAACTTTTCTAAATCCTTGACTTCTAACTGCATAGAGTTTATACCATTGTTATTTTGAAGTTCTCTATCTTGTTTTGATCAGCTTTTTATTAAAAATTAGATTAACATCTATAAATGAACATTTAAAAATATTTTTTTCTTAAAGCACAAAATAAAGTCCTGTGGCAGATTGTCTGTGTATCCTGATGTTATTTTATCAGCATGAAAGTGACCAGTGCAGGTGGTGGCCACCTACATAACCAAGGCATTAATTTTCTAACATGATTTGTAAGTTAAGTGAGAATTATTAAATGCATTTTCAAATATTAAAACTAAGCTCTGAAATAAATACACACTCATATTGGAAATACTCTTCCTGAATTTTCCTGTTTTTTGTTTGTTTGTTTGTTTTTGTAGGATCTTCTATTTGCTTTTAGTCTTGCAGCTAATCATTTACTCTTTATTTTATCCTTATTGCTTAACTTTGTGCTCTGTATTGCATATTCATTAGAGATGGGCAACTGAGACTTAAAGTTGAGATAGACTTTTCAGAAAGCAGTCCTCATTTAGCTTTTTAACCATGAACCTTCCTGTCATACTGATCTATAGCTCAGTGATTGATTGAAACAGATCACATGCCTTCTGCACTTGGAAGCCGAGCTGTTACTAGCATGCTTCAGGCACAGCTATGTCCTGTTTGGAACAACCATTAATGGGTAAGCTAGGATGAGTTATCATGCGTGTTTGCTGAATATTTCATGATGAAAGGTGGAATTTTTGCCCCAGTGAAGTAGGAGTTTCAAAATTAACTTCAATGGAATCATGTGTTCAGATTGTCTTTCTGTTCTAGAAGAGCCTTTTTGTTTGATATCTTTAATGGTGTTTTTCTAATATAAGAAATATCTACAGTCGTACCAGACAGAAAATGCAGGATTTAGCTGTCTGAAAGATCACTACCAAAAGATCTTTTTAGCAGTCAGGTGAGCTCAGCACTCACTTGAGACTGTGTGATTTTTTTGATGTACGTCCCATCTCCCACATTTGAACATCTGCCTGCTAGACTGGCCAGATCACAGTGCACCAATCTTCAGAATGCTATGACTTGGGCTTCCTAGTTGGGACAGCTACAGATGTTTCAAACTGAAGTGATGAAAGTTTTGTTTTTTGTGAGTATGATCCTAGGCATTCCTAGGAAGTCATTAGAAACATGTTAATGATAAATGTAAATCAACAAAGATTGCACTTAATGGAATGAACGTTAATCTCTGGCAGAAACATAAGCCATCTGTTTGTATAGTATTAATCTTACCTGTAGTGTATCTAGAAGGTATTTTGATTTTAGTAGTTTACTGAGCAGATAACATCAGTAGCCACAGGCTAAAATTGAGAACAGAACTGGGAAGAAGGCCAAATACCAACTACATAGTTCTAGTAACTGTGTGTGTAAAGATGCATGAATGCCTCTGTGTATACCCATACATGTACCTTGTTGATGCCCATTTCCTGTATTAAGCTTTAAAAAGACCAGAGCACCTTCTCTCCACATACAACATTCAAAGCATTGTTCAAACTGCAAGTAACAATATCATATTAATTACGATGGAGGAATAAAATTAAATTATTAACTTCATTTCCATTTAATTCCAAAATATATGCCCAAGGAGTAGATATTTTAAGATTCATTCTTCACACCATTACAGCCTTTACCATTGTATCCTGGAAGCATCGTGAAGGGGTTTAGGTAATCCACATGCTGTGAAATTATTATGCCTTTATAGAGTAGAGCCTCTGAGCAATATGAAGCAATGTATTTTGGGACCTTTGTTTCCTCTGTACTGCTTCATCATGTTTCACCTCAAATGTTACATTTTATGCTGCTATTCTTGATAGGTGAGAGATTCATATTGGGGTTGAATCAGCCCATGTTCTTCCCTTAAGTGTTAAGGAGAGGGCAAGTGTGTCAGTTTAAAAGATGTGCAGTACCAGTGCAAGGATGGAAAGGAAAGTCAGTAGCTGCAAATCCATTGTAAAATGTAAAATTCAGAGCAGGATAATAGTAATGAAGTGTTATTTACAAAAATATTAGAAATATAGATTAATTCTTTCTGTCACCTTGGTTTAAAACCTAATGTGTGTATGCCAAGATGGAATGGCAGTTCTCCAGAAACACGTCCTGTGTTGTCTTCACCCTCAAGTCTTTCATATTTATTATCTTCAAGGTCCAGACTAGTGTCTACATCAGGCAGAGCCAAGGAAAACTACAAAGACTTACTCTGTGTCAGTATTGTTTTATGGAAATTGCTGTAGCCTCTGCAATGTGTTGTTTGCTCTTTCCCTTCCACTAGTACTCTCAGTTCCTTCAGCAGCACCGTGTAGCCACGTCCCATCTTCAGTAAGGGGAAAATATGATAATGAGGATACAGATGGGATCATCTTCATGAACTCTAATCTCTTTCACTTTCATAGGTGACAGGTGCTGGAATGAATTCTGTGCTAATGGGAACTCCTGAACTACTGGGGTAAAATTTAAATACCTGGCAGAAGAAAATTATCATACGGTTAAAGTACCAGGCTTTGGCTCAGGAGCTGTTCTGAAGACTTTTGTTTGATTTGTGTCGTGACAGTCTTCTCCGCTTCTTCCATAAAGTGTGGGTAATATTACCTTCTTTTCTTAGTCCAGGAGAGGGTGGTGATTCACACAGGCTAGAAAGGAAAAGACATACAAAATTATTGCTTGAATTTTAAAAGGCTCATATTAATGCATTCTGCAATGAATGTGGAACACATATTAAAAGAATTATTATTGTTTTCACTTCCTATGAGCCATTGCTTTTTTTTCAGCCTTTGAATATCCCAAGTTTCTGGTACAAGGTTTACTCTGAGCAAACACTTTTCCTCTCAGAATTGCTTTTTTTTTTCAGATGCAAAGAGAAAGGGGAATAAATGAATAAGGAAATAATACAAGATCAATGTGAGAGAAAAGCAGGAACCATTCTCTTTGTCTCAGCCGTTTGGAGTAGATTTTTAGCTCTGTGTTGAAGCAGTCAGCATAGGACAACATTATTTTAAAGAGATGCGAATGAAAAATAGAATCAGGTGACCTACTTATACCTGCATAACCCAGCAAACCCTGTATTTGAGAAGAAATTTCCATCTATCTCTACTGCAGCATTGCATCACTCTTCCTCATAATCTAAGAATCATATGATGTTCATGTATGAACTCCTATAATTTTTCCCCTCAGTTGGGTGAGGTGGAGGTCTGGAAGAAGAGAAAGTGGCAGCAGGGCTGCAGGGTTATCAGTGCAGACTGGACTCAGAGCTGCCTCTCACAGGGGATGGCTGGAAGAGAAGCAGCTTTTGTAGAAGGTCTCTTCTGAGTCTTGTATCAGAGTAACTTCATAAACTGCATTGGGGAAGTCTCTCATGGAAACTAGTTCATTTCTTTGCAAAAAAAGTATGCTGTCTTTCTCCTCCCAATTTCCCAGAAAGGTTTTATTTCTTAGACTGTCTTCATTTGTTTCATGCACATGTTTTCTTCCAATTTTCTTTAACAGAAAACCCAGTATCTTTATGTTTCAATCTTTTAGAATGTTGGGACTGAATTGTTTTGTATACTTTTGGATATTGAAATCTTTTCTTTCAGGATAACCCGTTATCATTTTCTTTCAACTACTCCCCTGAAAAAAGAAGTCTACTGCAGTGCTGAGAGATGACTTGCTAAATGTCATAAAATTATTTGTGAATTTCTAGTGAATGTTCTTGAGCAGTAAGGGTCAGAAGAATGCTGATAATACATGATTCGACTGTGTAAGGCTCTTAGAACAGAAAACTTGGAATTCAATCAAAAATAGATTGCAGATAATACTCTTATTACACACAGTACAAAGTTAAAGAGAGGTTACTGCTCTTGTAATCCAGCTTACTTGTGAAGGAGTATTATAAACCCTGGACAGTTTGTGATGGATATGACACTTAGGTGGCCTTAGTACATTTAGAATAAACTTTTTTTTTTAAAAAAGCCATGATGGAAGTCCCTTCCTTTCTGGTACTGAGTGGAGCCACGCATATGTTTTTTCTCCTTAAAAGTTCTCTTTTTGGTCATCATTCCTGTCAAACCATTTATGTAACAGAAAGACCAGCTTCACCTAGAGTGCAATTAGGAAAATCTAATGCTTGATACAAAATTGAGTGTTTCCAAGTTCTGAGAATAAGAATCTTAGAATATCCCATCTTGGATAGGACCCACAAAGAACATCACATCCAACTTCTGGCTCCTCACAGAACCACCCTAAAATCAAACTCTGTTTCTGAGAGCATTTCATGCAGTTGTTGTTTTTTGCAGTATGTGGATGCTAAATGAGGTCACTACAAGGCTCACAGACAACAGTGTTTTCTCTGTTGTTATCTCCTTCCTGTACGTGAGTTAAGGATGACACCACGTTTTGATATGATATAGTAATGTGAGAAGATGATTGTTTACTGTTAGATCACAGACTTTAGCCATATATAGCTAGCTTATGTCTGAGACAGCTCTGTAATATTGCAGATGGATAAAGAAAGACGTAGAATGACTTTTGCTGGAAAATTTGTCAGAGGGAGCAGATGACTTTTTCCGTTTTGTCTCACCATGCATTTGTTTAGCTAAAGACTGTGCATTAGCTGTTCCCTTCTCACCATAGCTACTTACCAGAGTTTTTGTTTCCTCTATATTGTCTTTTTTTGGGTAACACAAGAAGCTGTCCTTATCTGTGCAGTTTAGCTGCTACACAAGCTTATTAAAAACAGAAAAATTAGACAGTTTTTCATAATTTTAAGTAACTTTTCTACTATATCTCTTGTCCTTGCTACTCTTAGTATCTGAAATGTCACATAATACATCATCTTGTAACTCTTCATTAGCCTTGCACCTATCAACTCACTTCTAACTACAAGCAAATCTCACAGCAGTTCAGAGGATCACTTCTGCATATCTTTAAGCTAATAAGAGAGTATATAGGAGAATAAATACATTTTAGGTATATCCATGTTTCCTTTCTCTTGGCAACAAGTTTGCTAGAAAATTGCAGCATTCTGAAATCTGTGAGAAATTTCAGAGAATATGTTAGGAGTGTTGCTTGGGCAAAATATGTTTTAGTGAGAGAGGGCTCCTCCTTTGAGTACAGGCTTTCTCTTCTTTTCAGTGCTGAGTGCATCACTTGTTATCATGATCCAAGCAGATATACTGCTAGGAAGCTTTCATGTTACAGCATTCAAAGAAAGGTCATTTTGCATAGAATGTTTCTCACCCTAATTTTAATTTAAAAAATCACACAAGATTTTCTTTTCTCTTATTTGTTGAGCTTTAGGCATTTGTTTGTTGCAGGAAAGAGAACGTGAGGGATTTCACATACCCTCTTTTCTCTGAGCAGTTTGTAAATCACCCTGTTAAACTTACTGATGTTTAATGCATTCTGATGGCAGCAGCTTCAGCTTTTGTACATACTTTTTGTTTCCCTCCAGTTTTCTTTTTTTGGATCTTGGCATTTTGTCATTTGGTTAAGAATACTTATCAGGCTCGCAAGGAGCAGGCAGCAGCTGCAGGAAAGCTACATGTGGTAGTTGTGAAGTTGTGAGTGCTCAGATCTCACATCCCAGTCCCCAGTTTCCTGGCTCAGCCACTCGTGTGAGGTGGCAGGAGGAATAATAATCTCACATCAGCTCACCTTTTCCTGGTACTATCAGATGCTGCAGTGTACTGCCTTGATCAGTTTAGCTCATTAGCCTGACCTGGGAAGCCATACTGCAGAAGCACATCAAGCCAACCTGGTCAAGGAGTTGGCGGACACTTGGGGCTATCTTAAAGCACTGCTGATAAATTGGTAAGGTCTGGCACATCTACGAGCAGCTTACTCTAAGAAACTGTCGTAAGTCTGTGAATGTATGCTCCTGACACTGATACACTGTGAGGGCTGTTTCTCGACATAGGTATTGTGAAAAGTCGGACTGATGCAGTCAGACAAAACCTGGAATTATTTATGCTTCACGAAGAATGTAGAAGTAGCCACTGCTGAACTAACATCCAAAATGTCTGTTTTAACTCAATCTAATGAATCCTGTGCATTGAGACTTTTGCTTGAAAAGTAATAAATGAAAGATTTTTATGTCCTTATAAAGTTACTTTTTTGTTGTTTTTTTTTTAATACTTGGAAAAAATATTTGTTTAATATGGCTTGGATAATTTTTTAAAAATGGTGGCTTTAATGCAGTGAGAAGCTGCTTAGTTTTCAGGCAGATGATAATCAGGAATTACACCTGTTAGCTCCAGCTTCTTTCAGACAGCCCTGTCTCAGGTGATAGCACCAGGCATCCTTTTTTGTGAGGAATACAAGAGAAATTTAATCTGAGTGTTTAGTATTCATTTATTTAAATGAGATCGGTTAACATATTTGCTTCTAACTCCCATAGAGGAGGACCATTAACACCTCATTCCTAACAATATATCTACAAAACTCCTTGCATATCAAGCAGTATAAGGAAATTGCCTCTGCTTGCAGGTTAGCTATTAGGCTGCTGTTATTGTTCCTAAATTCGACTTGCCTAACAGGAGTGTACTCTTGCAGAGAAATCTTATTGGAAGTATTAGAAAAGGATTTTGTAAAATATGTTTTGTGCATGTTATTGTACATGATGAAATCAGTTTGTGTACCTGACTGGAATAACTGTTTTGATCCATGAAGCATAGATAGCCCTGAGAGACTTAGCTGAAACAGGCTGTGCTTTGGGTTTTTGCACTAAGAAAGGGTTAATGCCTTTAGTGAAAGGTATTAAAGGAAGGATTGACAGTAGACCTCTAAGGAGGGAGCTTGAAGTTCAAGGAAGCTGCAAATACAGCAAAGGAAACTGTAGCAAGCAATAATTGCAGGAGAATTACCATTTTTTCATCCATTCTCCAGCATTAAATGTGAAATAAATAATAACAATAAAAAATCTTTCACCAATGCAGACACTATCGATAAACTTTTAAGTGAGGAAGTTTGTAGAAAACCTTCTAATCAGTGTGTCTAATGTTTATTACATTTGCTGGAAGTTTTCTTAGTAAGATGGTCAGGAATCAGTCACACGGAGAGACTATAGCCTGGGAAAAAAAATACCCTTTTGTTCTCTTTATTGGTTTGAATTTTCTCCAAGTGAGTAAGTGAAGCAGAACAGGAAGTCTTGAAAGCATTTGTTCTCTTGCTTGTCTAAACTTGGCTGCCCTGCAGTGCTAAAATCCCAGATCAACAGCTGAAGAGGTGAGATTTAAAAAGTGTGGATACAGTTTGAAATAAATCAGCATTTCAGAAACAGTATTTCAGTGTTTCTCTATTAGAAATGAAAGAAGTTATTTGCACCTGAGTTAAAATAGATAGTCTCATCTCTATGTCCCCTTCTTTGTAAGCTTTTGATTTATATTGTACTAGCATTCTCAAAGGATATGGTGGTTTCAGTCCCCCAGTCTTCCCTAATAGAGTTTTAAAAACCTGGTGTTTTATCTATAATCATTCTCAGCTGCTTGGAATAAAAATATTTGAATCTTCTTGAGTAAAGGAAGGGAGAAGGAGAATGAAAGTGTTAGTTGCTTTGTGTTTCTTGATGAATAGCTGTGTGGGCCGCTGGGCACGTCTTGTTGCTTTTGTTGTTGTTGTTTCATTTTTTAACTCCAGTTTTCTTGAGGAAGTTAGTATGGGCTGGAGTAGCATATATTCTTCTCGCTTCCAGGTTAGATCTCTCAGTGTGCCATGTGAAAAAGGGAAAGGCATAAAAATCTGAAAATATCCTTGAACTAAATTGAACTGAGCGGGTGTATGCACATGACTTTGCTCTGTACCCTGTTAGATGTGTTCATCTTAGCTTACATTCACACAGTGCAGACTGATGATCACTTTCCAGTTTAAAGTGTTCTGCCCATCTCCTATAGCAGTCTGCTTAAGGTTAGAATTGTCCTGTTGCTTTATGCAACTTCGTTTCATAGAATGTATGTACTACAGTTAAGAATTTGTTTTTCTCAATAAAGTTGCATAGAAAACCTAACTTTGTAAGAAAACATATTAAGACTGACAGCCGGTTTGCTAATTATGAAATAGGTATAATATTAGTAAAAAGGTATGATGGGTTGTCTTTGATTAGTTGGCTTTAATATATGCAGTGAACAACATTTAATGTAATGATCAGTCATTTTTTGCTTGAGTGAGTCATTTTAGAAGTGAAATAAAATTGCCTTTCGTGAGTAATGTTCATATAGGAGATAGTTCACTATATGTGTTTTAATTGTTGCTGTTTTTCTGTCTTTCTGTGAGGTTCCAGAACATTTTTAAAACCCATTCACTGGTGGGCTAGAGACCAATGTTTTGTGTTCAGAGAGGAAGAAATTGATAAAAGCCAAAAAGAAAAGCAAACACACTTTGTTAATTTTTCAGTTTACCTGGCATATGTATTTATCTATCCCGTTTGTTAACCTCCTTTGCAATCTAGTTTGCACTCACAAAATGAAATCCCTTACTACTTAAAGGGCATTGTGTTACACAGTATTGTGTTATGTTCACATTAAAATCTGTAACTTGGAGGCAGCAAAAAAGGAAAAAAAAGAAAAATCTCCTCAAGACAAAGGAAGTACTGCTTGTCATACTAAACATAGAAAGTATATGACTTGTTTTAAAGTTATTTTCTGGCAACTGATAGGTCATTTCCTCCTCTCATGTCTTATGACTTGCATCTCACTTGGCAAACCTAGGCCAGATCAGAAAATATATGTTGGTACCTAAATGAAGGGGAACCCTTAGGAATGACAGTAGTCTAGCAGAGTGCTAACAAGTAGTGGTATTTGGAATTACTTTTTAAAAAATAACATTTTTATTTTCATTTTGAAAGATGTTTTTGACCTTACTTTCTTCGAGTAGTATTACCATACATAGAATTTTTTTTTTCTGAAAGTTTCCTAAGATTGTGTGCTTTAAAGCATGATTATTATGAGTCTAATTATTACGATTATTTTCAAGGCAGTTCTCAAAATGAGGCGTGTTTAAATAAATAAAAGAAAAGTCAGAATGAAATCCATTGTACTTTGCAACTAAAACTGCTTCCACTTCTTTTAAAGTTCCATACCATTTTGCAGGTGAATCAGAAGATCAATAGAGGTTTGCTGAAACTAACAAAATGCTTGATCACCTCTCTCTGGGGATGTGACTGTTGTTCGGGTGCCTTCCGTGGTTTTGTCTGGAAACATCTTTCAGGTAGAAAGTGAAGTAGTAATTTATGCCCCAAGGAAAAGTACTGGGAAATGCACAACAACATATTTCATAGCTTCTTGAAGAGAAAATATTCATTATATTTCCCACAGTGCTGATTCAGATTATTTCCTTCCAGTAATTATTTGCTCAGAATTATGCTTTTGTTTCTTCAAAGAGGCAGAAGTATCTCCCTGAGTGCTTACATTAATGCTTGTTTAGGGTGGGTTCCTGTTTGTTTTTCAGATATCTTCATCTTTCCTGTTCTAGGAGAAGAAATCCAGAGTTTGCTCAGAAACTTTACCTTTGTCTTAGCTGAGAATGTATATTTTATTCTACCAAATATGATAAATCAGATACACATTTAGTGGAATGCACATGTTAGTATTCACATGGGGCTTTGTGGAAAGAGTGAGCACTTAAAATGTTAACAGGCCAATGTCAAGTATTTACAGTTCTCTCTGAATGTGTTTTAATTTTCAAGGGCCTGCAGTAGATCTGTAATATCAAAAGAGAAGGTTTTGCAAAACTAAGTAAACAAAATACTACATACATCATAAACATTGCTTCAAAAGTTGATCTTGAGATGAAAAAAAAATTGTCCCTTACATAATTGATGTAAAGATAAAAATAAAAGATCTAACCTGCCCCTAGCGTTATACAAGTAAATATAATTCATATTTAAGAGTCTGCATATTCCCTTTATACCTACTATGTGATTATCTGATTTTATCTGTAGCATACTCTTTTCTTGGGAACTTTCTGTCTCAAGATCAGTAGTTTTGTATTTGAAATGTGGATGACTTCATAGCTTTTATCTTTATAGGTGACTGAAGTCCATGAATTGAAAAAAGGAATAACAGTTCTTGCTGTTCCTATGCAGATGTTCAGTAAAGATTTTCAGTGTCCCTTAGTACATGTTACGGTTTACAAGTTTCTGACTTTTTTTTAGTTTCAAAATCAGAAGCTTCAAAATTTCAGAAGATGAGTAAAGTTATTATTTGTAGAGCTGATAAGCGGGACTCGTGCATAGGCATTTTGGAAATAGTCTTTTCTCACATCTAGTTTTTTTGGTTGTTTTTTTTTTTTGTCTAGACTTTGATGAACAATATTACTGTCAGAGCTCACATCATTTACAAATTAGTAACTGTGTATTTGTAATGTTTATCTCCTCGCTTTAAGAAGCCACATCATTCTTAGATTCTGTTTTCTGTTATCACATCTGAGCAGCAGGGAGCATGAGACCCAAAGCAAACTTCTGTCTCTATAGTAGGACTCCCATCACAAGTTGACTGTGTGCATGAAACAATTCATTTTAGGAATACTTTAGTAGTATATCAGTTAGAAACCTTCTTTAGCCATAGTTGTATTTATCTGGACCCTCATTTAGGATGTGTTCATGTCTAGAAATATTAAGTGGGTAAAACTCAAGGCTTACTAGCTTCTCAGTGTAATAGAATTGATCTTATCCCATGTTCAACTGAAGCACAGTCTGTTACTTTTTTTTCTATTTTATCCAAACTAAAAGTGAATTTACAGAGATCTCTTCCAGTTTTAGGATTAGTCGGTGGCTGTGGGGAGATACCACTGGAAGGAGACATACAGGTGTACCTCCAAGTGCTTTCTGTTCAACATGACTCCCAGCTGGCCTCCAAGGCACTGACTGAGTTGCTTCCAGCTTCTCCTTGGAGCTGAAGCCTTCTGCAAGAGTAGCAACATGGAGACCCTCTCCAGTTCACCCCAGACCACTCCTGAGAATAGAAGTCTGAGAAAAGTAGGCACAACCACTGCTGAAACGAAATGCCTTAGTTAGAAATGAGCTGCTTGGAGGAGGTTTATTTTTTCATTTTTCTTCTTCAATAGTATATAAATGGAAAGGGGTTGGCAGCACTTATCACAGTAGAAAGAACAACACTATAAAACAAAATTACAAAAGAGGACTTGACAAACATGTAAAGTGGTTTTTAATTTCAGACACCCTGGAGCATGATGCATTTGAAAATTTTTAATTGGGAGCTTGAAGTTTGATAGATTTAATTGCAAAAGATAGTTAATTCCTGAGCCCAATGAGCACAAACAAGAATGGATGTAGTTCTGAAGCTTTCTTTTAATGTTAGAGAGCCACCATGTGCATAATACGTGCCTTGTTTGTATCATCCTTACTGAGACCCTTCCTTCCACAAGTGACTGAGTTAATTTCTCATGTTGAAAGTCTGTATTTTTGGATCTTGCAAGCAAAAATGCACATATTAGAACAATATGTGTGGGAGAATTTGTAAACCTGAGGCCAACTGCATAGCTACATGGGCTGCCCAGAGCTTTTTTATCTGCCTGTGTGAAGACTGATAGCACTCCATGTAAGTACTACACGTGGTCAGCTGTCAAGTGAACATCACTGTACTATAGCCTGAACTGAGTTCTAATACATCTGTTCGTGTTTATTTGTTTTCTTTTTATACTTTTTTGCCTTTTGTTACTTTATAAATTCATTTTTTTCAGTAATTCTTTCAGATCTACTCAGAGTTTCTGGCAGAACAGTTGCATATATGTTATTATCTTAGTTAAATGTGGGGTTCAGTTTCTATTTATTTTTTGTTTTAATCTTACTGGCACAGTATGTTCAAACAATATTCAGCTACAGTCTTGTTTACTTAAATAAATAGGTCTACCGAATTAATTGTACCCGACTGTGGGTCAACAAACATAGGTATTCCTCTGGTAAATAACGCTGTATACTTCATTAAGAAAGCTTTTATTTTCTCTCTCTTTTGTTAAATGTTTGGCACTGTTAGTGCCTGTACTTTTTGAAGCATGGGGAGCTTAATGATAGTGATTGTTCTGCCCACAAACATGTCATGTAGGAAGGTTTCTCCTTTGTCCTGGTCCCTGAAGGTGTCTCTGTCTAGAGGAACAGTTTTAATTACTCTTTATAATGTTGCAGAACTTCCTTTGGGTTTTGTGGAAGCAGTCTGAGATACGGAGGGATCTTATCTGGAAGCTGGGAAAAATGATCAACTCATGCTGTGATGAAATACTGACATTGTAAACAGACTGAAAGACAGATAGATTTCTCCCAGTGTTAGAGATTGCTACATCAATTACTGCCTGGGTTACTGTGCTATTTGAAATTTCCAGATTGTCTTCATGCATTGACCCACATAAAGAACTGCTAAAATTAAGAAGCTGTTAAAATAATTTGCTTTCTTGTTTTCTTCTTTTCTGTTGCTTTTTTTTTTTTTTTTTTTCTTCTTCCCCTGGCCCTTTAATTTCATATTGTTTCATTGTTTGCTTTGGAGCTTAGAGGTTGATTTGGTTTTTGTTCTAGGTTTTATTATCAATGTCTTTTCAGCTCAAAATAGAATAGTCAGGGAGATAAACAGAGAAACAATTATATAACAGAGAAATACTTGATGGTAAGTGATGCTATGCACAAACCACCCTTCTTCTTTCCTATATACATTCAGATTTTAAAGTAAAACTTCAGTCTACTATGTAACCTAACTTTTAAGACATCTAGGATTTAAACTAATATTCTAGCATTGTCTCAATCACAATTAGATGCTGAGCATCATATAATGCAACAGTTCTTACATATATGCTTTCTGTGTGGTTAAAAGTTATATCAAACGGTTTGAAAATAACCGTCATAAAATACTAGTATCTTATTCATTTATCTGTTGTGCTTTTCAGAAGATCAAAGCTTTATAAATTGTTGGAAATATCTAAGAATTACATGGTTAGATTAATGAGGTGTTTTTACTCCTCCATTGAGTAGAAGCATCATTAGTATCAGAAGATTATTACTGAAATACAGGCTTCACTGAGTAACAAGGCTTAGTGTAGCTATTTTGTGCAATATTCCTTTCAAAATTCAATTAGTGGAAGTACTTTTCTCATGACTAGCTTACATAGGCCTGGTAAAAATAGTGAACTGTTTTCTCAAGGAAATGAAATTGTTTCAGTTAATGTATTAGCACTTGAAGGGTGGGATGGAAGATTTTTGGTTTTGTTATTTGGTTGGAAATTCAAGATGTCAGTGGGTGAAGAGATAAAAAGAATCAAGTGGAAAAGGGATAAACAAATTAATTCACTATGTGCTTCACTACAAAACTACTAAAATCATTTGGGAAAAAAATTGCTATGCTATTAAATAATCTTGCTTCTATGAATTTGTTCTTTTATTGAAAAATGATTACATGTGTTTCATTGAGTACTACCTTATTCTCTGTTGCCATGCTGTGTTATTTATTCTATAAGTTAATTTTCATTGTAGTTTACTAGCCACTGAATATCTGTGTAACATACTGGTTGGCTGGTAATGCAAAGAAGGAAAGCTTGTCTTCATAGCAATAGAATGTTGGAAAATGCTGCAGAATGCTCTAGAATAGTAGTTCATCTCTTGGAGGAATTAGGCTGCTTTTTTTTTTTTTTTTTTCCCTTTTTATTCTGATATTCCATTTAATTTGCAGTAGTTTGACTGGAAGTAATTAACTGAATACATTAAGGAGAACAAAAAACGTAGCCAAGCTGCTGTTGAAAAGAAGTAGGTTAGAGATTTAGGTCAGATTACATATATATACCTATATGATGTATTTTCTGTCCATGAGGAGATGAGAGGTCAAGTTTCTGCTATGCTGCCCTAAGGTAACTTGAAAGCTACCATTTTGTCTGACAGGAATCCTTTGGAGTTGCTGGGTTCTTGCATTCAAGGGTTGAGATCTAAAGATATAATATTGGCGATATCTTGTGGGCTCTCTTTTCACAGTAACAGATCTTCCTCTCATCTCACTTTACCTTTCTGTTCAGACACATAATAAAAATGAGGTCGTCTTAATGAGGATTTAGGGACACTTTTTTAAGTTGTGCAGTTTAAAAATGTCTCTAATAGAAGTTACTTTTTTACTCCATATAACTAGTCATCTAATCCCGACTATAAGTCACTTGTTACCTACTATGACAGTTTCTTTGAACAGTTTACTATTTTCGTTATTGTATCTGGTCCTTCCAGGTTATTTCATCATTTTGACAATTATGTTGCAGCAAGAATGTTGTTTTCTTACTATCTGTTCCATCTCAAAGGAAAGTGGCAGCTACTCAAGCAGAAAGCTGATGTTTTTGATTTCCTAGTTTGTTATCTTTGATAAGCTGGCACTAGTGGTATTTGGGGGCTGCGAACACTACTACGTTTCTGACTTCTTCTGTAGATCATTCTTATTTGACTGACATGAACTCAAGACTGAACTGTGTAAGGTACGTTCCGAAAATTCAGAAAAACTTACCGGAGGGAAAAGAGGGAAAAGAGAGAGGAGAGGGAAAAGAGGGAACTGAGGGGAAAATGTAAGAAGAGACTCGCGAG
>JANHGO010000044.1:5580150-5631607 GCA_024606505.1 Aquila spilogaster | reverse complement strand
CAACCTCCCTAACCCTGCAGTAGGGTGGGTGAGTTTCTCAGGTAATAGAACTCAGCAGGAATTTGCTGGTGTTTCCACTGAGGTTAAAGTTTTCACTTTCTGTACAGAGCTAAATGAGGACATCAGGTAAAAAACAGAAGGATACTCATCAGGCTAACATGTAGAATTTTGTATACCCCAGGATACCAACTTCAGCTGTCTTCAGAGAACTTTTTTCTTGACTTTACAATTTAGCAGAATACCATAACCCAGACTTTTTATTCTGGACAAGCATGAATCCTATTAGGCCTATTCCAAAGTTTTAGAAGGGAGTCCATTCTTCAAACACATTGTTTAGCTCAGCATTTTAACTGCACCTGCAGTAGTGTGACCTGTAAGTCCTGAAATGAAATGGCAGTGCAGAGTGATTGCGGTTTATCTACACGTAGACAGCAACAAAAGGCTTGTACACAACCTGAAATCTGCTTTGAGTTGTTGGACTTAGAAGGTGAACAGGCTTCCTTGGGACATGGATTTCCTGTCATAGCAAGCAACACTGCCAAGATAATGTCACTCCTCTAAGTGTTGAACTGTAATTTTCCTCATTGTTCTGATTTTTTTATGATGAATAACCATACTAGAGATGATGTTCTCTTGAAACGGAGGACTGAAATGGGGAGAAAACAAGAGATTTGAGAGGCAAGGAGGTAGAAGTTACAAAGAGTGGAGAGGACCTGGGAAAGACTAGCAGGTGGCTGGATGTAAGAAAATAGCAAAATGCCAACAAAAGAGGAAGGCAGGCAAAGAATGTGTCCATTCTTTTTTTTCTCTATTTTTTTCCTTTTTCTTTTTTCCCCCCATTTATGCTTTTAAACTGTTCCTGTCTAGTGAGAGGGGCAGAAAAGTAAAATGCAGATAAGGTTTTAAAAAGTGGGGTATTTCAGAGTTTCTTCCTCAAGGGGACACACTCATAAGAAGTAAATTTCTTTTTAGTTTAAATCCAGTTAGCTTATCTTTCTGTTGTTGCTTGGGGTTCTTTCGGTTCGGTTTGGGGATTTTATTCCTGTTTGAAGGAAGCTCCTTAGTTTTCTTTGTCCTCTGTATGCTATGTATAATGCAATAGTCGCAGCAGTGCTTTGGAAGTCTAAATTCATTGTTCATTTTTGATGATCTTCCATTAATACAGGATATGGGATTATTTACATAAGATAAAAAAAGGGTTTTGTAAAACAATCTTTGGACAAAGGCATGGTGTGTTTTGAATGCATACGATTTTATCAATGCATGACTATACATTCTATATGAACAAGACCTTTCATACTATGAAGATTTTCTGCTTGCCTGGCAAAGCTTGGAGCAAAGCTGAAATCAAAGCAGCCTTACTTAGTGAAGCAATTTCATTTTACCTGAAACACTGAGGCTTAAATTATAAGCTTCAGGATGACTCAGTAGAAATAATGCATGCATATAAACTACATAATTTTCCTAGTGTATTTTCGCAATCAATATAACTGTGTGTTTAAAGTAGGGACCTTAGGTCAATCTTCTAAGCAGTGAACGAATAACATATTTTTTATCAGAGAAAAGCTGCTCTATGCAAATAATATCTGACATGAATATTTAATAGATTGTACAGTAGGAAGTAATTGCCAACTAGTGGGGCATGCTAAAACGAAAAGGAGAAATACTGAAATAACAAATCCGATCAGATTTCACTTAGAGCATTTTCTTAACGCTAGGTGGTCTGACAGGTCTTGATGAAAAATGTGGAATAAATGTAATAACCTCTGTCCAGGTTCTAGATAGTAAACATTCCTATTAAATAACTGAACAGGAGGTTAACTGATATGTATATGTTGATCTATCGTAGATTTGATGTTTACTGAACACAATGTGAGTTGTTCTTCTTTTTCATCTTGAGATATTCTCCATACTGCCATTACCATCACTATTCACTATGGTAACTGAATCCATACAACCTGGGGTCTCTTTATTAGAAAAGACAACACATCTAGGGACAGTGTCCATTCTTTTCATTTAAATTTCCCACAGGTGAAAAGAAACAATAATTCTTCTCTATTCCCTCCACCTTGAATACTCTTTCCATTCTCACATTACTCTCTTGTCTTGGGAACCCTAGGGCAAATGGAGATCCACAAAGCTGAGGAAGGTTTCACAGTGTTTTCGTATGGCAAAAGACCGCTCGATGCTTTTGGTCCTTCTGCTTGTATATGAGTATCTCCTCTGAAGTTTAGAGAGGGCGGTGGTGTCCAGGAGTTATTCTATAGTGACTAAGCAGTTGGATGACTCGATGTGAGAATGTTCTTAACGTGGCCATAAACCTTTCTGGGCTTTATGGCAACTCGGCCATGAAAGTAGCACATAAAGCAGCCTTGAATGTGTGCAGCATCTGGACCATGAGCTATATGTAGCACTGAGAAATGGGAATGCAGATGACATAAACTCACATACCTAACCACAAAGTTTATCCACACATTTGTAAAGTGAGTGGAAAGCAAAGAATTTATTTTACTTTATACCCTCTTCCAGTGAAATAAGCTCTCACTAGTTTAGTGGTCAGTGGATGTAAAAATTTATGCCATCCTTGTTACACCCTTCGTGCCCATGGGAGCCCCGAACTATGTGGATGTTATAATGAAGATAATTAGAGTAAGCTCTATTTTAGCTGAAGGCAAAAGGCCTTAAATCAAAAGGAGTATGTTCTAGTAACCTTGAAATTGGGGTGAAGATTACAGGCTGCCTACTGGCATAACAAATATCTAAACTCATTGTTTAAAAAAGTAAGAGAAGAAAACCACCATGGGAGCGGGTGTTCTATCAGGCCTAGGCTTGCTTTTAGTGGGCAAGATGTGTATTCCCTGACTCCTGGTTCTGCAAGCAGCATTTCTGATGACTGTAGTGTGGGCTGGGGTTCATACTCCTGCATGACTCCTTGAAATCATATCTCAGTCTCTTTCTTAATGTATGGGTGGAAGAGGAACTGATGTGGCTATGACTCTATATACCTGGACAAATTTCCAGCAAAGATTTTTCTTATCCTTTGACCCCAAATATTCTTGTATAGCAAGCCTTTGCATTCCAAAGGCTGCTGTTATACAAAACCCTTTCTGAATGTCTCTTTCTCTTCCAAGAGTTTAAAAAAAAAAAAATACCGAAGCAAATGAGCTATGAGCACATATGACTGTATGTATTAGGGAGTGTATCTTGTTTGATTCTTGAAGAATATGAGAAGTGTTTGATTGTATGTGCATTCGCTGCCTCAGCCTTTTACCTTGAGGAGTAGTTTTTCTCGCGCGAGATGTTAGGTACTTACTGTCCATTCTTTCCTCTTACATATTATATTTTGTAGTTATGCCTAAAATGTAGTTATCTTCATTTATGCCCTATAAGAGGAAGCCCATATGATCACTGAGTTGACTTACACGATGTGGTCATTTCCTTACCAGGAACAAGACTTCAGACCTCCTTTCTCTCCGATGCCCAACTCTAGTCATGTAGCAGTGGCTTCTGATTATTCCTGAGCTGAGCTGGATGCTGATGGGTGAAATCATTTGTGGCATGTTATCAACCACTTCAATTCACTTCTGCTAAATAATGAAATCCAGTAATAAATTGAACAGACAAGCAAAATCTCTTAAACATGCTCTGGAGGGCTCTACCTATTTTCTTTCTACTCTCATGGTATTTCTTTTCTTTATGTGTGAGCTGCTGCCAATGCCAGCATTTGAAATCAACCAACCAAAGAAACTCAAAAATACTGCAGAGCGTCTGATAAAGAAAATGTGTGAAGCTGATCACAGTGTTCATGACTCCATTTTTTTCTGACTTATTAACTTAGAGCTGGGACTGGAATTCCCATGGGATCAATGCACAGTGAATTCTGGGTGTATGCTGGGACAATATAATTAATTTCCGAAATCTGAAAAATTGTTGGGCTTTTTCTGCCTCTTTTTTTTCTTTTTTTTCTTTTTTTTTTTTAAAGCAAAATTTGCATCTCCAGCTTGTTGGAGGTACTGTGTTATTTTGGATAGTTTAAAATCTTAAAGGAGACAAGGTTTATCCCTCACAGATGAAGGAGAAAATCGGCATCACATGGGAAAGCATAATCTGTAATGCACCCTGTCACGGCATGAGCTCTTTGGCACAACATATGGCAACAGAATTACCTTTGTACTACCCAGCTGTGGGATATAATTTATCCAGTCCAAGGGACTATGGTGACAGGCAATAGATTTGATAGCACACATGTTCAGCATGCTAAAATGCAAGACTGTCCCCTTTTCTCTGAAACGCAGAGCTCTGAAGCACTGCAGAGCAATTCCGACTATTCATGGCAAATCCTTGTTCTCCCCTTATGATGTCACTTATATAGTGACATCCTGCGATAGTAATAAAAAAGGATGTGGTAATGTAACTGCTGAAGAAGAATGAAAGAAAAGTGATAAACTGCAACTTTTACAATGTGCACTGTCAGCTAAAGAATGAAACAATTTTAGGCTTGAACATTAAGGACACGGAAAGTGCTTGGAGATTTATGCGACAACAATACTTCAGATCATTTTATGGTATCATTGTTTCAAATACCTGAAATTAAAACAGTGTAATACAGTGTTACTTCAATAATTCTGTTCATTGGAGAACTGGGATTTTTATTTGGAAAGTAAAATATCATCACTGCAAAAGATGAACAATAGATTTTTATGGTTGGGCTCTTGTATTTTTAAGATGATTTACTTGCCTTTTCACTTTTTGCCTACTCTAGAGGTCTAACTATGCAGACCATATTGACCTTCAATACGTCTATTGAAACTAAACAGAGAGTTGAAATCTTATTTCTTGTCATAGAAACAAAATTCCGAGGTGCAATTTCTTTGAAAAGTCATATACTATCTATAAATGTGTCTTAGAAGCATTGGGAAAGATCTTTAAAATTTCTCAAAGGGAAGGTTTGATGTTATAGATCTAGTACACAATGTCTAATAATAAGCAGTCATTTGTCAGCTGAAAAACAAACCTGCTTTTTGCTTTTGCAGTAGTCTTTTGTATGAGCTTGGAAGATTTAATCTGAAAGAATTGTACTTGGAGTTCTTCATTTGGTGCAAAGAATACTGTAATGCCATAATAACCATGGCTGACTTTGTTAATATATAGTGCACTTGGTAGATTTTCTTACCTTGACTGTATTTTTCATGCTTGGGAAGAGTGTTGGTCAGCCTTTTGATGAGGTGGGTATTAGTAAATTTTACTGACGTTGGATCTAAGTTAGAAGTCCTGTTGGTGGCCAGTTGAGTCCCCTCTGCTGGATAAAGATTTTAGTGTTAATATGACCCATAACTACATTTTAATTGGGAATGGGAATAATATGTGGTAACCAACAAGGTGTGTTGGGGTGGAGAGGAAGGGTGATGACAGAGGAGCTGATGAAGCGCTCAGAAAACATTTGTGTGAGCAGGAGGTCCTGGCTTGCTGCAGGCTGTGTCCTGTTCTGGATTGGCAACAGGAGATGGGTGTTGCTGGGGCTGCTTTGAGGCAATATCTCAGAGCCAGCAAGTTCAGGCAATGGAGCAGGAGGTTTTCATCTGCACTCTGGGCTTCTTGCAAAATACCCAGCTTAATAGTGATCTTCACCCTTTGGTTAGTCTACCTTTTTTTTTTTTTTTTTTTTTTTTTTTAAGACAACAATAACAACACAAAAAGGTTGGTGGTTTTTTTCTTCTTCTTGAAGATGTACTTGCAAGGAGGAATTGGATTAGTCCAGAGGAAGAGCCCTTTGACAGACTTTAATGGAAAACAAGGAGTTGAGAATTGATGTCTGTCTTGTTTGAAATAATGTATGCACAAAAAATGTTGTTTTGGAAATGAGATTAATTTCTTTTTTTTTTTTTTTTTTTTAAGAAGGGAAGCTTTCCTTCCTATTTGAGATTAATATTCTGTAACAATATTTCTGATTTACTACACAGTGATTTTCTTTTTATGGTAGTCATCATGTGGAGCATTTTAAGCTTTTTTTAAACAGCACATACTGTGGATTTTCTTAATTCTTGATTTTGAGATAACAATACAGAAATATTGTTGACTTGTCAATCAATACCAGACTTGACTGTCTAATTGTCTTGATTATCTGAGGCTCAGATTCAGGACAGGTATTATTTGCGGGGGGGGAGAAGAAGTGGCTAATAGTTGGAGAAGTATATTTCCATTTCTTAGGTCACTAGTGATGCCAGTGCCAGAGGTTGGCACGTAGATGTTCAGAGGGTTTTTAAACTTTTTTTTCTGCAGTGATGTGAGTGATAGTAGTTCAATCACGATTCCTTAACTTGAGTTTGAAGCATAAGAAATTTCCAAGTGATCCTCCGTACCCACTCTGGGGTTTTTATTTTCTAATTTATGTTAGTATTAGATCCATTCATTCCGGTGTGGCCACAGTTAATAGTGAATTATGGTGAAGCAATTATCCTGGAGAACAAGTACTTATGGTTGGTAGGTTATAAGTGGGAATAATGAGGGATGGAGGAGAGCAATTCTGGCAGTGCTCATGGGTGTCAACCTGTTAGCAGAATGTAATGGTTTCAGGACACTTGGGAAACATTTAGGATGCCATACGGCTGCTTCAATATGGGAAAATAAGAAAAAAGTCTGTACTTCCCAGCAGTCGCTCATTCTGAGTCAGTTTGCGTTCAACCTAACCCACTGGATGGCTAGAATCTGTGTGTTAATAAATCATTTTTCTAAATTAATGTATCCTGGTGTTAAAAGCTTGGCTTCGGGACAGTCTTAACAGTATCTCTGCTCTGACAGTGCTAAGTTGCTTAGCATATCTCACACTTAAGTGTTAATGGGATTCATGAAGTAAATGTTCATTATTTCCTCTGAACTGGATTTTTTTAAGTGTACATAAAATGTGTCCCCTGGTGTTTACTGTTACCCTTGCACTTTACTTGCAACACCTGTGTAATTTAGAAGTTTCACCAGGATATGAATCCTGCTAGGCAAAAGATAAAGGTGTTTCAAATTTACTTTTCCTGTGGGGTACCTGCTACCCACCGGACAGGGGTTTTCACCCTGATGGCTTCCTCCTGTACAGCCAGTTGGTCACTGGACCCAAGAGAAGTGGGAACAACAGTGATGCTACTTAGGCTGCAGGATCTCCTCATTTCTGCAGATATCCTTTTTGGTGAACAAAAGCAAAGGTAGGCCATCTCGTAGTAGTAAGGGGTTTTGGATATCTGGTAGCCATGTGCCCAAAGGCGCTCCCAGGTACAGAAGCTGTATTTTTATAGCGTTGTGATTGGAGTGCTTGCTTGGTAGGGTTGCCCTAGTCTCTAGTCCTGGATCCCTCTTTGGTGGTACTTTTTATCCAGGTCTTGCCGTGCTAAACACACAGACCCGTAACTCCCTTCCTACATGAATATCTGTATAATCGTCCTCTATCTGGTCCTTCTCCTTTCAGTAAAGAAACAGTTTCAGTTGGAGGGACAGAGAAAGAAGTGGTAGAACCTTTCCTGTGTTTTTTTCCTGTAGTGTATGTGGAGTATTCTTATCAACATGTCAGATGTGAGTGTGATCAGAAGAACAGGAGCAGTTTCAGAAAATTCCCGGGTGATTTAACTGTGTTCAAAGGTTTGTGGCTTTCACAGTGTTTGGTTTAAGAGGTCAACATTTCCATCACGTTATGCTTCAGACACCTGAATCTGAGAATGTGTGTGCACGGGTGCATGTGCACGCACACATGTGTGGGGTAGAATGTATTTTGTCTTGTTAAAAAAAAAAAAATCAGTGTAAAATATTTACTTAGTTATTAAATAGCCACCAGTTCACATTAGGTTGCCTTTAAGGACAACAGTTTTCCATTGTAGATTCCTGAATTTTTTCATCTAAATCCATTATTTAAACAAAATGCTACGATCTCATCTTTAATCCGTGAGACATGTGAGCAACATACAGGAGTATATACAGCACCATTCTGAATTTTATGACTTGGCTGACCTGAAGGCGACAATTCAGTTCTCTGTGCAGTTAGTACAACACTGAGTCCTGTTTAATATTTCGGGTGTAGCAGGCCGTTGTTTAGCCAGCGTCCTGCCTGCAGCTGGCTCACATTTGGCTGGTTTGGACATTGCATACAACAAACTTGCATGAGCTTGCAATATGCAATACAGAGATACCTTAAAAGCCAGCATGATATAAAAAATAAGAGAGACCATGAGAATTGAAAGTGTTTGGTATATTTGGAAACCAGGCCACTCTTGTTTCAATTTCTGTCTGTAGATTGAATTTAGATATTCATATATGAAAATTGGGAAGCATTTTTATCTTCTAAGCCTGCACTGTGAGATGAAAGGTTCTTCTTTAAAGAACTATTTTTCCCTGTCCCGCTGCTTTTTAAATGAAAGCAACTCTCTTCAGTTTATTGTTTTTTTTCCCTTTGGTTCCCTCTAACAGAAGATACCTCTTTCACACTAACTACCTGTATAATACCTGTTTGTCGTGAAAGATAGCAGTCTCAAGGGTTGCACATCAGTCATGTCAGACAGAGATGGGATCCTGTTATGACACGCAGCTGTCAGAACATACACTCTATGCATATTAAAATGAAGTCAGTTGCAAAGTGGTGTACGTACATACATTACCCCAGAATTAATATTGGTACCCGGCAACATCTAATCACACTGCAACCTACCACATCACTGCATGTTATTGCTTTGTGTTGAGGTGTCCTTTCTGTGTTGTTAAATCAAACTAAAACAACAAATAAGCTTAAAATTGATCATTGCTGCTCTGGAAACAGTTGTTTAACTCCTTCAAAGTCTGTTTACATTTGACATTTCTTGAGCAGAGTCCTTTAGAGATAGCTATCTTTTTGTAGATCTTCAAACTGAAACTCAAGGCAAATTCAAAAGACTGCAGCTCTTATCAGGGAACTTTGAAAACAGGATTACTCTGCTTTGGTCTGAAGTTATAGTCCTGCATTTTTGAATACTTCTAGGTGACTTTATGGTTTTACATCAATGAGAGCTGTATGGCTGAATCCACGCATGCTTTTTTGAAGTTGTACAGGCTTAAATCTATTGCTTCTGCATCACTGCAGTGAACCACACAGAGTAGGGCATTGAAATCTATCAGTTCTTTATAGTCTCAAAGTTTTGAAGCAATTCAAGTGTTCCCAGATTGTACTTTCTGCAGTTAATATCTCTATTTGAAATGAATGTGGTAATGAATTTATTCCAGAGATGTATTCTGTGGTTGAACCCAGAATGCATGTCACTAAGTTTGTCCAGTTTCAGTTTGGGCACTCTGGAATTCAGCCACTTCTTGTTGCACTAGAACGGAAAATGGGCATTTATTCTCTTACTACTTTTTCTGAAACTGCTGCTGCTTGGTTTCCAATAAGGGAGTTAGAGAAAATGCTGAGTAAATACAGACTTAATGGGACTTTCAAGAGCCTTGTAAAGAGCACATTTTCTTACTAATTGCCAACTTTTCAGGTGCATCTCAGCCACAAATAACTTGGGAACTACAGTAAAACTCCTTGTTTGTGTTTTATTCTGCTACTAACAACAGAATTATTGGCCGTTTGCTTGGACTGCAATGTTCTTGCTGTCTTGCCGTCCTTCCACAAAGATGGCACTGATCCAGCTGAATTCATTTACTTGGACTGTCTTTCCTTTCATGTGCTCATTCTGTACTGGTAAGGGTCACTGGGAACTATTTGCCTTGGACCAAACTACTATTCCCTTGCTCTAGAAAACAATCTGGCCAGGAGTGTGTGTAATGCAATGTTTCCAAAAATATTTTAATTTTGTTGTGTCCAAGAGGACAAACAACTCTTGGGGACACTGTGGGTTGTCCCTTAACAGGGTTCTGTATGTTCCACCTTGCATAGCTAAGCTGCTCGTTTAGCCTTCTTCGGGTTGCTAATCCTTTAAAGCTTCAGAGCAGAGAAGCTCTTTATTATACTGAAAATATAGAAGGGTAATTTCACTCTGAAACTGTGACTTTTGGAGGGTTATGTTGGGCAAAATGTAGCTAATAATATTTTTTATCGAAGTGCTCAGAAAGCTAATATTCCAAATCTGTGTTTGCTACTGCAAAGACAGGGAGGGAAAGGGGATATCAGATGAAAGAAAAGAATCATAAATAGGGTACTCAGTAACTGTTAATTAGAGCAAAAATATTAATTAAGTATTAAGACAGCATAGTGTAAATTGGAATCTTTTACATATTTCTGTGTAGGGAATTTTGCGCATTGAAGACTTTTGTAATAGTCAAAATCTCAATAGATTTTTTTAACGTTTATTAGAACTTGCAATCCATGGTGGCCAAGTGTCTGGCATAGCTTGATTTTAATAGAATGAGATCTGGAGTGAATTTTGTGGCATTGTCTGTTTCATAAAAGATTATACAAGAAGCATTCTTTTTAGTATTTTTCTAAATTGTTGTAAAAAGGAAATAATAAAAAAATCATTACTTTTAAGCAGAAGAAAATGAATGTTTTGCCTACAGCAAGAAACGTCATGAGGGTGCTTGTTAAATTATTTGCAGCATCTATAGACAATCAAAACACACTACAGCTTTCCACACAATGTTTATTCTGGTCATATATTAAAGAAAAATCACTCCAAGAATAAGCTAAAATATAGGACAGATTTGTCAACATCTTTATGCAAATGTAGGGATATACCACTTCTAGAACAGCTTTCAGAACAGCTTGGTCAAGGGAAAAAAATGTTCCTTAACAACCCTTTTGTGTTTTCTGCAGGTATGTGTGCTGGTATTGATTTATGCCAGCACTACTAACCCCTGAAGCTTTGCATATATATATCTTAAATATATCTTAAATTTGACATAAATAAAAACTTTGAGATGATGATGTTTGCTATCTACTGCAAAGAAGTCTGCTAGAGGTATTTTTGTACACACACCTTATGCAGAATTAGCCCCAAAGCCAGTCCTTACGCATGGCGATGTATAGTTACAGTCTGACTCTCTGGAAGTCTGTTCTGTTTGGTGGGAAATATAACGTCATGAGTTGGGCCGAGGAGGACAACCATAGAGAAGAGAGCAGTTGGAGCACTCTACTTCTGCAAAGCAGTGCTTGCTATTTGCCCTCATTTCTCTCCATCTCCCTTGGCCTGAGAGATGGGCTGAGCTCTGCCCGCAGGCAGGGAATGGTATCACTTTGTGGGCAGCATAAAAAACTTGCCCAGCCTTCGCTGCTGCACAGCACTGTGGCTTCTCCTCCCCTTTGGGGACAAGCCGTGTTCCACACACGGCTGTGCACATTGCCAGAGCTGACACGAGCGTGTGAAACACCTTCACTGGGCTTAAAAGGGGTAACGTGAAATATAGCTTTGACAATCTGCCTTGCTTGACTGAGAAATTCTGATTCATTTGTGCTTTTGCTTTTGGTAGAAGGGAATATTGTTGTTTAAAGCTGTTGAACCCCTTCCTTTGTTAGTAGCACTAACAAACTGCTTGCCTTTTAATTTCACCCTGAGTAAATTCACCCATGCCCTCCAAGAGCTGCCAAGGAGAGAGTGCAGGGCGATCGTCTGCTTTCTCTTGTTGATGATGCCTTGGAAAAAAAGTCACCAGGAGGAGAGCTGCACAGAGGGTTAGGAAGAAGGGAGGTGTTTTCTTCCCTGGCAGGGAGCTCTGGGAGGCGGGTAGTGCTGTTCAAGCACTCGCCTCCTTCCACTGCGCTAGCAAGGGCTTCAGGTGAAATAAGGGGCATCATCTGGGACTCCTAGGCAGCAGAAAGGCTTTGAGTAGAAAACGATATATTCTGTGTATGAAGGTTTTCTAACATCTTTTTGGTTGTTATCGTTTTTGTTAAAGTCTTCCAGCCTGGATTTTGCTCATTATTAGCTTTTTTTGCTTTTTGTTTTTCTTTCCAGATCCTTGCTACTTTCATCTGTCCAGGACAAGAGGTCGAATTTTAAGCTGAACTGTAGTATCTCTGGTTTTCATGGTATAAAACTGCTTTCCAAAAATTGGTATAAAACTGCAGGACTGTCTGCCCCATTTGAAAAATGTATCTGCTGGGCTATGTGTCGAATCCTTTCTACAGGATTTTCTCCTGCAGAAAATCATTATTTCTTCAAATGACGTTGAGGGAATGTTGGGTTTGACAGAGCCAAGTATGCTGCCCTGCCTCGTTGTTAAAAAACACCTTGAGAAAAGAAATTGATCAAGGGGAAAGAGAAAAAGTTTTTAAAATGTCTTTTTTCTATTTCTTGTAAGCCAGCCTTCATCTTCCCTTCCTCTGTGCACTAGTCATTTGCTTATTTTAGGATGGCTCTGGTCCTTCCCTGCACAATCTGAATAAAAACTATTGTTCCTGGAAATGATAAATGTACCTCTTTCATCTAGAGTGAGGTTTGGAAAATTGTAATGCACAATATAAACTATAAAATATTAATTCACGAGAAAGCAGCAGTGTGTTCCCCTGTGAGATTGAGAGATTACTATCGGGCTGAAAATCTTGCAGGATAACCAAGGCTTATTTGGGAAGGAAAAGTACTTAAAAGGACTTTCAGAATGTGCATTTTAGTTGCTGTCTCAACTCTTCACGTGACAGATACTTGGAAATGCATTTAGTTTTATAGATGAAATTTATAGATTAGTGAAGACTTGCCACTAAGGCCTAGAGAAGACATCATTCAAAAACGATGCTACAGGCTTCCTCCTTCAATGTGTTGGTTGGATAACAAGCAAAACATATAAAAGTGTTACAGAAATTACAAATTATGGTACTTGACACTAATGAGAAGCCTTATTTAAAGAAAAACGCATGGGTAGAAATCAGTCATTAACGGCTATTATGTTTAGTAAGTAGCAAGATCGTCTCCGGGCTAGCTCTTCATAATCCTATTGTTCTTGATCGTACAGAACTGAAGTAGCAAGGCTCAGAGAATATTGCCTCTGTAAGTGTCTGCCTCCGATCTGAGGTTTGATACTGACGGGTATTTCTGAGAATCCCAAGCAGGTCTGTAAAACCAAATTGCTGAATCTGAGGCTTTTCTTGAAAATGTGGAACAGACTTAGTTGATTGAGGTGTTTCTGCAAGTTGTCTACAACATATAAGAAGGGTTAAGGCTGTTGAATAGGTAAATAACTAATTATTGTTTTTTTCTGTATTCTGGCAAGTTAAAAAAAAAAATCTCAAAGTTTGTTATCAAAGCGATTTTGCTTTTTAAATATTTTTATTACTAAGGGTTTTTTAAAAACAATAGTGGAGTTAGAAATGATGATTTGGATAAGATGTTGTAACAAAGTAATTTGAAAAGATTAAAATGAAATGTTTTATCATTTTCATAAAAGAATTTGTGCTAGCATTCCAGTGTAAACACTTAGAAATAACTGTGGTGAACTTACAAAGGCTTTTGAAGTAACTTTGTTGCCACCCTCTCAAAACAAAATTAACGTCCTTCTTTAGGGTACAGTGATGAGGGTTTCTCCATCTTTAAGACTGAGTTGCACAAAATAACACAACAAACAACTAAAGTAACATTTTAGGGTATGAACTGACCATATAATTGATCAGGTAGATTATAGTTTACTCTGTCATTTTTTCCCTCTGAATAATTACTTGCTGGAAACAGTAAAGTGAAGAACATTGAATTAAAATGAATTAGATTAAAATGAACCTAGCTCTGATACAGCATGATTGTTGTGGTGTTGAGTTCAGGCAGCGACGACATATCCCAGAATTAGGGTTTGGCTTCAATTTGTGGTATAGTGCGGTATTGTTGGTAGCGGTTTGGTCCTCAGGTTAGCCATTATTTGGTCTTCTGCAGATTATTTCTGTCAAGAGGCAAAACTAATGATAATGCTGTTAATTTAAAAAGATGAACAGGAATAAATTGAGGAATACACATCTTCTTCTCCAAAACTGATAATCGGGCATCAGTATCCACATTCAGCCCCTATGGGGTCTTAATTTACAGACAGTAAATCCAGTCCTGCTGCAGTTAAGATATTTTAGGTGTTTTTCTAAAAGGAATTTAATTTCCTCCAACTTGCCCAAACATGTTACATTCTCTCAGTATTACTTTTTTTTACAGAAATATATTTTCTGTACTTTTACGTAAGCAGTTGTGTTGGGCTTGATTCATTTCAGTATAGCTTTAGCTTTACAGTGGTGAAATTCAGTTGAATTCAGTGAAACTACAGTAAAGGGAAACAAATACTGCAGTAATATGCTTAGGTATGTTGATCAAAAATGATATGAGTCAGAGAAGCACAAGGATTTTGGAGAGTAATTATAAATATTGCAAAGCAAAAACCTTGGATGCTGAGGTTTCTCAGTGAACTTCAATACTAACCTCGTTCTTACTTTTGACATGTTTCATCTTTTTTGCTCAGCCTACTGCATCTGAATAATGAAATAGTGACTCTGACACTGAAGCACTGATTTACTCTTCTCAACATTTCACACGTTTTCCTCAATTTTGCATCTGTTTTCTTGCTGGCAGCAACCTCTTCCATCAAAACTGTCAGTGTTTTTTAGAGCCATGAATTTATGAAAAAATAGGGAAAAAAATCTCCAAAACCTCTGAAGTGAATTTCTTTGCTTCAGAAGCACTTCATATGGTAGTTTTCTATCAAGAAGATATATAGTAGAGATAGTTGAAAAAGAAAAATGGCAATTTGGAAGATCACTAGATAACGATACTTGCTGCCTGCTCTCAGCAAGATGTCAGTATTGCCAGCTACAAAGCTTTTGGGAAGGAATCATTATGCTGTTTATGTTACAAGAGGACAAAAAGTGGGGAAGGGTTAGGGTTGAAAAAGGGGCTAAGCTAAATTCCACTTCTAAAATGTACCTGTCAGCAAGCTGATGCAGGAGAGAGACCATGAACTACTATTGCTCTAAAAGATGCGCTTAATTCTCTCTAGGATAAAATAATATGCTGTACTATGTTAAAAGGTTATTGTTCTTTTGACTACTGTAAAGAACATACTTTATGTAAGGTGTTCTAAACACAGCCTGTAGCCAAGACAGGTGTTTATTTCTGAGTTGGAGTTCTCACATGCAACCACACAGAACACCACAGGAAAAACATGCTGATTAACCAAAAAGAGCATACTAGTTACTGGTGAACTATGTAAAAACTCTTCCACTTCCTTAACTCTGCGCAACTTTTTTAAGATTCCCTTAAACTGTGAGAGTATGCCAGATGGAAATAAGAAACAGGCAGGATATTTGGGAAAGTTGTAATAGCTATGAAGATCAGAGAGGATTTATGAAATATATGTAATTTGAATTTTATAACCTATAAATCCTTAATGATAATATTGTTCTATGCTTCTCAATTTAATAATCTACTATAAATTTTACAGTTCATTACAATAGAAACTAATTATTCTGTTCCCACATTTGTCTTCAAGTAGAAGATGTGGGAAAATGAAAGCAGGCAGACACTTTACTGGCATAAATTTAGAATATTTAACAAGAAACTTTCAGGGTGTTACAGTATACTTCAGTGGGTGTTCTTTTCAATTTCAGTATGTTTCTTACTGTTTCTAAGTGATAACAACTTTAAAAAAGCATGAAATAGAACTTCAAAAACAATTTCCAAATACCTCACTTCAGGAAGTAATAATAATAATAATAATAATAATTTTTCTTGCTTGCTAATGATAGTAAATGGAGATACCAAAGAATTCTTTGGGAAGAGAGAAAAAGGGTGATTAGAGGTGATGGGGAGAAATGGATGCAAAAACTGGAAATACGTTTCTCCAGAGGATCAGGTTCATAAATCAGAATGTCAGGAAAATATTAGGGAACTGGTTCACAACCATTCATTTGCAAACTGTATTAAAAAGTTTTGACTTGTGATGAGACATCAGATTCTTCAGTCCTGTAGTATTTTCAGATCACAGATGATGGCAGCTGTTGAAACAGAAAATGAATAAGTAAATTGCCTGGAAATGTCACTGTAGTGTCCAGCATGAAATAGAAGGAGAGGTGAGTGGCATTTTTTGGAATGTCCATTTTCATTAGTAAGTATAAATTTGCTGTTGCTGAGACTGGTCCCAATCATATTGTTCCCTAGTCATCATTTCAAAGTTAGGCAGAAAAGATTCACAATGCACACATTCTTAAATATGTATTGGTGTGGATATGTAATATTTTCTGGTTCTGTATTTTTAGGTTGTGCTTATTTTATTTTCAGCTTGCAGCTTAGAGTTGGAAATTTGTTTTTTATGACCTCTGAGATTCTAAAGTAATCATTTTCTCAGTGTAAGGTAGGTTGACAAGTAAACCTTGAATATATATTAATAAATTTGATATAGCTTCCTTTCTACTTTCATAATCAAGAAGCAAATTTCCCTTACCCTGACAAGCAAGATTTTGGTGATCACCTAGAAATTACACTCTTCCTAAAGAAACTAGAGAGAATTGGAGATAAAAACATACTTTTCCAAATGTGAGACATTGTAACTCTGATAAATTATTTTTGAGATCCACATTCAAAAAGAAAAGAAGACTCATATTAGAAAGAGCTTCCAAAGTAGTATTGAAACCTAAGATGTAAAAGACCTATTACGAACTGGGTGCACTCACAATCTCCTGCTGTTAACTATGTTTCAAGATGCAGAAAATGGAGAAGAGTAAACCAGGCAGAAGAGCGAGAGGATTACTATTTGCTAGTTATTATTTGTTGCTTCAGAGAATAACACTAAGTGTTCTGGAATAAAAAGGAAAGAGATTCTTAATTCTTTCAAATGTGAATTTCACTCAGCTGTTTCCAGGTGGAAGTAGCCATGTTATCTCAAATCTCATTTTGTGTTTCTGTACATGTAGCATATTCACATGCACCATTTTGCTGTTTAACTTCTTCCTGGAATGGCTGGGAGAGATCAAATAAGGTTAGTAATAAGATCATGTCCTGAGGCAACATTAGAGACTGCACAGATTTTTTCATAGTAAACTACAGTCATGTAAAACTGAACATTATTATTCTGTGTAACCTCACTTCCACTGCAAAGGCTTTCTTTTATTCAAAGCTGCTTTTTTTTTTTTTTTTTTTTTAATTTGTGTGCCATATACAATACTTCAGACATTCTGTGTAAAGATGAAGACCTGTATCTCATAAAACGATTTTACCATGTCCTCTGCCCAAAGGATAGCGAGAGGTATAATGCTGGCATCCAGCACAGGACTAGAGAAAAACCCTAAAATGCCAGAAAGACACTTCCACTGACAGATGAATTTTCCACGGCAGGTTTTGGAACCCCCTTTGCTTTCAACGAGCACCAAGCCATGGGATCTCAGTAGCCCATCCAGTTGAAAGACGCTAGTCTATGTTTTATCCTCTTGTTACTGTACACGTAACTGTCAAAGGATACTGGGTGGCCACTGAAGTTATTTCTAGCGTGTAGACAAAACTGTAGAAGGTGAAAGAACCTTGTGTATTTTATGCTTTCTATGTCGTATGCTGCAAAGAATCTCCAAATGCAGAGTTGAAAAGGTATCTGTTAAACTTTTTAGAAATGAAATCTTTTGGACTGTTTAGCCATTATCAGCTTTAGTGCCAGCAAATTTGTTCCCCTTGGTGATTTTAATATTCATAAAATTAACATTAATGACTCCATACCCAGTGAATTTCTATCACTGTTTAGATTCATTACATCTTCTCTAACATATTCAGCTCCTTAGTCATTTTCTCAATCTCATTGATATGGTGTAACATTTTTCCAGTAAATTGAATAGCTACCTAATCCCTCTTTGATCATTTTATAGTAAACTGTGAAGTTTATTTCCAGAAAGCAGATTGTTAACTGTGAAAATCTGTAAATTATTTATCTCCTAGAAACTATTTCAATGCTGATTTAGTTGTCAAGTATATTTTTGTATGGCAGTTTTAATTAAGTTTTTCAAAAGGTTTCCAAGCATATGCCCCTACCTCACATTCATTTTGAACTAAAAATATGTTGGGTTTTTTGTTTTCTGCTGCTTTTTTTTTTTTTTTTTTTTTTTTCCTGGAGTATAAGAGATGTTGTTTGTATAGGAATAATGCTTCTTATTGACTTCTTATTCCATTCGTGGTTGCAAGGGCTTCTTCCTCACCCAATTACATTTGACCCTGGCAAACAATGGTGAAGGTGGGAAGAAAAAGCAATCTGAGCCAAAATGTACACAGTAGTTATTTCTCTGTGTGTGGGGTTGAGAAAAGATGAGTGTACTGCAATGAAAGGTTGATTAGAAGAACATGCTGCAGAGGTACTCCAGAATGTTAAAGTGTGATTCTTTTTGTAAAGAGACTACTTGGCTCAGCAAGAGTGAGCTTCGTATTCTTAAAACTTCTAGTCAGGAAATTGCCACTTTATTCCAGAGTTGGAAGATTTTTTTCCCTTAAAAAGCAGAAGGTAAAAAAGCAGAAAGTAATGGAGGATGGCATATGACTACATTTTATTAATAGTTTGCATTAACCAGACCTATCCATGCTGACCATTTCAATGCATCCGAGGCTGGGTGCAGTTTTTCCGGCTCCCTTGCTGTTGCAGAATATTGTTCCTCTGTGATAGCCTCACGTTCCCTTGTTCCATTAAATCGACTTTGCTTCTCCATTGAACAGTACAACAGCTCTTCATACGGGGACAATTGACAGTTGGTACATGCTAACTTTGAATATACTGTGTCCCGTTCAGCAAGTCTGTGCATAGTAAAATAAAATGTATACGTGCATGTCTAGCATTCTCAATGTTCATTTACTATGATTGATTACCCCACCCCTGCTACCCTAATTTAAAGACTGATAGGCTGTAGCTATACTAATAAATCAGAGGCATGGAACAGACTGTGTTCATACTATCAAGTTCACTGAGCTTCCAGAACAGATTCAAAAAAGTCAGAATATCTGCTGGGAATAGTCCATGGTCTGAGCTAAATTCTGATACAGGATTTATTTGTAACTCTACCAGAACTATTTTAACAATTTCATGGTACAGGCAATTGAATTTCAGTCCCAGTAATTGTTTATTCCTTTGTGCTGTTAAATTTAATACTATATGTGTAGCCGTTGGACCTATGTGTGTGGAACCTTTTCTGTGGCAGCCATTCCCAGGAGTGTAGTGTTTTTATACGTGTCCAACAGCACAGCAGTTGCATGGATATCAGATGGGATAAAAATGACTGAGAGGCTACAAAAAGTTGAATAACTCTTACAGGTCCTGGAAACCTTGTGGTTGATGGGGCTCTAAAAGAAGTTTAAAATACTTTAGTGAATCCTACAATTATATCTTAATAGAATTATGGACATATTTAGAGAATTGTTGAGGAACTAGTGCATGTTCAGTTACTGCAAGCTTCTTTGCCGTGGCAGGAATCTCAGCTTTACCTATGGTATAGCCTAGTTCTTCTCTCAGAAGATGATGTCCTTTGTATGTCCTTTGTCTTACTTGAGAACCCCTTGCCTCAGAATCTTCAAGTCCTTCTCACAGTGAAATGCATTGGGCAAGATTGTACGTAGCAAAAAGAATTAAGAAATAATGCCATGTGCCTGGAAATTTTTCTCATTATGTCTTTATTTGTATACTATAAATACTTTAACAACAGCAAAAATTAAGATCAGGTGAAAAATGAGATTCTAATGTTTGCACTCAAAAGTAGATAACAAATATTCAGCACCACTTGTGCCAGCTGTGAAGATGTTGTCATTCTTCGTTACAGTATATCAGGATATCTTTTAAGCAATTTTCTGTGGTGATCTGGAAAACTTCAGATGTTGCTGACATTTTCTGTGTTAAAGTGATATACTGGAACAATTGCCTGTGGGTGTATATAGCAATATATTTCTTGCAGTCCTCTTCTGGTTTCATCTTCTAATATGCCTGGAGCAGATAGTGCTTTCCTTTTTTTCTCCACTCTCAGCCATCCTATCCATGTCTCAGGTGCAGTGACATTCACTGATGAGTACGCTTTGCATGTTGGTACGTATATGTGTTCGCCAAACACTGTGGGTGAACTTGGCTATTTAAAACTAAAAGCAATTATTTTTATTCTGGATTTGTAACAGCTCCAGCTGTGATTGTTAAGATACTATATAATGTTTATTCTTCTCTTGTCCATCCTATCCATGAAAAGTCTCATGCCTTCTGAGGGAGGAGAATCTTCATGACCGTTTGGTAAAGCAAGCTGGTAAATGCAAGCTAAGTCCCAAACACTTATGGCATTGTACCCTTTCTAAGTATGAATAAATCTTAAACATATTCTCTTGGAACAGAAGTCATTACTGGCTGCCTCAGTCCCACCTACTAAACTGCACTTTTAATACAGTTTGGTTGTCCTTACTTTTTATACACAAGCTTGTAAATTCTTTGTTCCTACATCTCTTGTTGCATTTCATGGTGTTAAGTTTTGCCAAGCCCCCTTCTACCAGCATTCGTCTATGTGGGCATGTATTAACTCCAGATACTAACCTGTCCTGCAGCTGGTTCTGTAACACGCTTTCAAATCGGCAGTACTCTGTCATTGCGCACGGGTGGGAGTGAAAGACTAAAGTTGCCTCTCAGCCTTCGGTGGTTCTTGACATATTGTACCCTAATGCTTGGCTTTGGCATTTAGTTCTCTGTTGAATCCTTTTAGAGGTCATCTAAACTTTTGTTGAGGTTGTGACAAAGTCCTTAAGAGGAGGCAGGCTTCGCTGCCACAAACAGTGACATAAATAGCCAGTAAGATCTGTCTACTTGTCTTCTTTCAGCTAAGAGCATGATAAGATTCTGATTTTGCTGCTGCTATTGAGTATTGAATAGTCAAGAAAAAGGCAGAATATTGTGGACCAGAAATCTGCATTAATTAGGCTGGAGGACGTCTCACAGTAATACCAGTATACTGTCTTTGGATCAAGCATTTTCAAAGGCTGAGATTGTATTGCGAGAGCAGTAAGGGGTATATGCAGGCCTATTTTGTAATACCTTGGCATTAGGATTTTAACTATGCTTATTATTTGCGAATATGCTGAGAAGATGATTAATTACTAGATTTAAAAGATCTCTTTGATCTTGGAATATCTAATACCTGCTGTTCATGGAGACTGATATTAAAACAAGTAACTTCTGTAAAAGTTCACATTATACCAGTCTTGTCTTATCTTTACATAGGCCCTTTCATTAGTCAGAGCAGAGAGAAACTGTATTGTTGTAATTCAGAGCCCAGAGACCCTCAGAGGTCATAACAAGTAGCAAAGCTGTGTTATGCTACAGAAAGGCTTCAGTTGTCTGCTCACCTCACTTAAATCCTAGCGTAGACATAAAAATGGATTGGAACAGATTAACTCAGCAGCGAGAGCTGACTCGACGCAGGGAAGACATGTAATGCACACCAGTTTAAGTACAGACAGACAGACTGGGATTTTCAGAGAAAACTACCAAAATTACGTTTGTGAGTTCTGGTTTTAATACAGTTAGCTGTTAGCTCTCTTACAGGTAGAAAATTGCTACTCGGTTAGCTGTGTGCGGCTGAACTTTGAACAGAAAACACTGCTACTGTAAATCCAACTGGATTCAGAGATCTGACAGTGGAGCTATGGCAAATCTAGTTCTGGCAATGTGTATTAGCATGGGAAATTGGGGTCTGTGTTTCATTCATAGTTCATACAAGTTGACAGGGTAACTTTGTGTTGAAATACCAGATAGTGTTGAAAGAGAGAAGGTAATGTCACATGTTTCATTTTCTGCTAAGGGATGGTAACATCTGGCCAAGTGATAATGAACAGCTGGGGGAAGTACAGCTTTACATTGCCACAGCTGTTTGCTTAGTGAGCGTGAGTCAGAGCCTTCAGTCTCCTACCGTGCTATAACCTCATGACGTCACTAGAAGTAGACTTGAGATTTCTACTTGACTTTTTCCTAAGCTCCCTGTTGCCAACGGGAACTTCACTTGCTTTTATTATCAGAATGGTGTAATCAAAGTAAGGGCTTTGTACTAGTCTGCTAGATTCCTGAGATATTATGATAAATTTTAAGGGGGGGGATGGGGGGGGGATGTGTCTCCGTCTGTCTGTCAATCAAAAGAGGAATATGCTCTTCAAACAGCTTACGTAGCTCTGCATATAAATCTTATTTGTATTTGGTACGTTTGTGAACATACAAAAATCAAATAAAGGTAAGGCCGGTGAAATATTTTTCCAGATTAATAGCAAATTTAAACTTCTGTCTCTTCCTGTAGCGGCAAGGCATATTTAGCATTTGTGAGTTCATCTGCAGGCACATCACTTGATCAGGCTTCTTCCACTGTAGGAGCTTGTGGCATATCTGGCAGCTCAGTCACTGACATTTTCGGCAGAACTGTAATGCTCCCTCTTAGAGCTCTTCATAGAAAGATCTGGCTGAGATGTGAGAGCTAATGACTGGTGATAGACAGGAAGCTAGATCAGATGAGATAATAATCTTTTCTGACCTTAAAATCTGGCAATAAATATAACAGCAATAAATCAAAATACCTCAAAGTTTCAAGCCTGAATATTACAAAAGAATAAAATTTACTTTGCCTGCCATTTGCTACGCTGCCTTTAAGTTTTAAAAGCTGACTTTGATAATTTATAGTATGCAAAGTATTGCAGTACAGTCTTATAGGCTGTGAAGACAACACAAAAATTTTCTGAATCCTAGACTTTAACTGCAAAGCTTATACCACTGCAATTTTGAAGCTCTGAGTATTATTTTGATCGCCTTTTTATATAAAGTCTATAAATCAGCACTTAAATATAACTTTTGCTTAGCATACAAAATTAACTCTCGTGGTTGACTGTTTATGTACACTGATGTTATTTCTTCATCATGGAAGTGATCATTGGGGTGACCACCTACATAATCAGGACATTAATTTTCTATCATAATGTTTAAATCAGGTGAGAATTATTAAATGCATTTGCAAATATTAAAACTAAGTTGTGAAAAAAACCATACTTTTTCTGCATTTACTTTACTTATTGCATTACTGCTTTTTCCCGAGCATAAGGTGTAGGATCTTCTGTTTGCTTTTGGTCTTGCTGCCAATGATTTATTCTTTATTTTTTCCTTCCCATTGCTTAGCTTTGTGCTCTGTATTGTAGATTCAGCAGAGATGGGCAACTGAGACTTAAAGTTGAGATAGACTTTTCAGAAAGCAGTCATTATTTAGTTTTTTAACGCTGAACCTTCCTGTCATATTGATCTATATAGCTCATTGATTGATTGGAATAGATCACATGCCACCTACACTAAGAAGCTAAGCTGTTGCTAGCATGCTTTGGGCACAACTGGGTCCTGTTCAGGAAAGCCTTTGCTGGGATAAGCTGGGATGAGTTATCACATGCATTTGTTGAATATTCCACGACGAAGGATGAAATTTTTGCCCCAGTGAAGTCAGTAGGAGTTTTGAAATTAACTTTAATGGAGTAGTGTGTTCATACAGGTTTTCCATTTCCAAAGTCCTTGGCACTCAAGGTCCTCATCCTATTCCTTTAATACAAAGATGAAATATCCAGGCTCATATGAGACAGAAAAGACAGGTTTTAGCTTCCCAGAAGATCATTTTTAGTAATCAGAATCTCCTCAACACTTATTTGGGACTAGGTCATCTTCTAGTTTAGGAGGTTAAATTTAGTTTGTCACGTCTTCCACATAGGAGCATCTCCCTGCTGGATGGACCAGCAAAAGATCAGCATACAAGGGTCTTCAGAATGGCAAGACTTGGACTTAATACTCAAGGAGCATAAACCCAGGGCAGAAGAAGATGTTTCCAAACTAAGGTTCTGAAGATTTTATTTTTCATGGACTCCCAGGCATTCCAAAGATCTCATTAGAAACATGTTAATAATTAATGTAAATCGACAAAACCTGTACTTAATGGAATGAACATTCCTTTCTGGCAGAAACAGAAGCTATCTGTTTGTATAGTATCAATCTTACCTGTACTGACTCAAGAAGCTATTTTGATTTTTAATAGGGTTTACTGGGCAGATACCATCAATATCCACAGGTTAAAATTGGGAACAGGACTTGGAAGAAGGCGAAGTACCAACTGTGTAGTTCTAGCAGTTCTGTACTGTACGTAGAAAGGGGTGTAAATACACCTGTGTACACCCACACATGTACAGTGTACATCCCCGCTTCCTGTATTTACCTTTGGAAAATGCAGAAGCACCATCTCCTCCATCCACGTGTAACATGCTAAGCATTATTTGAGTAGTAGATAACAATATCATACTAACAACAAAGTAGTATTTGAAGAAAATCTATTAACTTAGTTTTCATTTAATTCCAAGGTGTACACACAAAGAGTGGGTATCTTAGGGTTCATATTTCACACCTTGACAGCCTTTACCATTGTATCAAGGAAGCGTTGCAAACGGGCTATATAATACTCATTGATGTGGTATTATTACACCTATACAGAGAAAAGCCTCTGAGCAACATGAAGCAATGTATTCTGGGACCTGTGGTTCCCCTGTATGGCTTTATCAAGATTCCTCTCAAATATTACATTTTATGCTGCGACTTTCTGATTTGTGAGAGATTGATATCTGGGTAAAATCAGCCTATGTCCCCCTTAAGGGTTAAGGAGAGGGCAAGTGTGTTAGCTTAAAAGATGTGCAGTGTCAATGCAAGCACGGAAAGCAAAGCCAGTAGCTGCAAATCAGTTGTAAAGTGTAAAACTCAATGCATGGGCATAGCAATGAAGCATTATTTACAAAAATATTAGAAATAGAGATTAATTCTTTCTGTCACCTTGGTTTAAAATCTAATGAATGTATGCCAAGACGAAATGGCAGTTCTCCAGAAACCCGTCCTGTGATGTCTTCACCCTCAAGTCTTTCATATTTATTATCTCCGAGATCCAGACTAGTGTCTACATCAGGCAGAGCCAAGCGAAACTACAAAGACTTCCTCTATTGTTTCTGAAAATTGCTGTAGCCTCTGCAATGTGTTGTTTGCTCTTTCCCTTCCACTCGCACTCTCAGTTCCTTCGGCACCGCTCTGTAGCCATGTCCCATCTTCAGTAAGGGGAAAATATGATAATGAGGAGACAGATGGGATCCTCTTCATGAACTCTAATCTCTTTCCCTTTCATTGGTGACAGGTGCTGGAATGAATTCTGTGCTAATGGGAACTCCTGAACTACCGGGGTAAAATTTAAATACCTGGCAGAGGAAAATTATCATATGGTTAAAGTACCAGACTTTGGTTCGGGAGCTCTTCAGAAGACTTTTGTCTGATTTGTGGCATGACACTTAATCTTCTGTACTTCATCCAGAAAGTGTGGATAATATTGCCTTCTTTTCTTAGTCCAAGAGAGGGTGATGATTCACATAGGCTAGAAAGGAAAAGACATACAAAATTATTGCTTGAATTTTAAAAGGCTCATATTAATGCACTGTGCAGAGGATCTGGAGCACATATTAAATGAATTATTATTATTTTCACTTCCTATGAGCCGTCGTTTCTTTTCAGTCCTTGAACATCCCAAGTTTCTGATACAAGGTTTACTCTGAGCAAACACTTCCTCTCAGAATTGCTTTTATTTCAGATTGAAGGAGAGAAAGGAGAATAAATGAATAAGGAACGAATACAAGATCAACATGAGAGAGAAGGCAGAAACCATTTGCTTTATCTCAGCCATTTTTAGTAGATTTTTAGTCCTGTGTTGAAGCAGAGAGCATGGGACAGCATTATTTAAAGGGATGCAAATGAAACAGAGAATCAGGTGGCCCACTTATACCTCCATAACCCAGGAAACGCAGTATTTTAGCAGAAAGCTCCATCTCTCTCCACTGCAGCATTGCATCACTCTTTCTGATAAACTAAGAATTATCTGCTAGTTTTGTATGAACTCCTGTCTTTTTTCCTTGTCAGCCAGGTGAGGTGGAGGTCTGGAAAAAAAGTGGCATCGGGGTGCAGGGGGTGTCAGCACAGGCTGAAGACCCAGACCTACCTGCCTGTAAGGGAGGTGAGTGCAAGCGAAACGGGTTTTGCGGATGGCTGCTTTCCTCGGTCTTGCAACAGGCTAACTTCACAAACTCCACTGGGAAAGTCCCTCACAAAAAGTACTTTATTTCTTAGCATAAAAAGTATGCTGTCTTCCTCCTTCCACCACCAATTTCCCCAGAAATGCCTTATTTCTTAGCATTTTTTGATCCATTTAACCCAAATTTTGTCTCCAGTTTCCTTTAACTTGAAACCTGATATCTTATGTCTCAATATTTTAGGATGTTGGGACTGAATTGTTTGTATACTCTTGGATATTGAAATCACTTTTCTTTCTTTCGTTATAACCTTTCCATTATCGTTTTCTTTCAACTACTCTTTTCAAAAAAACTTTCACTTCAGTGCTGAGGTGACTTGCTAAATGTCATAAAATTATTTGTGAATTTCTAGTGAATGTTCTTGAGAATAAAAGGGCAATAAGGGTCAGAAGAATGCTGATAATACATGACTCGGCTATGTAAGGCTCTTATAACAGAAAACTTGGAATTCAGTCAAAAATAGATTGCAGATAATACTCTTATTACATGAAGTACAAAGTTAAAAGGGGGTTACTGCTCTTGTAATCCAGCTTACTTGTGAAATTTAGGAGTATTATAAACCCTGAACAGTTTGTGACAGATGTGACATTTAGGTGGCCTTGGTACATGTAGAATAAACTTTTCTAAAAATCACGGTGGAAGTTTTTATTTTGTGTCACTTCCTTTCTGATACTGGGTGGAAATATGCAGATATTTTTTTCTCTAAAAGTTTTGTCTCTGATCATCATTCAAGGGCCTTTGAAACCTTATGTGTAACAGAAAGACCAGATTAACCAAGAATGTAATTAGGAAAATCAAGCATTGCTTATTATAAAAATGAGTCTTCCTTCAGTTCTGTTTTCTTTTTTCTTTCAGGTTTATTTTCTTAGCATATGCTTTCATGCGGTTGTTATGCTTTGTGCAAAATGTGGGTACTAGGTGAGGTCACCAGAAGATGCACAAACAGCAAGTGGTATTTTCTCTTTTGTTATATCCTTCCTGTATGTGAGTTAAGAATGATATGGTATTTTGATACGATATATTAATGAAAGGAGATGATCTTCTACTGCTAGATCACAGGCATTAGACAAGGACTATGCAGTTCAAGTCTGAGATAGCTCTCTAGTATCACAGATGGGTAAAGAAGGACGCAAAATTGCTTTTGCATGACTATATGGATTGCAGGGAGCAGATGACTTTCTGTTTTCTCTTACCATGCATTTGTTTAGCTAAGGACTGTGCATGGTAGCTGTTCCCTTCTCACCTTAGCTTCTTAACAGAATCTCTGTTTCCTCTATATTGCTATTTTTTTGATAACACAAGGAACTCTCCTGATCTGTGCAGAGTTTAGCTGCAACATAAGCTTAATAAAGCCAGAAAAATTAGTTTTTCTCCTTTATAAAAAACTTCTGTAGTATGGTTCTTGTCCTTGCTACTCTAAGTCTGTGCAGTGTCACGTAACACTTCATCTAATAATTCTTCATCAACCTCACACACACCAATTCATTTTTAACTGCAGGCAAACCTCGTATCCTCAATGAAGAGGATCACTTCTGCATATCCTTTAGCTCAACAGGACAGTACACAAGAGAATAAATACATCTTGGGTATATGTTTTCTTTCTTTTGGCAACAGGTTTGCTAGAAAATTGCAGCATCCTGAAATTGGTGAGAAATTTCTCCCCAGAGGCATATTGTAGAAGTAATGCTTGGGCAAAACACATTTATGAGGGAGGGGGCTTGTTTTTTTGAGTACAGGCTTTGTGTTTTTGTTGGTATCTGTGTTATTCAGTGCTGAGTGCATCACTTCTTATCATGATCCAAATAGATACGCTGCTAGGAAGCTTTTATATTACAGTATTCAAAGAAAAGGGCGCTTTGTGTTGAATGTTTCTTGCCCTAATTTTAATTAAAAATTCACACAAGATTTTCTTTTCTCTTATTTGTTCAGCTGTGGGCATTTGTTTGTTGTAAGAAAGGAAGAGCATGAAGGGTTTCAGATATCCTCTCTTCTCAGAACAGCTTGTAAATCACCCTGTAAACTTACTAATGTTTAATGCTTTCTGATGGCAATATCTTCAGCTTTGTACATAGGTTATTTTTTTTTTCCCCGTTTTCCTCCTGTGGATCTTGGCACTTTGTCACTTGGTTAAGAGTACTTATCAGGCTCATGAAGAGCAGGCAGTAGCTGCAGGAAAGCTAGTTGTGTTATCAGCTGATGGAGGCCAGTTGCTCAGATCGCACATCCTTGTCCCCAGCTTCCTCGCTCAGCCAGTATTGCATGTGTGAGGCGGAGGGAGGATAATGATCTAGCTTCAGCTCACCTTCTCACGTTATTCTCAGGTACTGTAGTGCAGACCCACCTTGATCAGCTGTTGAGGCTTACTTAGCTCCATAGACTGCACTGGGGAAGCTGTCGTGCAGACTCACATCCTTGCCAGCCTGGTTGGGGAGGTGGTGGACAGTTGGGGCCGTCTTAAAATGCTGCTGATAAATCCACCAGTGTTCTTCTGGCAGATCTGTGAGCAACCCTTGAAAAAGCATCTCTGAATTATTCTAAGAAGCGCATCTATTCTAAGTCTGCTCTATGAATAGATATGCTCGTCACACTCAAGAGCACTGATACACTGTGAGGTCTCTTTCTTGACATAGCTGTTGTGAAAAGTCTATCTGGTAGCCAGACAAAAACAAATTGTTATTCTTCATGAAGAACTTAAAAGGTAGCCACAGTTGACCTAGCATCCAAAATGGCCATTTTAATTCAATCTAATGAATATTATGCATGGAGACATTTGGATGTAAAGTAAGAATTGAAAGCATTTTATGGCCTTATAAAGTTAAATGTTACATTTGTTCTTAAAACTTGGAAAACTTGTTTGTTTAATATGGCATTGTTAGTTTAAAAAAAGCAAGCTGATACTTAATGATGGCTTTTAATGCAATGACAAGCAGCTTAGTTTTCAGGTTAATGATAATCAGGAACGGATAAAACAGTACAAATAAATGCCACCTACCTATTAATTTCAATTGCTGGTTTAATACACAACAGGTTATGTCCCTCTTCCTATTCATTTCCATTTGATGTTGCAATATTCTGATCCACTATGCTAGCTATGTAATTAGCCTGGAAAGGCAGTATATACTGTGTCCCTGTGAAAGACTGTATCTGTGGTGGGTTTCCACTGAAAAATGAGAGAAAATATTGCAAAGTATGGTGAGGAGAGCCTGCGATATTTTTCTGTACCAGGGGAAAAAAAACCCAAACCCTGCAAGAATCAAATTAGCCCTTTCCTTAGAGCTTATTTAGCAAAACTGTTGTGCTAAAAGAATTTATTTTTATCAGAAAAATAAATGAAATAATTTTACATGGAAAGATTTTAGCTTTCACATGTTTCACTGACAGTGTTAAAGAATTACGCAGGGTTTCAAAACCATGTAGTTCTAGGTCAGTTTAAACTAGCTAGTGTCTCAAGATTTCTGTGTATCAGGTAATGTATTTTACTGGTACTTTCTTTAGGGTAGAACTATATCCTAAAGAAAGGGATCGTCTTGGACAAACCAGCAAGGTTGTCATTCAAGAAGCATAAACCTTCTCCCCTGTGCAATTAGGGAACACGCTCACTACTGACCAACTAACCCTGCCAGTTATGCTTCACTGAGGAGTAACTTGTCAAATGTCACATTTTAGCCTGAAAACTCGAATTCCTGAATGCTCTTTAAGATGAGTAGCTGCTGCAAGGAGATTTGTTTCCTTCAATAAAGAACCTGCTGAAAGTCACAACCACAAGGTTACTGAGTATTAGAAGGCTCTTAGGGCTCAAATCAGCAGTCAAATGGGGATATTCCTGTCTGCCTGGCCTAACAGCAGCCGAATTCAAGTGTAAGGTTGTGAGGCAGTTGTTGTTTGGCTGAGAAATAGTGACAGCAACTTGGGGGATTTTCCTATTGCAATTCATTTATTTGTAAAAAAAAATAACGTTTTCTCTTTCCTTGAAGAGCGGCAGGAACAAAATAAGCAAGCAGCATTCCTCCTCCCACTTGTCTGGAAGGACTCTACACTGGACTTGGAGTGTGTGCTGCGTTAGGAGGTGCAGAGCTACCCTTCTCAGCCTGTGCGATAGTTTTGTCTCCACTGTGCACCGCTGAAGTAATGTAGGAATTACACCTGTTAGCTCCACACTTCTCTCTGCCCACTTTGTCTCAGGTGGTAGCACCAGGCATCCTCTTTTGTGATTTTACTATGCAGAGGAATTTAATCTAGGTGCTTAGTATTCATTTATTTAAATGAGATCAGTTAACATATTTGCTTCCAAGTCCCATAGAGGAGGACCATTAACACCTCACTCCTAACAGTGTGTCTACAAAACTCCGTGCATATCAAGTAGTGTAAGAAAATTGCCTCTGCTTGCAGGTTAGCCACTAGGCTGTTGTTACTGTTCCTAAATTCTGGTAGCCTAACAGAAGAGTGTGCTCTTGCAGAGAGATCTTACTAGAACTATTAGAGAATGATTTTGTAAAATATGTTGCATGTGTAATATTGTACGTGATCAAATCAGTTAGTGCACCTGACTGGAACAGCTCTATTTTGTTCCTTAAAGCATGGACAACTCTGAAGACTTGGCTGAAGTGGGCTATGATTCTGGGGTGTGCACTAGGAAAGGGTTAATGCCTTTAGTGGAAGGTTTGAAAGGGAGGGTTGACAGTAGCCTGCTAAGGAGTGAGCTTGACATTCAAGGAACCATGAATACAAGCAGGTGAAACTGTAACAAGCAATAATTGCAGGCCAGTTACCTTTTTTTAGCAATTCTCCATCAATGAATGTGAAATAAAAGAAAATAAAAAGTCTTTCCCCACCACAGAGACTATTGATAAACTTTTAAGGCAGAAAGTTTGTAGAACAACTTCTTGAAGTAGTAGTGTGTCTAATGTTTGTTGCATTTGCTGGTAAGCTTGGAAGTTTTCTTAATAGGATGGTCAGGAATCAGTCAAACAGAGAAACTATAGCCTGGGAAAAAAAGTACCCTTTTGTTCTCTTTTATTGGTTTGAATTTTCTCCAAGTGAGTAAGTCAAGCAGAACAGGAAGTCTTGAAAGCATTTGTTCTCTTACTCGTCTAAACTTGGCTGCTCTGCAGTGCTAAAATCCCAAATCAGCAGCTGAAAAGGTGAGATTTAGAAACTGTGGATACAGTTTGAATTAAATCAGCATTTCAGAAACTGAATTTCAGTGGTTCTGTGTTAGAAATGAGAGAAGTTACTTGTACCTAGGTTAAAATAAACAGCCTCACCTTGATGATGTTCCCTTCCTCCTAAGCTTTAGATTTATATTGTATTTTCATTCTTCAAGGATATGGTGCTTTTCAGGTCCCCAGTGTTCTCTAGTATATTTAGAGTTTTAAAAAGCTGTTGTTTTGTTTCTAACAATCCTCAACTGCCTGGAATAAAAAGAATTTGTTCGGATCCTTTTAAGGAGAGAAAGAGAGAGGGAGAGGGAAGTGCTTGTTTCTTTGTGTTTCTTGATGCACAGCATGTGTAGACCACTAGATATGTGTTGCTGTTTTTTTTTCTTTCTTTCTTTAGCTTTCATGAGGTAGTGGAGATGTGCTGGGGGAGCATATCTTCTTCTTCTTCTGGGTTCTCGTTCAGATCTCTCATAATGTGCCATGTAGAAAAGGAAAGGGAAAGATAGAAAAACCTGAAAACTTCCTTTAACTCAGTTGAGCTGAGTAAGGTGCACACATGACTTCACTCTATACCATGTTAGATGTGGTCGTATTGCATGCTGTTACTTGACTTACAGTCACCCAGTGCAGATTGATGCATCCACTTCATTGCTTTCCAGTCTAAAGTGTACTGTCTCCTGTAACAGGCAGTTCAAAGATAAAATTGCCCTGCTGCTTTATGTAGCTTTGTTTTACAGAATATAATACTACACTTAAGAATTTTGTTGTTCTCATCAAAATTACATAGATTAACATAACTGTGAGAAGACATACTGAGGCTGACAGCTTGTTTGCTAATCATGAAATAGAATATTGATAAAAATGTAGAATGGGCTGTCTTTGATTAGCTGGCTTAAATATATGCTATGAACAACATTTAATACAATGATCAGTCATTTTGTGCTCGACTGAGTCATTTTAGAAGTGAAATAAAACTGACTTTTATGAGAAACAGTCATACAGGAGATAGCTCAATATGTGTTTTAATTGTTCCTGCTTTTCTCTCTTTCTATGAGGTTTCGGAACATTTTGTGTTTTTTGCAACAATTTACTGGTGTGCTGGGAACCAAGGCTTTATGTACAAAGAACAGTAACTGGATAAGAGCCAAAAAGAAAAACAACACACATTGTTAAATTTATAGCCTACGTGAAATACCTAATTTTTCTGCTTATTAACCTCTTCTGCAATCTAGTTTGCATTCAGGAAATTAAATCCCTTACTAGTTAAAGGGCACTGTGTTACGCAGTGTAGTAATGTTAAAATGCAAGATGTGTAGCTTGGTGGCAGGGAAAAAAAATAAAATCCCTCAAACCCAAAAGAATAGCTGACTTGTAATAAACATAGCAAGTGCATGGCTTGGTTTGAAGTTCTTTTCTGGCAACTGACAGGTCATTTCCTCCTGTCGTCCCTTACGGTTACTTGCATCCTCACTTGAAAAACTTACGGCCAGATCTAAAAATACATGTCAGTACCCAAATGCAGTGGGATTCTTAGGAATGAATGGCAGTCTAGCACAGTAATAATAAATGGTGGTGTTTGGTTTTTTTGTGGGGTTTTTTTGGGTTTTTTGGTTTTTTTAGAAAGTAATAATTTTATTTTCATGTTGTCACTAAATATTCTTGACTATACATACTTTGAGTGGTATTGCCCACACGTAATTTTTCACGAAACCTCCCTAGAATACTGTGTGGTTTAAAACATGATTATCACAAGCCTGATATGATTATTTTCAAGGTAATTCTGAAAATATGAAACTTGCCTAAATACAAAAAAAAAAAAAGCAATGAAACCTGTTCTACGTCACAACTAAAACTGTTTGTACTTTATGTAAAAACTCCATAGCATCTTGCAGGTGAATCAAAAAATTGATAGAGGTTTGCCACAGCCAAACAAAATGCTTGATCATGTCATTCTCGGGATGTGACTGTTGCTCAGGTGCTTTCCACAATTCTGTCTAGAAGCAGACAGAATTGTGGAAGGCACGTTTCCAGGCAGAAAGTGAAGTAGTAATTTATACCCCAAGGAAAAATACTGGGAAATACACAATGAAGTATGTCATAGCTTCTTGAAGAGGAAGAATTCATTATGTTTTTCTCAATGCTGATTCAGATTATTCCCTTCAAGTAATTATTTGCTCAGAGATGCTTTTGCTTCTTCAAGGGAAGCATAAGAAATATCTCCCTGGATGCTTATATTAGTGTTTGTTTAGGGTGGATTCCTATTTGTCTTCCAGATGTCTTCATCTTTGCTGTTCAAGGAGAAGAAATTCAGAGTTTACTCAGAAACTTTACCTTTGTCTCATCAGAGAATGCTGATTTTATTTTCCAAGATATAGAAGGTAACACAACAATCAGATATACACGTTTATGAAATGTAAGTATTTGTGTTCATGTGGGGTTGAGAAAAAAGAGGGAGGACTTACACTGTTAACAGACTGATGTCAAGTATTTACGTTTCTCTCTGAACATACTTTAATTTTCAAGGGCCTGTAGTAGGAATGTAGTATCAAAACAGGATGTTGTGCAAAGCTAAGTAAACAAAATACTACATGCGCTGTAAACATTGCTTGCAAAATGTAACTTGAGTTGGAAAAAAAATTGTCCCTTATATAATTCATGAAAAGAGAAAAATAAAGAATTCTAATCTGCCCCTAGCATTATACCGCTCAAATATAATTTATACTCTAAGGCTCTGCATATTCCTTTTATACCCACTATGTGACTTTTACTTGTACTGTACTATTTTCTTAAGAACTGCATTCATACTTCTGTTTTAACTGCTATTTGTTGCCTAAATATGTAATATATTTTAAATATATTTTGCATCTACAGGGAAATGCCAATTTGGGGTCCTCCCTGTCTTTTCCTTTTTAAGATAAAATAGGAATTCAAGTTAACAGAAATGGAATTAAATTAAATTAATTTAAGTTAATTAAAGTAGTTACCTACAATGTTATTACATGGCAAAGGAAGGCTTGAGTTGGAACATTTTTGTCTCTCTCATCCTCAGCAATTTTGGATTTGAAACCTGAATGGCTTCATAGTTTTCATCTTTCTCTGTAGCTGAATGAAGCCATTGGAGAGAAAAAAGGAATTACAGTTCCTGCAATTCCAATCCAGCTGTTTGGTATCTCCCACTTGAGATTTTTCATTCAGTGTCCATTGGTTTATGGGTATAGATAAACAATATTGGTGTCATACATCACATCATTTTTTAAATTTATACTCATATAAATTGAGAACTGTGTATTTGACTGTGTTTATCTCTCCTTCTGTAGTCTTCTTTAAGAAACCACATTGGTTTTAGGTTCTCTCTTCCAACGAATCAGTTCTGAGAGATGGGGAGCACAAGATGCAAAACATGTTTCTGGCTCCATGGTAGGATGCTCACCACAACATCACTATGTGCATGAAAAGCTTTGGTTTAGGAATAGTCTAGTAGCATATCAGGAATAAGCCTCTTTTATCCATATTTATATTACTTGGACCATCATATAGGAGGCATTCATAACTAGAAGAAGAGTTTGTTGGCGAAACAAAATGTAAAGATTTACTGACTTCTCGGAGTTTTAGAATTAGTCTTTTTTTTTTTCTTCCCCCCTCAGGTGCTTAGGAAAAATTGGGAACTGGCTGTATCCCCACGCTCGGCTAAACCACAGTCATTTTTTCCCTTTTACTAAAAGGGAGAGTGAACTTACAATTTCAGGTTTTATGATTAGCTGATGTCTGTTGGAGGTAGTGCTGGAAAAGAGCCATCGCACAACCAAACGCTCAAACATAGGGGCTGGTGGCAGCATTGCTCCTGCGCTGAGCACGGCTCCTACCGGAGCACGACGAAGGGTGGCATTCACGGCACCAGCTGCGCTGTTTCCAGCTTCTCCTCTGGAGCTACAGCCTTCTTCAAGAATGGTAACGTGGAGACATTCCCCCTTGTCCCCCTCTTGAGAGTAGATGTCTGAGAAGGGTAAGAGCAACTACTGCTGAAACAAAATGCTGGAGTTTGGAATGAGCTGTCTGAAGGAATTTTCTTTATTTTTTCTTCTGTCGTGGCGCATAAATGGAAGGGGGTTGGCAGCACTTATCACAGGAGAAAGAGCAACACTGTAAAAATTACATAAGAGGACTTGACAAACATGTAAAATGTTTTTTAATTTCAGACACCCTGGAGCATGATGCATTTGAAAATTTTTAGTTGGGAGCTTGAAGCTTGATAGATTTAATTGCAAAAGTTAGTTGAAGTCCTGAGCGCAATGAGTACAAACAAGAATGTATATAGTTTTGAAGCTTTCTTTTAATGTTAGAGAGCCACCATGTGCATAATATGTGCCTTGTTTGTATCATTCATGCTGTGACCCCTCCTTCCCCAAGTGACCAAGTTAATCTCTAATTTTTAAAGCCTGTATTTTTGTATCTCAGAAGCTATAAAATGCACGTATTGAAAGAATATGAGTGGGAGAATTCATAAGCCTCAGGCCAGCCATGTAACCGCAGGAACCACACAGGGCTTTTTTGTCTGCCAATATGAAGGCTGATAGCAGTCTGTGTAAGTTAGTGGTCAAGTTAAAATCGCTCTGCTACGTCCTAAACAGGGTTCTAACACATTTCTTCAGAGAAAAAAAATCTGAGCATATATCATCTGTTGGTTTTGTTTGGAGGGTGTGGAGGTGGGGAGGTGGCTTTTTTGTCCTTTGTTAGGCTTGCTTTATAAAAACATTTATTTCAGTAATTCTTTCAGATTTACTCAAATTTTCCAGCAGACAAATTGCATATATATGTCATCATCATACTTAAATGCAGGGTTTGGGGTTTTGTTTGTTTTTATCATACTGGCACAGTATGTTCAAACACCATTCAGCTACACCCCTGTTTACTCACTTAAATATATCGGTCTGCAGAATTGATGAGGTCCATCTGTGGGTCGGCAAACTTATCTACTCCTCTGGTAAATGGTGTAAGCTTCATTTAGAAAGGTTTTTTTATTATTACTGTTAGTGCCCATACTGGTTGAAGCTTGGAGACCTTAGTGCTGGTGATGATTCTGCCTACAAGCATGTCATATAGGAAAGTTTCTCCTTCATCCTGGTCCCTGAAGGCATCTCTGTTTAGAGGAACATTTCTAATTACTCTTCAGAATGTTGCAAAACTTCCTTTGGGCTTTGTAGAGACAGTTACAGATAGAGAAGGAATCTTATCTGGAAGCCAGGAAACATTATCAACTCAAGAGCTGAGATGAGAGTTAGAAATACTGATGTTGTAAACAGACTGACAGACAGATAGGTTTCTTCCAGTGTTAGAGATTGCTGGGCCAATTACTGCCTGTGTTACCCTGCTGTCTGAAATTTCCAGATGGTCTCCAGTTGTTGACCCAAGTAAAGAGCTGCTAAAAAACCCCTAAGAAACTGTTAGAATATTTTGTGTGTTTGTTTTGCTGGCTCTTCAATTTTGTATTTTTTCATACTTGTTTGGTTTGGAGCTTGGAGGTTGATTTGGTTTTTGTTCTTCTAAGTTTTGTTATCAAATGTCTTTTCTGTTCAAAATACCATAGTCAGGGAGATAGTTGGAAAACTAATTACACTTACGTAACAGAGAGATAGCTGACAATAAATCATGCTAAGTACAAACCTTCTTCCGGTTTTCCCAAATAAAAGCAGCTTTTACAGCAAAACTTTAGAGTACTATTTAACCTTACTTTTGAGTAATGTAGGAGTGAAACATTGGTACTAATATTCTAGCATTTTCTCGATCACGATGGGATGCTCAACTACATAATTTTATATATGCATCATTTTTTCTAATACATATGCACTCTGGGTGGGTAAAAGTTTTCTCAAATGGTTTGAAAATAACAATCATATGATATTAGTATCTTACTGATTTATCTGTTGTGCTTTTCAGATGATCAAAGCTTTATAATTTGTTGGAAATATCTAAGAATTACACGGTTAACTTAATGAAGTGGTTTTGCTCCTCCGTTGAGTACAAACATCATTAATATTGAAAGATTATTACTGAAATACAGGCTTCACTGAGTAACAAGACTTAGTATAGCTATTTTGTGCAATATTCCTTTCAAAATGCAATTAGTGAAAGTACTTTTCTCATGAATAGCTTGTATAGGGCTGGTCAAAAGAACAAACTGTTTTTTCGAAGAAATGAAATTGTTTCAGTCTACACATTGCTTATGAAGGGTGGGGTGTAGGCTTTTTGGTTTTGTATTTCTGTTGAAAATTCAAGACATTGGTGGGGGGAATACATAAAAGGAAACAAGTGGAAAGGGGGGGAAACTAAAGTAACTAATGAACTGCTTTGTGTTCGTGTGTTTTGCTGTGAAACTACTAAACTAATTTTGAAAAAATGTTCACTATGTTATTATACGGTCTTGCTTCCATGACTTTGCCATTTTTATTGAAAAAAGGGTACATATGTTTCACTGATTAGTTAATTATTCTGTGTTGCCATACTGCCTTGCTTATTCTGTAAGTTAATTTTCTTTTAGTTGAACAGCCAATGAATGCAAAGAATCTATGAAAAAGTATTAGGTGGCTGGTAATGGAAGGAAGGAGAATTTGTATTCCAGTCAGTTGAATACTGAAAGGTGCTGCAGAATTCTCTAAAATTTTACTTAATTTTTTGGAGCAATTGGGCCATACTTTTTCCTTTTTATTCTGATATTCCATTTAATTTTCTGTACTTTCACTAGAAGTAATCAATTCATACATTAAAGCTGCTGTTAAAAAGAAGTAGGTTAAGGATTTAGGTCAGATTACGTATATATATACCTATATGATGTATTTTATGCCCATGAGGAAATGAGAGCTCAGGTTTCAGCAATGGTGTCCTAAGATACTAAGGACTTTGAAAGTTACCATTTTGTGCGACAAGTATCTTTTGGAGTTCTTGGGTTCTTGCATGGAGGAGTTGAAATCTAAAGATACAATATCGGTGATGTCTCATGGGGTTTGGGGGGGTGGTGTGCCTTTTCTCTTTATAAATTTCCTCTTTTAATCGTAACAGCTCTTCCTCTCATCTCACTTTACTGCCCTTTTCACAGAGATGCAGAAAATGACATCATCTTAATGATGATTTAGGGCCACTTTTTTAAGGTGTCTGGTTAAAAATTCCTCTAATAATTATAGAGTTCTATTTTCACACCTTATAAATAGCCATGAAATCCTGGCCGTTAGGCAATTGTTATCTACTGGTGACATTTTCTTAGAACGGTTGACTATTTTCATTATCATACCTGGTCATCGCATATTATTTCATTATTTTGACAGTTATGTTGCAGCAGGAATGATGTTTTCTTACTCTCTATTCCATCTCAAAGGAGAGTGGCAGCTACTCAAGCAGAAAGCTGATGTTTCCGATTTCCTAGCTTCTTATCTTTGATAAACTGGCACTAGTGGTATTTGGGGACCTTGAACACGGGTGCATTTCTGACTTCTTCTGTAGATCATTCTTGTATGAATGACATGAACTAAAGACTGAACTTCCTAAGGTATGTTTGAAAAATTCAGAAAAACTTATCTTGGATTTTTGTGATGTTTGTCATTAGTAGGATTAATCATATCCACTCACACTATTTATATCTTTATGTTCCTTCAAGTAGTCAAGATCAAAGCCATTTCTAATCATTAAAAAGCCAACATACGTATATCTCAAATGCATGCAGACAGGAATGCAAATTTTAAAGAAAACAAATCCTAAAAGAGCAGTACTGCAAAACTGTTCTTCCCACACATTCCTGTTTGATTGATTGTCACTTAATATTTTATTAAGTAGCAAAGTCTAATCCCCCTTGTGAGACCTCGTAGTCCCCTCTCCCCCTGCTCCTCCTTCAGAATATATAACATCTAAATCCATCTCTCTCTGGTGAATAAATCTATTTTTAACCTGTTTTCAGTACTAATCTCACTTAACCTGGTTTTACTATGCATTGGGCAGAAACAATGTAATTTAAGAACTATGAGATTTTGCAGTGGCAATGGGAAGGCAGTGATTGATTCCTATACTTCAATAAACTATTATTGGTGAAAATATACATTACATATAAAAGAATGGTGCAGTAGGTGAAATACAGACTTCGCTTTTCTTGCCAAACATGGCACAAAACACAAAGTGCAAGAATCAGAGCAGTTCACCAGGGTTTATATTAACTGCCTGCTTCACCTTTGAGCAAAGGGTATTAGGGTATTATTATTCCCATGGTGATGGTGAATATTCTGTTATAAATGGCTTTTTTTTATACTGTTTGCTGAATGGCAGGAAGGGACCGAAGATCTGGGCAGTCTGGGCTTTGAGTCTATAATCGATTTACTGGTTGCTGAATTTGCTCTACATAACTCTTAAATTCATGGTGACTGTGGTACATTGCAAAAAAGATTTAAAAATTCAGATAGTTTTAAGAGAAATGCATCAAATGTGGCTTCATTTTAAAAGAGAATCTGGTTTATAGCTGAAGAGATGTATTCAATGTAAGAGAAAATCAACTGTTACCTTTGAAGACTAAAACTAAAAGGAGAGTTACAATATGCACTGCCTGTGCTGATGCAGTTGCATTTGTTGTCCCAACAGTTCTTTCTGAACATGCTCCCTTTTGGTGCCAACACAAGCCAATAGAAGAGCCAAAAGTTACAAAAAGCTTAAATCTAGTCATTTGAGGAAAACTCTGCAGATGGTAGAGGCTTTCAAATAACCACTCATTTACGTCCCAGGAAAGGTGTTGTCAGTGGTGTACAGTTTCTGGTATTATTTAAGTAGAACAAAGGAAACTGCAGAGTTGAAGTGTGGCTAGCTTATCTTTGAAGTATTTAATGTAATTTAATTAAAAATATCATGAAGGTAGCTGTCAAGTTGTGAAGTAGCTATCCAAAAGCACTGAAATACATATAGTGAAGCAAACTAAAAGGAGGTGTTATTTCATAGCTCCAGATTTAATCAGTGCATTTTCCCTACAAATATGCATTTGAACATAAAAGAAAATTTTGGTCTGGCTCTCCTTATGATTCTGCATATACTGACTTTCACTACTTAGTTCTGGGTTCAGTTTTACTGGGATGAATTTCGTAAAATGAATATTGAATGTCCCGTCATGAAAACTTTGGCCAAGACAATTGGCCTGGGTGGGCCAGTTCTATGAGGTTTCCAACAAAAGAACATAAACAGTGCCATGTGCTACTCTGCATGAGTTCTGAACTGAAAGAGGTTGCGTTTGGTTGAAGCCTGCCAGCAGCTAAGGACTTGACAGCCGCTCGCTCACTCGCCCTGTCCCCAGCTGGGTGGCAGAGAGAATTGAAGAGCAAAGGCAAGAAAACTCACGTGTCAAGTTAAAGACAGTTTAATAAGTTAAGGAAAGAGGAAGTAAAAAAACAAAACCAAAACAAGTGATGCATAGGTAATTGCCACCTCCCACAAGCAGACCGATGCCGGTCTCTGAGCCACGGCTACTTTGGAAAGACTACCCTGCAGTTTTACTGCTGAGCATGACGTTATATGGCCTGGAACATCCCTTTGGTCAGCTTGGGTCAGCTGTCCTGGCTGGGCCCCCTCTCACCTCTTGTCTATCTGTCCAAAAATTATACATGTGTAGTGTTCAGAATGATGCAAACAGCACATGAAAGAAAAAAGTACATTCGGATGGAGTTATTCTGTAAGTCCCAGGAAAGATTCTGTTTTGTTTTAAACACAATTTTTAAATTTTTTTTACCATTTTAAGGAATACATATTTCTTCCTCAAGAAGTAATGGGTCAGTGTTTTGCATTTTTTGTAATCAGTATTTCCCTAAATAGGAAATCCACATTAAGACAAAACATTCCATTGAAATCAAGACAGTATGTGAAATAAATTAGTAAAGGGAATGTGACCTGTTTGTTTACTCTGCTCCCATTACGATTGGGTTCCTTGGCTTTCTCTGATAGTCCATGACTGTAGAGAAGAACTGTATTTGGTATTTAAGTATTTTACAGCCATACACTCAGTTACAGCTAGATGCTATTGTTCGGTCAGATTGTGGACATTGTTGCACGTTGGTAAATGGGATTTGTTCTCATTTTAAAACTTGCCAGAAAATGTCATGCAAATGAACTGCAGTCAACTGCATCTAAGTCCATATATTTTCAGTTTACTGTATTGAAAGAATGGGTAGCTTGGATTGTACCAGTCATATCAGTAGACAAAACCTAAGCTTTTGATTTTGTTTGCTAAGTTTTCAAAGGAACATTTTCTATCAGACAACAAACATTCTTTGTGATGTCGACCCTATTTTCACTCACTGCAATATTTTCACTTTCTGATATTTTCTCTCTTTCAAAGAAAGTCAACTCTATCAAAATCTAAGCCCTCTCTTCAGTTTCTGTTTCTGTTTGCTCTTTACAAATGAACAGTGAATCTGAAGATTTCTTTTCTTCTAAATCTTTGAACTATGAGACAATTAAATTTTCCATGGTAGGTGCAGGTAGCAGATGACATGTATAATGGTGTTCTGTTTCCTCAAAAGTTTGTTGAAACAGAGGCACTTTGCACACAATGAGAAATAAGAGCTTTAAGAAGAAACCACTACAGCAAAAAATATGTTACTTTGGCTTTAATGACATTCACCTTTGGTGGAATTAAGATAAAATAAAATGGCTAGGAATATCTTAATTAATAGAGGGAAATGTATATATTGACTGAGTAGCAGCAAAATTACATACAGATCCTTCCCACTAAAGGTCTGTTTGTTAGCCTCTGAATTAATACAGTTGTAGAGCTTTAGATTTCTAATAGGTTTTTTTACTCCTTTGAAGAGGTGTAGTTTTTATACCAATGTATTTTGATGGTTCGTGTCTATTAATGCAGAATAATTCAGTGAAACATGAATCCTACACCAGCACTCAGGGTTGAACTTAGAGTTCTATGAGGCATAGGACATTATAATCTTTGTTTTTCAATATAAATGAAGCTGAACACAAAGCCCCAGCTTTCCATCAAAACACTTGTTAGCATGCGGGTCACAAAGTTTAACAAGTCCCTGTAGTTGCTGACAAGGCAACTTCTGGAAGCGCCAGACCAAGTTTTGACTATGCTCTTTTATTCCAAGGCATTCCTCCCTTACAAATTTTCAGGCTTCCTTTATACTTCTTCTTTAACTGACTCCTCCTTTTTCTGAAGAGTCTTTTTATAATTCACTGGTTACTCTGTAATCTAAACTATGCTAGGAGTAAACCTATCATTTCCTCCATCCCATAAGAACTCTCATATACTCATTTCACGTGACATACATATTTCACATATATACAAATAAAGTTAAACTTCTCACTTGCTGTGTTTTTTAAAATAAAGTTTTGTAGCAATTTCTTGTTGCTACTCTGAGCTACAATTTTATGTCTTGTAATGATATATCATTGTTGTAAACAGGAAGAGTTTTCCCCTAACTTGATTGAAAAGTCCGTTTATTTCCATGCTGCTTTTCTTTTCCCTGGTGTTTTTTTTTTTTTTTTAACAGACTGCAAAACTAAGAATTTGCTAAATCATTTTGGCTTATGTTTTGCATGGAAAAACTGCTGACCTGCTCAAAAATTTCTTTTGCTAATTCAGTGGAATATTTTCTACATTTCACTACTGCTACGTACTGTAGTACTTCATTATTTGGTTACAATTTTAGGTTCAAAATTGTTGTGAAAATTTTCACACCACATAGTGTGAATGCCAGTTATTGGCCTCAGCTTAGTATATATCCCTCTGTATTTCAGAGGTGAGGAGTTACTTTTAAAACATGTTTGACTTTACAAAGTGTGCTGTGGAAACTACAGGAACCACAGAGTCGTCTTTTGTCTTTTTCATTCTTCTTCTTAAATTGCAATATTAGTTTGTTTAATTTGACAAGTTCTGATGACCAAAATGTGATGCTGAAAGGCTTGAATAATAGCTCAGATGATTTTGTCCTTTTGGAAGAGAAATATGCCAGAGACAAGCTGTCCTCTCTGGCAATCATATTAGAAAGATTGAGAAATGAATGGAGCTATTAGAAAACCCAGTTAGAATGTATATCTGAAGAATTATGGCTCTGCCCACAGGGGTGAAAAGCAATGACTCCATTTAGATTTTCAGAATTACGGTTTCTAGAAATGTCGCAGAGGAGTAAAGAAGACTCCATCTTCATCGTTCATCACATAATTGGCTGAACTACTGTCAAGGTTCACAAGACTCCTAATGTTGTCGTCATTAGTCTCAAACTTCCAAGACAAAGATAAGATTTTTGCTATGACATATAATCAAAAAGATATTACTTTTTAAAGATAAATAGTTCGTTCCATTCTCTGATCTGGATCTAATAAACTAAGATCAAAAGCAAGCCTTTTTTTGCTATGTTACGAAATGCTACTTTTGGAACAGAAGTCAAAGCTTATTCTGTTTCTTCAGCACTGCAGTTCTGCAAAACTGGACCTTATCAAAGACTATCAGTTGTTCTTATTTCATGAGTATGCTTTAGAATTACTGATTTCTGATAAAAGTACTAAGCAGTTACTGTCAAAAAATTCAGCACAATTTGTTTTTAGAGTGCTCTGACTTCCTGCCTAACTCTTCATGTCTTTACATATATATTTTATGTAAATCTTCATTATAATTAAATGAAATAGAAAAATGCGATAGATAAAAAGGCTTGAATAGATGTTAAATGCCAGTATACTTCTGATTGTTCTACAGTCTGATAGGATTGTAGAGTGGGGTTTTTCATTACCATTTTTTTCTCTTTACTGACCTAGTACTTACACTGAACTGTACTTTTTTTATTTCCTATGTTTTTTGGTGTAGTGTCTTTATTATTCAGTAAATAACAGATGGACAAACGACATATAATGAATTAGTGGGTTAAATCTAAAAACAGGCATACTCAAACAGGAAACAACATGACTCAGTGGATTTAATATTTACGATTGTTTTAGGTTTAATGCACGTGATTTATTTTCATAGTGTTGTTGAAATTGTAGTTACTTTTCCTAATGGTTAACTGATAACCAAGGTTATCGTTCCACTAGGGTAGTAAGGACCAGCGTTTAACCAAGGTGGTTCCAGTACCCTCACATTGAGGCACTTAAGAGCACGTCCTATTCATCACAGCGTTATAGCGAGAGAGGCAGTCCAAGGGAGAGCGCAAGAGAGGGAAGGCTGGCACAAGTCTGCGATCTCCCCTGCAGGCCACCTTTGCCCACTTGCTCTGCCATTGAGAAAGCAGCAGAAAACGAGTCATGGACAGGGATGCCGATCCACGGAGCACAGACTGGTCATTTCTGCATTAGCGCTCGGCTGCAACTGCAACCATATTTTCAAACGATTTCCACCTTTGTGATTTTTCTTAAGCATCTGCTGCATCTTTACTGTAAAATATTAATAGAGGTATAGTTCACAAGTTAATAGTTTGCCAGAAGTTTTGGCTGTGGCTGAATTATTTGTACTGTCCGGTTTTATGGTCTGGCTTGCTCGTTTGTACATTTAGCTTCCAGTATTGCATTTAAGTAGTTTTCTGTGATCTCTGCATTATGCGGTAAATGAAAGTGAGGTCATGCACATAACGTGACAGTTAGGTGTCATTCTCTGTTCTGAGTGTTGGTGTGAGCTTTTGTTGCATTATTTGCAAGTTTCTGGAATATAAAATGATGTATGGCACGAGGCAGGAACAGGTGATTGTAAAAATACATAAACTTAAGTACATTTGGGGCCTACAGTCTTTCTGGTCAGAATCAATTATCTTAGTTAAAACTGCATCACTTGTTTATCTTTTATACCTTATGTAAAAGACCTTTTTTAGTTTCTGTTTAACCATGACATATTTGATACTGATTCCATTTTTCTCTTCTGCTGCGATTGTCTGTTTCCGTTGTCACATACAAGGCATGTTATTACAGATCAACATCATAATTAATGGGTAAATGATAAGGCTTAATTTTATTCTGAGCCCACAGGGCCTGAATTAGAGAATTTGTGAAGAATGCTAACATCTTTCCCATTTCCAAATATGATTTTGTTGATCACTGAAAGGCTAGCGCTGGAAATTTTTGTAGTTCGTGATATAGTTTGCAATAATCTTTGTTGTTTGTCTGTATTGCTAGACTTTGAAGTGCGTTGGGTGTTCTATACTCACTGCTCATTACTTTCCTTTTTTATGACCAGCTTAACCCTTGTTGCTAACCTAACTGGAATTTCCTTTGTACAAAGTAGGGATGCTTATACTATCAGAAAAATATTTTAAAGTTTAAAATATTTTAAATATAAAATTGTTATTTTATTTAGTTTCATACATGCAGTTTCAATTCTGTTTTATATTTAGTTTGGGATTTCATCAGAGGTTAGCTGTCCCAAGACAAATGTTCTCGTGGACAAAGTAAAGCATTTTGAATGGTACATTGCTACAATAAAGAAGTGAAGGACAACTTCAGACTAGCTCTGACGTGTAAGTACACTTCAGCCTGTTTTGAGATTTCAGATAGGTTCTAGTAACAGGATTTATGGAATTCATACAACTGCTGTTGAATATATTGGTTTAGAAGGGCAGAGTGGCAATTAAACTTAGATGATTGTTGATTATAATAGAGAGTTGTTATAGCAACTGGAGCACTCATCTTACCACTGTGCACAGAAAAGCACATACTGAAGAAAAAAAAAGGGGGGGAAAGACTGATCTTTTTGTTTCTCCCAATAGTCTGTAATCATAATTATCATAATTTATATTCAGAATTTTTCCTTTTGCAGTTTCTAGTACTTAAACATTACCATGCAAATACAATTAATTCTGCAATCATCAGACTTACTTCACTGAAATAATTCTATTTGTTTAGTTAATACTGGATTTCAGTTCTCTCTATCAATTTAACCATTTAAATAAAAAAATATAAAATTCTTTCAGTCCGTTTACAATTTATAGGGAGATTAGGTTTTGTTATTTTTCATTCCCTTTCAAGTGTTAAGGAGATGTAATGCTGTACTCCATCATACTGTTGTTAAAGCTCAGTATAGTCTGATTATAAACCATAACAGTGCAATTAGTCAACAGTAGTTAATGGAAGAATTGAGGCAGGAATATCTTCTGTGCACTCAGTGTATTGGATTAGATTAAAAGGTATTAAAAATGCAAGGCCAAGACTTCTATTCCAATTTATGCCAACTGATTATTTGTACTGGTATGATGCTTTTCATCAATTTATGGCTGTCTTGGAGAGTCTTTCAGACAATATCTTAATCAGCTGGCAACACTTTGAACGTTCTGTGTGTGTGACACAATAGAAAGTTAGGAAATCTTGAATTTATTTCCTGTTCTGCCCTGATCTGAGACACTAGCTAAATTATAGATCAGGAAGAGCCATGATTCACTATCTGTGGAAACCTTGCATCCTGCAACATGTGTGTGTGTTTCTTTTTTTTTTTGCGCCCTGCAGTACAGCAGAACACTGCTTCTGGGTTGTCTCTGATTTATTACCAATTCTTTTGACCTGTCCAAGATTAGAAGAATACAGTTCCATGTACAATAAGCAACCAGTTTTTAGTAACATTTTCATAGAGTGATTTCTGAATTACTACTTTCCTTGAACTGATGACACTATAGAATAGCAGTATTTTTCTTCTAAGTTGGTCATCAGAAGATGTGAATACTGGAGTCTATTAGGCACAGGAAATTGTATTTGGACTTCTGCCTTCACTTGGTTAAAACCACAGGCACTTTCATCCTTCGTTTTACAACAACTGCAAAAAAGTGTTGCTTTAAACTAAGAGGTCAAAAGAAGTTAGTTTTATGTGAGTGAAATGGAGAGCACTCAGAGTTTCGATTTTCGTAATAACTTGCAATTATTTGTTTTGAATATGTTTACCATTTCTAAAGAGAACAATTTCAGGCTAGTTAAAGCTATTGAGAACTGAAATGTCAACTAATAGTTTTAATTACTTGCTCATGATCCTTTCGAAGGTAGTTTGAAAGAAAATGAACACATGGTCTCCATTAAAGCAGATGAGATTTAAACGTATCCAAATAATGCCTAATTTCAAATTGTAGAAATTTAGAGTTTATGTAAAGCAGGTGAATGGACTGTTTTGTGGAACCAGGTCTAGCAAAGCTAGAGTGTGCCATTAGAATACCTAGCAGCAGAAGAGTAGTTAAATCTGACCATTAGAAACCCTTATCATTAGAGTTTGTTATTTAGCTATAAAAATTTGCTCCAGGCTAAAAATTAGACTCAGCAATTCCCAACATATGAGGCTTTAAATTACTTTTAAGATGTACACAAAAAGCAAGTTTGCTTACGCATCCATTACAACTACATCAATAGTTCTCTTTTAGCTCAATATTTTATGTGCTACGAACTAAGTGCTCTGAAAGTAGATTGAGAATGCTTATGGTCACTAGGTTAGAGCCTATTCTTCTATCTGCTCCAAGTTTATTTCAGGTCTTTTATGGAGCCTTTAAATTACATCTGTGAAAAGTTAAAGTATTTTATTTCCTTAGTTTTAACTTTATGGTTTCCATTTCTAATAATTTTTCTCTTTTTTTTGAAGTACGATATCCTCATTCAAGGCCATCTGCTTCTTTTCCTGCTGTTTTTAAGAGAACTTTTCTGGTTTGGGCAGCTTGCCTTCAGCTGACCACAGGGTGAAATAATAGAATTGTCCTGGTTTGACTGGATCCCCAAGCCAAATCCCTCTGTAGTGCAGGTGTGTCTCTTTAGCAGGTGCAGCTTTGTTCAGCTTCATGTACATCATCTGTTTGCAGCCATAATACTATTTTGTAAAGAACCTTTCCAAAACACAATATTGTCTAATCTCAGAGATGGGAACAAAGCATAATGCAAGGAAAGATTTAGAGCTGTAACAGTATGTAGGAAAACAGTTTCCGTGTTTCAGAGGATTTTGATGTTTCACACTGAGGGTGATTGGTTGGAACCCAAATTGCAGAAATTCTCTGAGCAAGAAAGTTCCACACCGGCTACTGGAGAACTGCAGACCTGGGAAATGCAGTATTTTGGCAGGCGGCCAGTTTGGCTGCTAATGAGCCAAGCTCGTAACCTTGCAGGGAGCCATGTAGGTCTCAATAGCTTCTGAGCCAGCGGAGTCCCGTATTCCTCGAGCATTGATGCCTGTGTCACTTACCATAGGCAGACTACTGCCTCGTTCCTGGATTTTCTCAGAGCTGTAGGTTTTATATACCACAAAGCTGTATTTTCAATACCTACCTTAATCTCAGTTTCTGATCCCGTCTCAGGTTACAAGGCAAACATTTAGTACAGTGAGAGGTAGAGATTCAAAATAAATGACACCTACTTTGCCTTTGAAGTACAGATTGTCTAGGACACATTCTGATGGCCATCTGTAGAAATAGGAGTTCAACCTCTGCTTTTTCTTTTGGAAACTTGAATAGTCACCAGTACAAACTGCCTCTGAAGTAAATGAGGTTCCACATAGCGTAGAATCTGCCTACTTACCATCTTTCTAGTACTGACAGTTAAATATCTAGTTGTTGCAGATACAGCTTTCTCAATAAGTTACAAATAATTATTTTAATTAATTTCATTTAGTCAAAGAGCTGATAACACAATAGCTGTCAACATATATATAAAAGATGTTATCATATTACAGGTAGCATCCACATCTAATAGCACAGTTACAAAGTTTTTTCCCTTTGGAGTTCTGGGTCTGCGTTCACTTTGCTGTTATTTCAGTGCTATCTGCACCAGCTTCTGTTGCACTATTTCTGTACCTCATGAAGTATTAGTAATCAGCTAAAGCATTTTAAAATGTTATTTGCAGTCTTCGTCCATGAATATGATTATGTACACATCTGTCATCAATATTGTAATATGCCTTTCATCTTCAAGACAACAATTGGAATTTCATACGGTCTAACCTCTCCTGTTGAATGGGCAGAAACTTTTTTGGTGCAATTGTCACACTTTGTCTTTCTGTAAGCACAGTTTTGGTGGGTTAAGACATGTATAATTCTCACCTAGTTCTAATGTAAGAGTTCAGATACTTTCACAGCCACTTTCAGTGTGGCATGGCAAGTAACAACTGTACTTGATATTTCACCTGCTTTATTAAAACCTTGTCAGACACTTTGGCAGCCTTATCAACATTTGAGACAGATATGTGTAAGTCCTTAGTTCTTTCACTGTGATCACAAAAAATGTGGAGCATTGTGTTTTACAAAGGAGACAGCAATTAGCTAGATATGTAGGGTAGAAATGGTAAGCTCCTTTCTTGCTACTGCTTTGATAAACCAGAAGAAAGCCTATTAGATTGTGTTTTTAAAGGGATTGCAATCCAGAGAGAATTCTCAGTAGTTCTCACAATTATCCAAGTTACCTCAGCCTACAGGTACTCCCTAAAACTTGGAAGGTGCCTGGGATGGTGTTTTTCACAAAAGCAAACCCTGAAGAACATATTCATCTCCAGCTTGAACAAGATGACCGTTCTTGATTTGCAAAAGTAGCTTTGAATGTTGTATCCCAGTTTATTAGCTGGAGAAATGCTGCATTCTGTACACCACACGGTTTCTTAGCTGATCTAAAATAATGCTTGTTTGTTTTCTTGGGTTTGAGATGAGTCAAAGGCAATCCCATCCATTTTCCTATCTATTTCAGGTGAGAAAATCCAATCCTGAGATGTAAATTTCCTTGGTGTTTGAAGGCATAGTCCACCCTTGCCCCCGCCAGGTATACTCCTATGTGTTTTTTGGAGCAATATGCGTAGTCAAGCAAGCTAGTGAAGGCAGACATCACAATTTTCTGTTGACATTCCTTTTTTCATTTGCAGATAACATGAAGAAAACAGGTTTTGGGGAACTAGCTTTTTTCTTTAAAGGTTTTGATTGAAATTAGTGCAGCCACTTTCAAATAATGGACATTGAAGTGTATTTCAATTAGGATTTTTGTACAGAGCTACAGAAATTCATGTAAAGGTGGGGGGGGGGGCGCGTAGAGAGAGAGAGAGCAATTAACCTTAGCTTGTTCTGTAGAAGACATTGAGACCAAAGGAGTGGAATTGGTTTGGTGTTTTTAAATTGATTTGATATTTTCAAAACTGTAAGCACGCTAACTAGAAATCTGATGGATGTTCAATAGAGTTTCATTAATTTATTATTTTGGAATAATGTTAATTGAGTAAACAATTTTGTCTACTAGAGGTCTTAACTGATTTTATTCTGAAACACTGTAAAATTTGAAGAGACCTGATGTTTTTCATGTTTTCGAGTATTTGAGACTGAGGCATGCTAGTTGACTATGCTTGCTTCTGAGTAGCAAAACAGAAATAAATAGCCTCCAGAAGGTAAATTCTGAGAAATACTTTTTTTTTTTTTTTTTTTTTTTGTAAATACTTTGTAAAATAGGGTTTACAGGCTAGTTGTTATATCTTTCTGGTTAGAACATAATACTCTATAGTCATTTAGGTATAACATTTTAGAATCAGTCTTCTTTCTGATCAAACAAAAAAATTGATGCAAGTCCACCAAAATAAATACCTGCCTTCACATCAGACAGCCACCCTTTCATATCACAGGGAAGAGCAGTTCCCCCTATTATACACCCTGAGGAGCTGCACTAGCCTGATCCTAATCTCCCTTTACTGAGTAGGAGACTTTCAAATCTGCCAGCTGGGATTTAGATGCCTACATTGATTCCGGTCACCTATATATACTTCTCTTACATGAAGGACAATCTGCTCTAAAGTTTCTATAAGTCAGCAAAAAAGAACAAATGAAAAAGAAGGAAGGAGTTTCTGGCAGCATGTTTTCTAGTAGCGTATATTATACTTGGGCAGAAGTTCAAGGCAAGTATTTTGCTATCTTCCATGCTTGTAACTAGGTGGAGTATTCATTAGGGAAGCGTGGCCTCTCAGAAACTTGCAGAGGGCTTTCACCTTTTCCTTTGTGATACTTTTCAATTTAGAGTTGGTTAAATGTGACCGTTTGTATTGGGTTTGTGTGGCAAGGGTTTGGTACCGGCGGAGCTACAGGGGTGGCTGCTGTGAGAAGCTGCTGGAAGCTTCCCCCATGTCCGACAGAGCCAATGCCAGCCGGCTCCGAGACGGAACCACCGCTGGCCAAGGCTGAGCTCGTCAGCGATGGTGGTAGTGCCTCTGGGAGAAGAGATTTAAGAAGGGGAAAAAAACCTGCAGCCAGAGAGAGGAGTGAGAATGTGTGAGAGCAACAACCCTGCAGACCCCCAGGTCAGTGAAGAAGGAGGGGAGAAGGTGCTCCAGGCGCCGGAGCAGAGATTCCCCTG
>JANHGO010000044.1:5516346-5571402 GCA_024606505.1 Aquila spilogaster | reverse complement strand
CAGGGGAAGAGTGAGGAGTCCTCCCCCTGAGGAGGAAGGAGTGGCAGAGACAACATGTGATGAACTGACCCCAACCCTCACTCCCCATCCCCCTGCACCGCCGGCGGGGAGGAGGTGGAGAAAATCAGGAGTGGAGTTGAGCCAGGAAGGAGGGATGGGTGGGGGGAAGGTGTTTTTTAAGATTTGGTTTTATTCCTCATTACGCTACTCTGGTTTGATTGGTAATAAATTAAATTAGTTTTCCCCAAGTCAAGTCTGTTGTGCCCGTGATGGTAATTGGTGAGTGATCTCTCCCTGTCCTTATCTCGACCCACGAGCCTTTCATTATATTTTCTGTCCCCTGTCCAGCTGAGGAGGGGAGTGATAGAGCGGCTTTGGTGGGCACCTGACGTCCAGCCAGGGTCAACCCACCACACCATTATTTACTCCTGTGCAGACTTTCTTTTTCCTTTTCTTTTGTATATTCATGAATATCTCTTCTCTTCCCATCTTGATATTATACATTGTTCTTTATAACAATGGAGGCCTTTCAGATACTGTCTAATTCTATTTTGCCCCCCCGCATAAGAAAAAATCCTTTGAAGTCATAAGTAAAAACAGGGTAGATACATAAAAGTCTATCTAATTTTCATGTATTTTCATAATTCCAAATATCTCAAGCATTTTATTTAAGAAGAAAGAAAAAAATGTCTGTGGGATTTTTTTTTTTTTTTATAAGGCAAGGACAGTAATATTGTCACAGTAGGAGGTGAAGGCCTGATAGATTTAATAGTGCTGAATATGAGGCAGTTATTGTTTATTTTTTTAATATTTCTACTGTAATTTGTGTAAAAAGGAAGTGTTTCCAGCATGCAGGAAAAAATATAGATTTTCGCATTAAATGCTTCATTATATTTTAAAAAAAGTCATTGATTGTAAATAAACTTTAGAGAATCTCTTTGACAGGATATAATTTATGCTGGTTTTAATTGTAATCTCCTGAAAGCAACACAGATTGTTGAATAGGCAATTTAATGACATGTTTTTTCTTCAGTACCATTGATTTTGAAAATTATTTTAAAAGCATTTGTCACATTAAGGGCCTGATTCTGCAGAGGCTTAAGTGCATAAATAGTAGCTCATACAATTAGTTCTAAAATCAGATACTTGGTACAAATGGAAAGCTGGCCGTGACTTCTTTACCAGGCTGAGTGCTCCAGTCTCAGTCAACCTACTTGAAATAGGCTATAGCTCCTCCATTTTGAAGTGTTTGAAAAAATTTTTAATTGAAACCATGAATACTTTGGTTTTGTTTTGATAGTACAATCTGCAAAAGTCAACCTATAGGTTTGTAACATTTGCGTGTGCAACTGTGGGCCTGTAACAAGGAGTTGAGGTAGAGTTGTTTGAAAGTCTGCTGGTGAAATGAGATACCAGTAGGATGGCTAATCTGCAGGGGATCCATGAACATTAAAAGTAGTCTAGCTGGGTTGCAGAGGTGTACTATAATCAAAGGAAGTGAGATATTTAAGACAGTGTCTCTTAAAAGATTCTTTTCTAGTATTTATTATCTTATCTATTGTGTGTTAAAGATCCCTCTTTGTTGTGACTTCAGACATAAAGTTCTCATTTACCACAGTTAGTCTAACAACACGTTATACCTGGAACAACTTATCAACAGTCAATGAAATAGTCATTGGCAAAGTCCAGCACAGAAGCCATAGACCCTGAATTCATAATTGCATCTTGACTGCTTAATTGTGCACCCCTCAGTAGGCCAGGAATCATTTAAGCATCTGGTTAAAACATTATTTCCTTTAAAAAGTACTTAAGCATGTGTGTAACCACTTGCTGAGTACAGAGGTAGATGGACTGTTATATCTAGGTCTCTCTGACCTTGCTACTCTGTCATAGAATCGTAGTAAAAAAAGCATGCAGTTAAAGTGAAATAGTTCAAGAAATACAAAAGAAGAATCTAAAGCCTTATCTTGCTGTATTGGTCCTGCTTTCCAATCTTGCTGCATTGTGGATAAGCAACAGTATTATTACATAGGCTACCAAAAGTCAGTTAAGAATAGTATTTCCAACAAGGGCTTAGGAATAAAATAGAACATTAAAATTTAAAAATCCAGTATTGGAGTATTACAGTTTGATTCAGTCACGCTTGGCTTATTTTATACACCAAGAAAATGATTGCAAGTGAGATATCAAGACAGTTTTATTTATCCCATTTAATTATTGCTTGATTAATATTTGATGCACGGTTTGCAGAAAGAGATGATTTTTTTTTTAAGGCAGTAAAAACTAATTTTGGGTAATACAGGTGTTTTATCTCTTATCAATCAATAAAATATAATCCTCCTCGTTAGTGGGTTATTCTGCCCTTTATTGTATCAGTGACAGTCTTTATCCTATATATCTAATATCTACATTGACCAGAGCAGAAATTACTGCATGCAACCTGCAATTTATAATCCACTCTACCCAGCTCCTCATCAATTATTTTTGCTGCAAAATGTAGTGCCACTGATAGGTATTTTATCTTAGTGCTGCATTCCCACTGCCTGCGGACTGTTGCTTTGAAGAGTCTTAAAAGCATTGCTATTTTATAGTACTAGCCAGTGCATCTGCTCTAAAATTTGTTCCAAGTTACTCACATTCTGTTTTTGACAATACACTTTCATACATAGATAGTAAACACATTTTGTTTAGTACCAATTTATTCTGAAGCAAACCTTTCCTAAATTCTTAGTGAGACTATATTAAAATGTGAGATTCAGTAAAAAAATTGTTCACAATGTGAAAAAATATTTTACTTTTAAATTACTGTAATACTGTTTTATGTAATAAAAATGTAAACTAAATGCTGTGTGCTTTAAAGAGGACATTGTGACCATTTTTCATATTAGTGTGTTTCTCACAGAAAGGTTTCTTTCTGAAATCCTTACTCAGTGAGAACTTCCCACTGAGTAAATGAAAGTACACCAGTGGATGATCATGACCCATATAATAAACATCTAATCACCCCATTTTCACAGGAAAAACTCCCCTAGCAAGTTGCAATAAATTATTTGTGTATGTGGCAACCTATAAATATGTTAAAGCCAATGTAAAAGTACTCTTGGGGGGAAAAATAATTCTGTGTGAGATTAATTATATTACAGATACTTGTGAGGCATTGCTTAAATCTCTGTGGTTTCTTGTCCTGGTTTCGGCTGGGATAGAGTTAATTTTCTTTCTAGTAGCTGGTATAGTGCTATGTTTTGGGTTCGGTATGAGAAGAATGTTGATAACACACTGATGTTTTCAGTTGTTGCTGAGTAGTGTTCATACTAAGTCCAGGATTTTTCAGCTTCTCATGCCCAGCCAGCGAGAAGGCTGGAGGGGCAAAAGGAGTTGGGAGGGGACACAGCCAGGACAGCTGACCCAAACTGGCCAAAGGGGTATTCCATGCCATGTGATGTCATGCCCAGTATATAAACTGGGGGGGAGTTGGCTGGGAGGGGGCGGATCACTGCTTGGGGACTGGCTGGGCATCGGTCAGTGAGTGGTAAGCAATTGCATTGTGCATCACTTGTCTTTCTTGGGTTATATGTCCCTCTATTTTTGTTATCTTCCTTTTCATTACAACTATTATTATTGTATTTTTTATTTTAATTATTAAACCTCTCTTGTCTCAACCCACAAGTTTACTTGTTTTCGATTCTCCTCCCATCCCACCAGTGGGGAGGGATGAGTGAGTGAGTGGCTGAGTGGTGCTTAGTTGCCAGCTGGGATTAAACCACAACATTTCTTCAAAGTTTTTTGAGATACTTGACTGTGTATTTTTCTCTTCATGTGTGTTAAAGTATCTGAAACTGTCTATAGTCATGAATCTATTGGATGATTTTGAACGGGAAGAAGAATTTTCAGGGATTGTGCTGAGCTGTATTGTATAGTCTTTCTCAGCTCGGTGGAGGTTAAGCCAGAATGCTCTTTTCAGTGCTGGATCTCCATCCACTGGTCTGGATGAGGGAAATGGAAAAGGCTTTGGCTGGTTACTTGTTTTTCTTGTTTTTCAGAGAGTTAGGAAATCAACGAGCATTACAAGTTCTCTCTTACCACCAATATATTGTCCTTGGCTACAACTAATCTAACATCTAATTTAATCTAGTATGCAAACTGTGCAAACCACCCTCTTCTACATTAAAGTCTTTGTGTCTCTCCTTTTTTGGTGGAAACTACAAATTCTGAGGTTTGCTTTTTGACAAACCTGATTCCTTTCATTCAGGAAAATGTTCTTGGTGTTTTTCATATCCATCTGTGTCCATGTTGCTATCCTAAGTGTGGATTTCTTAAATGTGTATGTTTTAAAAAAAGTTTCCTTAAAAATAAATCTTAAATGTGGACAGTAAGTAAACTCATTCCAACTCAATCCGCACTCTTGAGGATTGTGTCTATTCTGGAAGATCATATATTTGACTGTTAAGTATTGGTAAAAATGCAGTATATATATGATGCCATCTAGTCCAGTTCTGTGTTCCTCTCGCAATGCCATATTGTGCACTGTATGGCTGTGCAGATACTCAGGCAGTTCTACATACTGATAAATACCACCTTCTTATGCTGCTGCTCCTTTTGGTAACTGAAACCTTTAGCAGCCTTTGCATTTAAAGACCGTGTTAGCTTTTTTTTTTTTCTTTTCCATATGCTTGCCAGAGCTTTTTGTATTCTAGCAGCTGTCTTCTGATCATACATTGTTGGTTGTGCTTTAGATAGGAAACTGACTTTATTCAAGGTTGCAGACTATATTTGGCATATGGCGGTAACATCACAGTTTGTTACCACACTCAGCTCTGCTAAAGCTTCTAGAAATCATTTGGGTATTGACCAACACAGGTGAAGTGGTGTCAGGAAGACTACTTTTTCTATCTAGGGATATGTCAACTATAATAATTGGCTTGACCAATCTATTTTCTGACTTACGTGACTTTGGTAATGGCATAAACTAAAAGGAAAGAAATCTTTAGGAGAGATGAGTTGTGAACACTGGATAGCTCTTCTGGTGGTTATGTATGTCAGTCCTTTTGTAGATGCAGTATGAGATGCAGCTTCAGTATGAGATGTAGCTTCGTTTATCCCTAAACAGCACATGATAAAATAGTGGCATCCCACCTTTTTTATCTTTATGATACTGAGAACATTTGCAGGGTTGCAAATCTGCACTAGGGCTATTTTATCTATTTTATCTTTCAGATGTCATTATCTCATCAGATATACACTGTAATGCATTTCTGGCTTTGACTAGGTTTTCTTGAAGTATAGGAACCAAATCTGGGATCAGCAAAACCTGATGGATTTTAAATATCAATATAATTAAAAGAAGTTAGGTCAGAATAATGTATAATGTATAATGGGAGAGGGGTAGGAACAGGAACCATAAGAACAAGAATGCAAGTATGGAAGAAACTGCTCAAAGACTGTGCAGTTTGGAAGCCAGAACATGGACCAATGTGTGAAGGAGAAATATTTTATTTTTTTAAGCAGAAATTAATAACGTGGTGGTGTAATAGCAAAGAAATAATCTTTATATAAAAAACCTCCTATGAAAATGTGCTGAAAGAAGCCACTTGTAGCAAATTGCAGATCTCTTTATTGGTCTAAATAGCCCAGACATTGTACTATTTCCTGCAAACTGTCAGCTTTTGTGACTTTGTTAATTACCAGTCAAAGAGGTGCAGGGAATGTCTGAGTGAACATGCAACAAATAACAATTTATACTGAGTATCAAGTTCTCTTTTGGTGGAAACCATGTTTGTTCTTTGTCTAAGGAGTTGTCTGTGCAACCCTTCTCTACACTTTTCCTGTTCTATTTTATCCAGCAGCAGCTGTTGCACTAGCAATAGCAGAACTAAGTGGGATGTGAAAATTCCAGCTTTGGAATTTTTTTTTTTTTTTATGCCAACTTTGGGGTGCTATATTGCTTTCTGTGAATCAAATGAGTTAGTTTTATGTGTACACATTTTGGGGAGGATGAATCCTGAGTATATGTATGTGCAAAGAATTTCAAGCACCAGAAAATTTTCACTATGGAAAAGTTGAACCACAGTAGTGATTACTAGGGACTACAAGCACATCAGTTCTATGTTAATACACCAGCATAATTACTCTGCCCTGCTCCTTTCTTTGTGAGCAACTGGTAGGTGGTAAGTAATCTCTTTTTAAGCTATTTTCCTCTCAATATGTCAGAGGAATTATTTGAAATAATTATGAAAGAGACATAGAATATAAATGTCAGAATAGATGTAGATGGGAAAATATTACTACAGAGGGGTTTTGTAATATGTTGGAAATGTCATTTATGGTTCTGTTTTAATGAATGGGTAATTAGTTGGCTGAACATCGGCTCACTTCTTAATGGAATCTTAGTGGATTAACTACATGCCTCATTCATATTATCCTACAGAATTTTTCTGCCTTCTTATAATGAATAATCTTTTTGCAGGACGCCAGTATGAAAAAGGAGGGGCTCTTCTAATGTAGAGAACTTGTGCTTTTGTTCACTGTTCAATGAATGTGGATTCTGTTTTAAAAATACTTAAAATACATATGTTGGTGCTGTTCCTATTCCCATACTTCTTTCTGCAGAAACAACCCACATTGCTTTGGATACTAATCTGAACACCTGCATTTTCTGCATAGTTTCGGGTTTTTTTAAATCATATTTTTTACATTTATTTTTATTTTATTGGGTTTTATTCTCCCTTTTTTTGCATGGCCTTATTTGTTTGCCTCTTGACATCGCTTAAGAGGTTTCACATTTAGAGGTCCTAGTTCCTTTGTTGAAAGGGTCACTCCTGTCCCACGTAGCTGTGCTTGCCAGAGGTGTCTCTCAGGATCTCCAAGCAGGACTCCATTATTTACTAATATGGTAGGTGAAGGCAGAAACATGCCATTCTCTTGCTTGCATTTCCTAGCCACAGGTATTGTATCCAGAAAACTGTGATTTTTCTAATGCACACACGTACTGTTCGGACAAAACTCTTGGCTTATGGTTGCCAAACCCCTTAGACCTGTCTCATATCCATGCTATTAACTGGACTATACTGATAAATTGCATTCCTGAGCTTTCATGTTCAGTTTGGAGTTAGATTTTGGAGCTTATGGCTGGTATATGTGCAATTATATACTTTAAAGTTGTCCAGGTTCAGACTGACAAGAGTAGGAGGTGTGTGGTGTTACATAAAATCAAATACTTAAAAATCTCCTTACATAAACACTTAAGATTGTCTCTAGATGTGAATGTTGATTTCAAAGTCTTTGTATTTTGAATCCTATAAAACTTCAAAAATCTCAAATACAGATGTTGTTTGTTGACTCTCCCTAAAAGTGCACAAAGAAAACCCAGTTCAGCTCATTGCTTTTCCTTGTATATGAACATCTTCCTGTAGGAAATTTGTTTATTTCCATAAAAGCTTTTAACATGTAAACTCTACTTTTTGCCTTTCTTAGTGTGCATTACATCTTTGTTATATATATATATATATATATATACACTTTATACTTACTGTTATGTGTTTTCCAAAACCTATTTCTAATTGGGCAGAAGGCTGCCAAGGCATTTAAAAAAATATATTATAAAATCTGTTTAACATTTAGCTCTGCTGTTTGCCCTAAAGCTATAATTACTTAGGGAATTTTTTTCATATTACCTGCTTGTAAACTCCTGCATTAGGTTATAGTTTACAAAAAAACCCTTGTCTGAGGCACTATGTTTCTTGCTTGTGCTACATTCACATTTGTGTGTTGCTAGGGCGTACTGGCAAATTTCTAAAACGTAGGTAAGAGGACCTTATAATATACGTTATGGATGAAGACAACTTATCATGGTTCTGTCTTTTCATTGAACCGGGAATTAACCTTCTTTCTGAAGTGTGTCTTGACAGATCAGAATCTAGGTATTCAAAGAGAGAGAGAAAATACATACCTCAATTTTTCTCAGTTGATGATAATTTTTCCTGTTGCAGTTTCAGAGACTCCTGGTACAGTTGGGAAGAAAAGAGAGTGAGTATCAATATTATGTGGTCTGTGTTAATGTGAATAAACATATATCTGTTAGTTTTACTTTAAAAAAAAAAAAAATCTAATATTCTGAATCATCACCAGACAATGTTATCTGCCACATTATACCTTTCAGTAGCATTATGTGCTTAGAAAAAAAAAAAAAGTTTCCAGCTAAAATAACATGGATTTATAATTTGTTTTCATTTTATTTTATTTACCATCTAGCAAAGTGTTATTTGCAGTGGAATTTGGTATCTCAGCTGAACCATTATATTCAGCTGTAATTAGAATAAACTGTCGGCACGAATTACTGTACATTGGTTTTAGATATCTGTTTGGAGACAACCATTTCTTACCAAAGCAGAGACAGCAATTTGCTGTCTAACTTTGTACATTTGCAAAATACACTTAGTGTAAAATTAATTAGATCATTAGAAACCTATTATCTCGCCTCAAAGAAACTGATTTTAAAAGTAAGCGTGTTTTCTGTAAAAGGTGACATCTTTGCATTCAAACCTAGTTGTGATTCATTCTTAAGGTTTTATTCTTGCTTTTTTTTCTTCATCAAAATGGAGAGGCGTTATAAGTAATTCTCAGAATTGCAGTATGCGCTAAGGAAGAAAAAGTAATTCTTTAAAGGCCAAATTTATTGTTGAATGGCTTTAATTGGATAGTGTCCAATAATTTACATTCTGGAAAAAATAGCTTTGTTTCCTTCATTTCAAGAGTTGTCCACAAACACAGTAGAATTTTAGTTAGTTCTTCAGTGTTCAGAATGATTTAATTAATATTATATGTGGGCAAGTTTCGTCCTATCAAATACTAGTTGTTATGACTATGTCAACTATAGTTAATTCTTGCAGTCTGTTTAGCTTTGAGGGCTTCCCAGTATTTCACTGATGGTATGCAATTGGTTTTCTTACCTATCTGGATGATCTGAGCAAATAATTAGGGATTTTAGGCTCTATCTTTTCCTTTCTTTAATTCCACAGAGAAAACTCTTTCTCTTTGGCTAGGTACAGAACTATAACTTCCTGGGAGTCTCCTGAGACATGAAACAGAAAAGCCAAAGCCATAGTTATTTGTTATTTAACAGGCTTTACAACCACTTTTGTCTTGTCAGTTGCAAACAGTAATATTTGTATATGAGTAGAATTTTTTTTTTCTTGTCTTGTCTCTTGGTAGGTGAAAGCTCTATGGCTCAGGAGTACAAGTTTTATATTCTTACTGTATAGTACCTAAGCTTGTTTTGGCACAGTGATCCCTTGAGAGGCATTTTTAAAATATTTAGTGATGATGATGTGACATATTACAGACCAAGCATAGGAAAAGAGTACAGAAGTAGTCAGGCTAATAAGGAAAGGTATGTCTGTGAACTACAAAAGTTAGGGTTCTGGGCCTTTTTAAAATGAAAATGGATACACCTGGTTACACCTGAATTGCAGGTCTAGCCTAAAGCTTTTCTTGTCTCTACAGTAGTGTCTCCATTCTGAAGAGATCAAACCTTTGTGTCATAGATTAAATTAGTATATGATTTCCAATAGAGGTTTAAGCATTACCTTTACTACATGATCTGTAATGAAATTTTGCAGAAGAAAAAGCAAATCTGAGAAGTTCAGTGGTCTGTTCTTAACTATATTTTGTCTCATGTACTGTGTTCTAGGCATTTATTGTACCCCTTCTGTACTGTTGAATTGCCCACAGACAAATTGGTCAGTTTATGCCTTACCCTGAGATTGACATTTTTATGGTGCCCAGAAGATAGAGTTTTAAAACTCTAGTATTTGAAAAATTGTCTTGATAACTGAGGGAAACAAACCACAGTTCTGTGAAAAAGGAGGGCCATATTACACTACTGAAGAAGGAGCAGTTTGCCTGTTCAAAAGATAGTTAGACTGAGACCTTCCAAGCTGCTCAAGCAATTTGGGCTCCTTGATTCCATCTATTTTGATAGGAACAAATGCTTTCAGATGGGGACACGTGTTAAAGCCTGGACTAGCAATCTGAGATAAGTGTCTGAGTGAATGCTGAGTTTAATTCACAGACAAACAGCTGTGTTTCAGAATGTATTTCCTTTTTTTTTTTTTTTGAGTAATTGTAAAGGGCAGCTGTTCTTTTTTCTTCTGTAGCTATTTTTGAACTCTGCTTACTCCTCCCATCCCCAAATTATGAACTGCCTTTTAAAATTCCATAATTAATCCATTCTTGAATATTTTGAAGCTCCTGCTGACTAGTAATGATGAAGCAGGAATGACTCCTGTCTTTTGGGTAAACTCTGATGGGGGCATCTCTATAGCTAAGTCATCCCAGTGAAGGCCTGTGTGACTGATTCCTTCAAATATACCCCTTCACTGTATCTCACTGGTTTCTTTAGTCTGTCCCTCATTTTGTCCGTTTCCAAAACTGAGTATCTATAAAGAAACTGTCTATAATGAACAAGTCTTCCATACATGCATGTGCTTTTCATGCTCTGCAATGCTTTTCTCTCCACCCCTCGAAGTAGAGAAATCTGTGTAGACCCTTTTCCTCCACAGACATGCTGTAGGCAATTTAACCAATTTCACTTCTCAACCAGAATTTTTATTTAGCACATTTCTCTGTGCTTTCTTTACAGTCACCTGCCTAGTTTTCCCTCTCTTTTGGAGACTTCCCTGCCGGGAGTCTGAATGCTGCTGATCATACAGGCAGGATTCAATTTAGAAAAACACAGCAAGCATAATTCACCTTTCAGCTTCCAGCCCCTGTGTTGTGTCGGGGTTTTGTTTTTGCTTTCAGTGAATGCACAAGCTTGCCACAAAGATTGTTTTGGCTGTCTTTAAAACATGGGAAATTTTCTTTTCACTTTTTATATTCTACACTTTTAGCACAAAACCCTAATAGACAAGTCTGGTAGTCACTCTCAATGTGACAAAGAATTATTTTACAATTAGACTACAATATGTCAAGAGACTGTATCAGATAAAGGAGAAAAATAGCCACACCTCATCTATTGACCTCTGTTCTGAGTCAATAAACTAGAAGAAACAGCAAAAAACATCAGGCTTTAGTAAGAACCATCCTGAAGGGCTTGCTTCAAGCACTGGTCCAATGAATACAGCTTTTTGGCTTGTGAATTACATGGAGTTATAAGCACAAGGCATCCTCCTTTTTAAGTAAACAGACTAGAAGTTTTTTAGAGAAACCTGGAGAAAGTTGGATTGATCACACCTTAGTCCTTAGACATTCATTAAAGTATCTTAATAGGTACCTGTATTTTAATATTCTTGGTTTGAGACTACATTGGGTGTTCAAATTCTGAAATACATATGAACTCCAGTACATGTACAAATGCCTCATACTGAGAATGTGCATAATATTGATATAATCAGCATTTTGGCCTCTTCTGAGCATTTTAAGGGTAAGATGCAGCAGACTGACAGTGGCTTTACAATTTTGCAGTGTAAGTTTATTTGACCATAATATTCATCTGATACTTTACAAGCTAAAATATCATTTCTGCAGAATAGTCAGAATACAGTTAATTAGCAAAGCGCTGACCAGGCAGAAACCCAGATCTCTCTAAAATGTTAAGATGACAGTAAGCTGATCCTGCAAGTTTGCTATGTTTTTAATTGTCTGCTTGTGGCAAGCTTGCCCAATATTGATGCATACGCATGGTGCAGGCAACCAGTAGGCATGCTAAATACCTCCTCACAAAAACCTGATGTAAACTTAACTTTGGGTTTGCAGACAAACGGCTGTAAATCCAGCATGAGCCGATGTTGTTGGTTTGTTTGGTTTGTTTTTGTTTTTTGGTTTTTTTTTTAAGGTAACCTTGGTAAAAGGTCTTAGATAGCTGAATTGATTCAGCTAATCTCAGGAAGGCAGAAGACCATTGCAATTTTGCTTTGTCCTTTCAAAAAACCCACAGATTTTGCTGACTGGCTTCTGCTCCCAGCTTGCAGTAATTGGTGGCAAACACAAAGCTAATTCCTTATTACACAGTATTTTCAGGGGGTTAATGGGTAAGCTGTTGAATACAAAATAGTAAGCCAATAAGGTGGCACCTAGGAGAGCAAAGATCTGTAATTCACATTCTCTATTGCTGCATTTTTGTTTTATGTCTCTTATCACTCTTCTCTTTTATGTAGATTGACTGTATGTAAAGTAATGCATAACTAAAAGCTGCCCATAGTAGGTTGACATAGAACACAGTGAAGACTTGGTCATCCATATCCAAGTAGAAAGTTCTGTCCATTATAACGTCCATTTCATTCTGTCCATATAAATGTTCGTTTATATCTGTAGCTGTTAGGAACTTATAGGGTAAGGAATTTGTAGAACGGGGAGACCTGAGAAAAATGAGTTATTTATAACACTAGAATGGATATCTTAGAGAAGGAGAATGTGATAAAGTGTAACACTTTATCAAAGTCTTCTAGCTGCAATAAAATAAATTCTCACCCTTCTTACCATAGAGGAGAGCAGATGAAAATATAAATGCAGAGCTCATTTATTGTTTCTTACTCTGATTTTATCCCATTTGTTTTTCCTTTTTATTGACAGCTTCATTTTCAAATTAGGATAATAGCATCATATTCTTTCTCTAATTGTGTATATTTAAGTCTCTTTGTCTTGGGGGAGTTGTGTTAGCATAAAGAAATCCGTCTGAAATGGAGTTTTCTCTTATATCATCATGGGCAAGCTTCATAATCTGAAACTAATGTGCTCTTATTACAATGGCTCCCTCACCCCTACTTACGTCCTTACTTCTTTCTAAAAACAATAATAACAAAAGAACCAGCAAGAAGATAGCAAGGTTCTGAAGACTTAGGATCTTGAGTGGATCTTGAGTTTTATGTCCATTCATTTAGAAGGGTGTGTCTGCTATTGCAAAGAAGTAAGGTGAGCTCCTTAGAGAACTCTAAGGGTGCTATCTTCCCACTTGTGTCAGAACCTTATTACTAAGGCACTAAGTTCCTTTGGGTGTTTTACATACAAAAAGGCTACCAGTTCAAGTATGTGTTCCATGTCAACTTTGCACAGTTCTGTATTTCTAGAGTGAATAATCATATTTTACATTCTGGAGTGTCATGGGAGCTGGTTAACATGTGGATAACTATTCTGCATTACATAGAAAGGAAAGGAAGAAGAGAGAGAGTGCAGTTTCTCTGTTGTATTTAGGTGAATAATAACTGGATTGGTTGATTTTGCATGGATATAGGAATTAGCAAGGAAGAGAAGGCAACACCCGTACGTGTTATCTTAAGAGATGAAGCAAAAGACATAAGGGTTTGGTTTCCTTTGCTTTTGCTTTACTGCCAGGTAGAAAGTGGTACTTGTATTTCCTATATTTTCTCCTGGTGTTTGGGGGCCTTTCTTTTCTCTTACAGGGATAGTAACATGGTATTAAAAAGAGATAAAATAAGATAAATCTTGCAGAATGTCAATGTAAACTACTTCTTCCTGCCTCTTAAGAGGGTAAACAACCAAAGGCATGGAACTTTGTTCTCACATGATGAATGAGCAGTTGCGCAGGGAGCATGTGGGCACTGCATGTCAACTTTCTAGACTATAGGCAGTTGCAGACACAATAGTTTTAAAATCAGAAATAACCCCTTTTAATTTTATGGGACATCTGAATCTAGGGATGTAGAATGGAGACAGCTACAAGTACAATAGCTGAACCAAAACATTTAGACTGCTCACTACCATCTGTTTATTGTTTTATTTGTGGTGGTTTATACAGCTGTGTGAAAGAGATTGGTTTATCTGTGAATAGCAATGCTAACAAATTAATAACACAACAAGCATGCTGCAAAGTTGCTGACCTTTAGAAAGAAGAGCTGTAACACAAAGAAGGTTGACTTTATTAGAACCTATTAGATGCTTTTGCAACCAGTCCCAAGGGTAGAATTTCAGATAAGCCAGAACCGTGGAACACCTGATGAGTCATTAGGAAGGTAAGCCCCATTTCATCAGAAAAATCGTACATCCAATAGTGAGATCACGTGCTTGAATGGTAGCTTCACTGTTCTCAATGATTTATGTTGATTTAAGTAAAATCTTGTTTATTTTTTGTTGTGCAATAAATATTTCCAACTACTGGTATGACTAGCTAGATGGCTAAAGTTAGGGTAAATTGCCATTTTAAAATGAGCGTACTCTCCCAGAATGATTCTGGAGAGCTTCCCAGCTGATTTCACTACAGGTTGTTATTGTCAGCTGCCAGACCTCAGGCTAGTTTTGACACTTTTATCCTTATGACTTTTTTTTTTACCAGTAGAATGTGCAGATTTAAGGCTTTTTTATGAGCATTTTCCCTTAGTGTATTTGCTGAGTGGAAAAGGGATGAAGGTGCATAAGAGCTCTTGAGGCTATTTAATAGAACCCTTAAATACTTGTTTTTGAAGTTTGTGATGATTTAGACTTAGATCTGTCAACTTGACTTAAAATTACTGCTCATACTGTTTTCTGTTGGAAAATAACATATTCGAGGTCAATAGGAAGTTAGCTGTGATGTTCTTTTTTCTGACATCCTACCAAATCATTTGTCATGTATCCTGTTACGGATGTGTGATTAGCACTTCTAAGAACAGTTTTGTGTGTCACATTTCAATAGTCCTTTTTTTCCCAATCCTGTTTCTAATGAAGTCTGTAAGAAATTATTAAATAGCTAAGGAATACAGACTTGGATTTTGAGCTTCACTAGCATCAGTATCTTCTATTTCCTTATGGAAATTGCTCTTCAGGACTCCAGCTGAGCCATTGGGATGCCCCTTCTAGTTCTGTATGCATTTTTAAGTGAGGTGAAAGCCTGCTTTTCATTTTAACCATTTGTTTTGGATAGCTGAAATGGAGAAGAGATCATGCAGATATAACATGCTTGAACAAACTTGACTGAAGGAAGTGGAAGAGTACTATTGGTGGCTCATTGCTGATGCTATTTGCTTTGTGGATCTGTGTGAGATACAGCCTTCTGTGAAGCTGGTGACCTTGCATGCGTACACCTCCGAGAAGATGACTAAACCCTGAAAAGTGACATGCCTATTGAGCAAATAAATATTTTTTGCCACTGAATCAGTTAATGGAATTCATCAAGATATCTATTTTGTGTGATGATAATGGATGAGAAAATTCCTAATATCAGACCAAAAAAAAAAGGAAGTCTGCATTTTGTTTACCTTACTGAAATGATTGGTGCTTTCAGATTGTAAGGTTCACTTTCAATGCTTTTATGACTATTTATGTACTTGAAAGGTCCTAGAAATATTTAGGAGAAAAAAAATTCCACATGATCAGTTTATTCATTATTTCCTGACTCCATAATATAATTATGTTGACCAATTCTTTATTAAACAAAAGTCAATGTGCTTAAATTTAACCAAATTAAGTTCATTGAAAAGTTTGTCTGCTTATACCTGTAATTCCTTTGTGCAAATTTAAGGCAGTTTCAGAGGGATGGATTGTTAAGCCATAATAGAGTAGAAAACACTGGTGCAAGACGCATTAGAAGATTATCCATGGGAAATGTATTGTTTGCTATTCATTTAATTTTTCACAGTATTGAAAATGCTTTTATTTAAGAACTGACACATCAAAAGCTTAAGAGCTTTTGTAAAATGTTTTGCAGTCTGTGTAAGGAATCTTTAGAGGAAGGTGTATGAAAACAGTCCTTACACATGCAGTCAGCAAGACTTGCAAGATAAATGGTGAAGAAAGCATTAAAGACCCTTGACCTTAGTTTTCATGAGGAAAGAAGCCCACAAACATATCTGAGCCATGTGGGGGTATATGAGGCAGAGCTACTTCACTTTTCATTGCAGAGAAGGGGATTGTAGTAAAAGAATATTTGTATTCAGGCTTTTTGAAGTCATTTGAGGATAAGAAGTAAAAAGTGTGTAACAGAAGTTTTTGGTGGAATGTGAGGAAAGGTGAAATCTCACAGAAAATGTGAGGACAAGACTATGAAAGGTGAAAGACTGAAATGAGCCCAAAATAGTATTTTTCTTTATTCAGCCTGGTGTTCTCTTGCAAAAGAATTAAAAGATTGACTCTAAAGTCGTAGCAAATGTGACTGATCTGATGTTGGTTGTATCAGCTGCACAATGGTACATACACACAGAGATCTGATGGTTCAGGATAACCACACAGAAATACACACTACCCTTCACAGGAGAACTCTTTGGTTTTAAGTCAACGGTAAATATTGTTTTAAGCGAAAGCACACTTCAGACAAAGATAAGGGTTATAAACTCTCATATGAGGACTATTGCTGGTATTGTGTATTACTGTCAAGAAAAGAATGACTTGAACAGAGAGACAAGAGAGTTTGATTTAACTTCATATTAACTTCTTAGTCATATTAACTTCTTAGTGTATTGCATTCATTAGTCTTGGATTTTATCTCTAAAAGTAGCACTTGAAAGTGCCTATGAATTAGATTTTATGACATGAAAATGTCATTTCTGAAAGAATCAGATATTATACAAGATATGACAGTGCCCAGTGAACAAATTGGGAGCAAAATATTACTGTCTTTCCCTTAGGTGTGGGTTGAACTCAAGTTTGGAAATAGGTTAAGTTATGTAGACTTAATAGCTGGTTGGTTATTTTTGGGTTTGGTTTGGGGTTTTTTTTTAATTGATTCCGAGCTCCTTAAAATACCATTCAAAAGCTATCTCCAATTTCAGCTGTCTGGTTTTGTACAACAGGTTAAATTCAGGAATGATGGAGATTGTAAATGAAGCAAGATTATAGTAAATGTGCATAATTTATAGTGTGGCAGAAAGGATAGGAAAGATGTTCTGAAAAGTGGCTTCTTGTCGGCATATGGTAAATTACCTTTTTTTTTTTTAACTAAGTACTTGTTTGTGTTAAAATTTATAAGGGATGGTTAAATCATAATAAAAAGACATCATTGTAATAATATTACAACTGTAATGAGGATATCAAGTGCTGTACATTCAGTGAAAGCAAAACATTTGCTGAAAGCAATCTAGATTTAATCCTTTATATAGTACAAATATCTTCAAAAATTAATTGATTCTTCTGGTCTAGATATCCTGTTATTGTATGAGTCCCTGCTCAGAGACAAAGCCTTTTTTGATGTAAACAAAACTTTCTTTGTGCTGCTGAAATCACCATGGTTTAATTTTATATATATCTATATTGCCCTGAGGAAAGCATTGATAATTGACTCATGCAACTCCAAAGTAGAGCCTATATGGTTCCAAAAGTAGATGCTTTATTCTTTATCTCTTTAAAAGGGCAGTGTGTCACTGCTACCTGGGTTTTAGTTACAGTGATGTGACTTTTTTTCTTCTCCTAGTATGACAGCTATTCCTTTTTGTTTCATTGTTTGTTTTGGTTGGGTTTTATTTAAGCCAGTAAGAACACAGAAGGAGGCTTTTTGTAATTATTTAGTCTCCAGTAAACACAGACCTGTGTCTCTATCACTGCCTGGGATTGTCCCTTTTTCTCATTGTTGCTTTAATATTCTTAATGCCACATTAAAGAAAATTTAATAAATTTTAAATGTCTGCTTTAAGCCATGAAACCATTTAAAATGGTCTTTCTGGTACAGACTAAACTGATTAATAGGCAAGTTACAGTCTAGCATCATACTTTTTTGTTTCTTCTTATTGGAAACCGGACTACAACAATCAAGCACAATATTTAAAACCTCTTCAACTTCATAGCTTAAAAACTAAAAGATTTGGACTAACCGACTTTGCCTAGATGGAACAGGGCTTGACATTTTGCTTAGAGTTAATGAATACTGCTTATTTATCAATAAATTGATTTATAATATGTAAGTATATTAGTGGTGAATGTTGTGTACATTGAACTAAGGGTCATTGAAGGTACATGGAACTGAAGTCAAAAAATGCTATCAGTGTCCCTGAGTATTAGTGGGATTTTGATTTAACCGCAAAATAAATCTAGAATTGCTGATGTCACTTAAGATCTGTCAATTTACTGTTCTTCACTTATACCCCTTGCATTTGGTGTTCAACTGTGTATTTTGTGATGGGAATTCAGCACATAGAAGACCATAGCTGTTAGCAGTCCAGGAGGTTTGAAGCTAGCTCTGCTGAGAGATTAGTGCAAATAAATGCATTGATTCTCCCTGGTCAAGCTCTTTACAGGAGTTCAGCTGTTTGCATTGAATACAGTGGTTCAAAAAATATTAAATGCAAAGTAAAGAATACTTTATAATATTGATGTCAAAGCTTTTTTCAGCTAAGTCATAATGTGAGAAAGAAAGAGGGTGATGTCTCTGTCTTGTCTGTGCTATAATTTAACTGTACTGTGTCTATCCCAGCTGTTCTCAACTGAAGTGCCTTGCATACAGCGCTTAACCTGAGGTACTTTTTTTTTTTTTCCTTAAAGATAACTAAATAAAACTAGAAATCTGTTCACTGAAGTTTTGGAATCAAATACTTTTCCTTCTGTGTTCTCTGCTTACACGTATGCTGTAGGAGGAAGATTCTTTTGGCAAGTGAAAGAAAAAAGAACTGAATTTACAGTAGACTCTCAGTGCCTGATTCCAGGAGGTGTGCATCAGATGACTAGCTACTTGCAAAGTCTCATTCCTGAAAGTGAAACTGCAGGTACCTAGCGTCTCCACACTCAGAGTCTAATTTTGTGATTTTGTTGGAGCCCAGTAGTACTTGGAAAAGTGACATTGCTATTGTAATACAACAATATATAGTGCTGTTCAATGCAGTATTTGCTTCAGTATTTTGTGTGATCAGATTTAAAGTTGCAAAAGCTTGATGAAAAGCTATGTGGCAAACACTTTCTCACTGAGGATTTTTTCCAAAGCTTTTATACCTACAGAGAGTTAAATTAGGGTCGATGGAGAATTTAAAGTTAAGAATTAATTAGGGTAGGTTGAAGTAGTAAAATGCTTGGTGGAGGAAATCATTGAGGACATCAGTGAAGGGCAAAGAAGTCGAATATAAAAAAAAAAAAGAAAGTAATCTTTTGTAGAAAATATGATGAGAAGACATACTGTGAGAGTCCCACCTACTAATTCTTAGCTGAAAAATAATGTGTTATAATTGCCCATGTCAAGTATATATGATTATGGTCACTTGTTGCTTGAAAATACTGGCGGAAATATCTCTGTAGTGTGATCTGATAATACACACTTAATCATAATAACTGAATTAGAAGTTATTTTGTTAATAAGTCAAAAAGTGTTCTATAGAAATTAAAGGGAAAGGAAAGCCTTTAAAAATTTTACTTGACACTGAATAACATAGCTAGTATTGTACCTTGCTATTAATTAAAAACCCAAAATCTGGACATCTGGTGGAATCTTGGCACCACTGAGATCAATGGTAAAAATTCTGTTGTCATATTGGGAGAATAATTTCATGCTTTTAATCAATTTTTGCCAGATATATGATGCCTTTACCAGTGCCTTTGCATATTTCTTTTTCCTCCTGAATTAATATATCACACTAGAACATGTTGTCAATGTCAAAGGATACTGCATATCAGCATACATAGTGATACAAAAGGAATTAGCATATTCTCATGAAAGATAATAATGTACTGTTAGGATATCAGTCCTAGTATAGAGACATGTCAATGATGAGTGACAGTAACTCACATTGCACTAGATAGGCAGATGTTATGAATAATAGTTTGCTTAGTGAGGGTGGGCATTTCTGTGTCTCAGCTGGGCCTGCAGGTTTCAGAAGCAGGTCTCAAATGCTTATTTTTCTCTCTATTGCATCTTGATTAGTTTGATGTAAATTAAAGATTTCTGAGAGAGATGGTATGAACTGTACTAAAGAAACTGAAGATAATCAGTAAATGTAGTCTTTTGGCAATTCCTCTCCCAAGTCATATTTTAAGTTATGAAACCAATATAGCTATGGCTAGATTTGTGAAATGGATTAAAATCCGTCTGCACTCACACCTGAGCCCAAGTTGCATGTACTTGTAGACTCGGTAATAAATTGATTTATATGGTGGTAGGTAACTAAATAGTGATCTGGGAAAGTATTTAATTCTAGTTCTTGGCATGCTTCCTTTGTTTAAAAAAAAATAATTTCAAAATGTGGTGTCCATATGACTGTTTGTCTCCCACCACTATAGGATAGCTTTACAGGTTTCTTTCTTCCTTCTTTGTGAAATGGAAGAAAGCATCACAAAAGACTCTCTAATGGAGTCTCTGCTGAATCCTACCATCAAGAGAACAGGATGATTTCTGACTTCTTCCAAGGCTCCCTCTTGGGGACCTTTTTGCGTTGGTAGAAAAGGGATTAAATAATATTCTGAGGAAAACTAGCTTTTGAATGTCACAGTGTTTCTTATTAGTGGTTGATAAGTGCTGATGTGTTAATAGGCACCTGGACTTCTAAAAAAAAAATAAAAAAATCAATAAATCTCAGCAGCAAAGAGAAAGTTTTCTTGTTTGCGTTACTCTGGCTGCAGCACACTGGATCAGAGGAACCCATGTGTGGGAGAGAGAAATGTTACTTTCAGTAAAGAATACTTATGGGAGAAAAAGGAGGAACAGGAGTAGTGTCTGCAAGAAAATATAGCAAGAAGAGAGCTTTTGGCACAGCCAGGACCGCAGAGAGCATGGAGAAGATGCAAAGGCAGTCCACAGAACTGATGGAAAGTAAGACTTTTTTCAGTTCTTCTAAGTAAACTGTAAAAAATGTATTGCAACCAGAAAGCCACTGAAAAATCATTTCATTGACATCCTAACGGAGAAGACCCACCTTGAAAAGGTATGGTAATCAGTTAACCCATTTTAGTTTTGTATTTTTTCTATCATATCCTTCGTTTTCTTTAATTGACAATGGTCATTGTTCTCACATCTGTTCTGATGTGAGAATAACATATATAATAAAACCTTGCTAGGGAGTTTATAAAGACCTTTTGGTAGACTTGTATGCTTGATGTTAGAAAAAGGTGAAGGCAGTACCACCATTTCTGTATTGCTTTACATCAAGCAAAATATTAATATTTTAAATATAATAAATAATCTTGCTTTTTCTGTCTTCTACCCTCAAAATTAAAGATGCATTGCATTATTGATAATCTTGAGAAAAAATACTCTTTTTTTATTAAATCCTTTTGCTATTTAAACAGAGGAATGGATTCAGTACCAAATAAAAGCTTTAAATCTGTTTTAAATGTTTTTGCTTTTTTACGACCCAACATTACAAAGCTAGTAGGCACAGTAATAAAGAACTCTGTATGTTTCAAGTATTCTACCATCTCTTCTTCTGATTATCCAAGTGTAGCTTTATTTTCCTAGTCACGTGTTGTCAAGGAATACATAGGTTTTAACAACTGATGTCTAAGGATGCCATCAGTCCAGCGACTTGATGGTGTCAGTAAAATTTGTACAAGGCATGAGCTCAGATCTAAGAAACTACTGTACAGCCTCAGTTTAAATAATCTAATTTTATCTGAGATAGTAAAACAAGAACATTTAGGGAATCTTGCTAAAGAATAAGTAAAATGCTGAAGAAATTTTATTTTCTGGAGTGAGTTAAAAATCTGGAGATAAGCAGAGACTAACCTCTTGGCTCTGGGAGTTCATTGCGTACGATTCTTATTGACTGGTTCTTATTAACTGTCATGGCAGAACTGGGTATATGGTGTTTCTCAAGGCCTTGCCAACTCATGCTGTGTTGTGTTTCTTTGCCTACAGCTAAGTTTATTGCTCACTCTAAACCTAAAATAAATTTAAAAATAGACTGAATGTACTCTTAGAATAAAAAAGAAACAAGAAATCAGAATATGTAGTCTCCTAAGGTTTTCTGAATGAACAAGAATCTAAACACTTGAATCTAAACAAAATACTTTTTCTTTAAATGATTAATCTTTCTCACACAAAGAATTTAAAAATATTAAACTCTCTATTTAAGAGCTCATACTGTGAGATTCCAGTGACCCCTAAATGTTTTGTGACCTCAGAAAGCATTTGCTCTTCTTTTATAAAGAAAATTATTGAAACTTAGAACAAGCTCTCTCATGCGTGTCTGCATACAAGTCAAAATAAATCTTTGATTAGATGAATTTTGATCTAGGGCTATCAGAAAGTTTTCATTTTAGATTAAAATCTTTAGTTCTTTAGATGAAATAACTTTAGTTCTTTAGGTGAAACTAGATGAACAAGAAACAGCCAACAGCCATGACAGGAATATTCAGGTTTTCTTATATCTAGGAAAAGCTTCTTATCAGTTCCTTGAGTCCATTTGGCTTCAGGTTTAGCAGAACAGTATTGTTAAAATATGCTGTTTATCTCTGCTTCTAGAAGATCAGTAGATAATACTAAGTATGGTTAAAATAAAAGATACTGTATCTGTATGGTAGGGGATGAAACCACTAAGTGTAACTGACTTTGGAAATATGACCTGAGCTTTGTCTTTGAATTACATTGTCATAAAACCAAAGCCAGAAAAAGAAAAAAAACCAGCTTTTTGAGGTATGATTACTTAAGCATTTTGCTAGAAGAAAAGTATAAATATTATAAAACTGAAAATGCAAATTTTGAAGAAATAGAACATCTGGTGCCAATTGCTTATAATTATTTTGCAAATGGTGTTTTTTCCCAGTGGCATTATATTGTTTTAATTGATCTCCCAATATTTGAAAAAAATATAAACACACAGTGCATGCCAATCATTAAAATAACTCTAATAATAATAAAACTACTTCAGCATTCACACTGTTAAGTGGTGCTATTATTTGGCAGGTTAGTTATCAAAGAAATGTCTTACTGAAACTTATGTAGACATTCCTGGGCTATTCTTGTTGGAACAGACATACAAGGGAGGAACCTGCATTTGTATTTGTTGTGCCAATGACACAGGAAAAGGTAGGAGAGGTGCTGGAGTTAAAATGTAAACATCCAGTTAGGAAGTTAGTTCTTTGAAATGTTCTCGGGGCCAGACAGAAAGATGGAGATGCAGCATTTGAAGATGTGGCTGAGGAAAATGAATCAGCTTCATTAGGAAATGGAGAAATTTTTGAAATAAAGGAGTACGCACAGGAGGAGTAATCAAAATTAAATTGAATTGCTGGCATTAAAATTAAATACAGACAAAAGAGCGAGAAAACGCTGGTGTACATGTAAGAGCACATTACTAACGTTGCTACACCCTTTGAATGAAGTAAATATTCATGTATTTAAGCAAATAAGTCTAATAATAGCTGTTGGAAAACTTAGATTTAAATGAGCTTCTGAACATAATATACATGCTAGAAACCAGCATGCTAGAAGAAAGATAATAAGCATGGCAATACTAGGACACAAAGTGTAAGGGAAACACTGAGTAGGCTGCTGATGGAAAGACTGAAGTTGAATGCAAATGGAAACTATGAAAAAGCAGATATGTATGTGTGTTAGTGAGTAACAGACTTTTGGACATTTCAGGAAAAAACAGGTTTTGTCTGTAATACAGCTATGAAACAGGGCAGCAGTAGTGAGTTCAGTGTGTTAAGGGAACTCAGCCTGTGAGAGAAGGAATCTCAATAATAATAATAAAGTTCAATTAGGTAAGACAAGAAATGTCATGGGAGGTGCAGTGCACAGATTAAATTTTCAGATTTCATAAATAACTACTTCATATGGCATAGTTTGGTAACCCCTAGGAGATACAAATCTTGGCCTAGTTGATCATTGTGCAAGAAATGCTGCAAAATGAGCCACTTTTTACACTGATAGTAGCATATTCAGATTTAATCTCCTTACAGAAACATTTTTTTTTCTAAAGTCAACACATATATAGTTTTAGAAAAGGCAACTACTATGTACAAATAAGAAGTCATGCTAAAAAGAGAGTTGAGGGGCAGCCAATAGGCAGAAAGTTTGCAAGTGGTGGGTAGAATATTTTAAATACTATATTGATAAACTTAGGGTAATTGCATTATAATGTACCAAAAAAGACTTTAAGAAGTGTAACAAAAAAAAAAAAAAAAAAAAAAAAAAAAAAAATATAGCATGACTTCTTGGGATAAGGAAGTCTACAGAAGTAAGAAGTTTTCCCTCATGGAACTGGAGTATCATCTAAAGTATAATATAAAAGGGTATAACCAAGACATTACAGCACAGCAGAGCAAAAAGAGATAAACAACTTTCAAAGAGCTTGCATAATTATGATCAATACTTCTTCAAAATATCAATAAAGGAAAAATTACCAGAGAGCTGCAAAGCCACTCTAGATGGTCAGTCATAGAGAGTTATGGTTTTGCATGTGTGTTTACTAATGAAGAGCTCAAGGTTGTTTCAGTGCTGGAACCCTTCTTTGCAGGGGAGATGTTACGGGTAATACCTCAAGTTCAGGTATTAATAGAAAAAGTTAATTGGCAGGACCAGATGGCATTAACTTGAGTTCTAAAACATTTCACTTTTGAAAAATCTGTAGTCTGCAATCTTTTCTTTTAGACCTTCTTCAGCATGAGTAAAACAGAAAGTAGGAAATTTGCCCCAATCTTTTAAAGGGAATTTTGGCATTACATACAGATCTGCTATTTGTAATTATATGCACAGTTCTGAAAAGTAGAACTGACTGTTTGTATTGAGAAGATCAGCATGGTTCAGTAAAGGGCGGTCATAACTAGCAAATCATTGAAGGAGTGAAAAAACAGGTGGACTGCAACACATACCCATCTCACATTGTATATTTAGATTTTTTCAAAGCTATTCCACCAAGAATTTTTTAAAAGTAGTAAGAGTGTAAGCTGCCTTGAGACAACAGGAAAGTTTTCATATGGATAAAAAATGGGTTAAAAATTGCAGCACTTAATGTCTAATATGGGAAGTCAGGTGTAAATCTTGGCTGTTGATGCTCATTGGTCTCTTTCTTTTTCGGTGAAGATTTATTAATACAAAAGCTTGGCATATTCTTGATTTAGTTTTCTTTGAAATGGCAAAACTTTGAACATTTCAGCCATCTTTATGAGATGGGAAAGGCACTGCTTAAGAATCTTAACTGCTTGCTAATTACTTCCTGAAGTCATCCTGAAGAATTCAATGATGAGAAGATTCAATGAGTGAGTCCATAAACACTATCCAACAATTACAAGTTGTTTCAAATCTGTTAAGTCACCTGAGTCTTCTGTACAAGAGTAAAAGTCTATTGGCCAGCTCATCACTATATCTGATTTGTGTTGTAGGCTTATTTTTCTGTCTTTTTACAACAACTTGGTATCGGTGTTTATAAAGAAACACAATAGTATGTTTCAAGAAAATTGACAAATGTGAAGGAATTCTGTACGAGTTGCAAAGCTGTATGTCTCTTCCCCCCCGCCCCCCGCGTAGATTATGTAGTGGAACCTTCAGGCGCTTCCAAAGATGAATAAATGTATTAAATGAATACACTGAGTAGCAAAATCTTGATTGTAATATAAAACCTAGATTGCATTAGGTGCAGCTGTCTTTAGCTTCTGTAAGTTAGACCTGTGAGACTACATCTAGTTTTAAAACTTTATGGCTTTGTTTTACAGCTGTAAAGCAGATTGCACCAACACAGAAAAAGAGTGTAAGTAATATCATATACGTTATCCTACAGCCAGATTATAACCATTTGAACGTGCCGACTGCAAAGCAAATCCATCAAATATTCAAAGGAAGGTGCCAGCAAGAGATGGGATATTTATAGTGGGCCTTGTGTATGAACAGCTTTTGTACTAAGTATTTTGGTCAGAGTAATGTTTTTTGTTATTTAAACAGTGAAATTGATGCAATCCCTATGGTGAATAGTTAGACTGCGATAAAATAAAAGTATATTTATGTCAATAAGTTAACTCTCCTGTGTGATACGTAAGTATCTTCATACTGATATAATACATGTTCCGAAGGAAACTGTTCCAGTCGGTCATTATGTAGTTAAAGTAATTATGGACAAGGTCATGGGAACAAAATTCTCTCTAATGAGCCTTCTTTCTCACTCTTGGGAAGTTCAGCACACAAGAATTCATGGGTGAAATAAACGTGCATACCCTTGGAAGAATATTTTTTTTTACATAATGATTAGGAGCAGTGAATTTAGATTTCTGGTCAGCAAGAACAGTTTGCACATCTATGCTGCTGAGTGTTTCCCCCAGTAGATTCTCTTGATGCTGTGTTGGTTTGTACATTCTTCATTGAATGTTCAGTCTGAACTGAGTGCATATATACAAATCACCTTGCTGATTAAAGGTCATGTATTATATGGCCTGCATGCAATATCATTTTTTTTACTTTATAATCTTGTTTACAATTTCAGTGTTGCATTTCTCTTTACTACTGTCACTACAGTGTTGACAGAAGTAGTCCTGACATTTCTGCAGTAGAACTTCATACTATAGTGAACATTGTTATGCAAGGTAGATAAGGTTTCGGTGAATCCATTCTCAAGCCATTGTGAATCTCTCCCTACCAGGTAGCACCAACAAAAAGAGGTTTGTGAAAATTTAAAAATAACGTGCAATTAGTATAATGCTGGTGTAAGTAAAGCTTATCTGCTAAGGCTAGTAATACCAACAGAAACTTACTATGTTGACAAAAAGTACAGTAAATTTACATCTGATGTAAATGAGTTATCTGAGAATAACTCTGTAAATGAGATACATGAGTAAATATCAGGTCTGCAGAAAGAACACTTTACGTTTCTTGAAATGGCAAGAGCTGCTTTTGGTGCATTTGATTTTTCTTTTTAAAGCCCACCCTGACACAAGAGAATGCTTATACAAGCCCAAACTTTTATAGGCCTTGGGCACAGGCTCTGTGTGAAAAAGTAACAAAAATATAGCAAACCTCTGGGGTCTGATCTTTGTGCAGGGACTATTTCTGTTGTTATTTCTACAATGCCTCCTACAATGGGGATGTATCCTCTAGGCAAAACAGTATTGCATATAATAAATAATGATGTTGGAAGCAAAAAGTTTATTCAAGTTTTACTGTAAACAGCTGAAAATAAAAAATCTGTTATGTGCCAGCCATCTTCAGAAAGGTTCTCTCTGTGTGTGTGGTGTGTGTGTACATCAATCAAGGACAAGCAAAAATAGAAACAACTGGATTTTGAGTTTAGGAATGGCTCATACTTTCCTTCCATCAATTTTCCCTAATACTGTGATGACAAAGTGCCATCCCTGCATGTTCAAAAGTAACAAAAGCAAAAATCAACGGATTTTTTGTGGGTTTGCAAATCTTTCTTCATAGCGCCATGTAAATATCAGTGTTTGCTACAAACAATATGTGAGCTGAAAGAGGAAGAATGGCACAGTGAAAACTGTGGTCTTTTACTCTTTACAACATTTTGGTGCATGTCCAAAATCTTTGGTGCTAATGTCTTGCTGAGTCTTAAATTTCCATCCTTACAAGTATGTTGCCGAATATTGGAATGTACCTATTATATAAAAATAGCATTGCCCCTGCCTGCTGCACTAGAAAGTCTGCAGCCTGTTCCAGTGGGTGGCAGTTTTTACAGAGACCAGAACTTTATATTGCCACTAACACATGGTTTGGTAAATGACAGTGGCACATTTTAAATGGAATACAAATGCTAGCCTTTATGGAATTCTTATTAATATTGCAGCTCTAACTTCTACACTTAATAGGAAACATTAGCTTGGAAATTGATAAAAAATTCAAAGAATGCACATGAAAAGGTCTCTGTTGCCAAAAAGTAAAAATTAAAAAAAATCATTATGCCTAGTTTTTGTATCTTTTGTTATTTTTGTTTACTTTTTAAGTATAAGCATTTGAATATTTTAAAATAGGCTTAAGACTGCTTTCATAACTTTGACTTAACCTTCCTTATAGGTGATTCCAAAGGTATAGCTATCAAAGGGTATTTGTCAGCGGTGGCATGTTCCATTAGCCTCAGTTTCGATGACTTGGGACCTAACCAAAACTCCTCTTGTCTTCAGGGTATGTATTAGCTCTTACTTTATTGTTGGCAATGGCATATTTGTTTCTAATAAATTCAGTAAGAATTTCCCCCTTGAATTCTGTTCACTTTTGCAGTTTGAGGCATCTAATTCTACAGTGTTTAGTACAAATTCAAATATATTATCAAGACAGTTGAGATACAAGAACTTAAATTCTTAGGCACTGGCCAAATTGTCACCTCTTTTAAGTGAGAAAATTTGAAATTCTGGTTCTGCTGATGAGAAAAAAAGATTTTAGCTGTAGGACTAAACAGGCTGTGCCCAATGCTTTACATAACCACAGTACTTGCCGTGAATTTTGTTCTGTTTGTATTTCCTTAAAACTTTCACTGATTCCCCTGATGTCAATATATTTAATGAGTTGTAAATCAGTGCCAAATTTAGCTTCTACCTGAAGCGCTAAACCAACAAAACCAAAGCAATTCTGATTTCACTAAATCTTAATGTTGTTTTAAAATAGTTTTTAATGGGGTTAATTTCTTTAGGTTTTTCTTTCTCTCAGGGTACTATAACTTGATTGATATAGTTTCCTTTCATTTTGACATTGTAACACGGTCTCATTAGGCCTGCAATGAAATTGAATTGCCGTCATAATATCACATCATAAAGGCATATTAACAAAATCTCTATAGACTTCTATTGGAATCATTTTTCCATCATAACCTTAATGTCATTGAAGAAGGCTCTTCCTGAGTGTAGGAAGAAAGCATAGGAAGAAACAAACTGGCTCTGGGACTCTCATATTTAAGACCTAGATTTGTCTTACATTTCTTACCACTTACAGCAAACTAACTGATTTAAATTTTAGAAATAAATACTGTGTAGTATCACAGTTATAACTCCAGTCAATTTTATTGCTTATTGTTTTGGGGATTTATGTGTTCATCCCTCAAAAGTCTTATTAGCCAGTTATGCTTCACTATTTTGTGGAATGCTCTTCATAATCCCTACTCTTCTAACTTAGGCAAGCAAGATCAGTTTTATCCATTTATAAAATGACAAGATATCGCTGACATCTTTTGGTGGCATGCAGGAGTTGTCAAACTTCCAGCTATCTTTTGATCCTTCCTTGTCGTATCCATAAGGCAGATTTTAATCTTCTTCACTAATTTACTTTCTTTAAGTCTGATTGGTTGGCTGCATTTTATAAAGCTGAACATTTTATACAGCTGAACTAAAACTGGTTTTGCCAGTTGATTACAGGGCAGAATTTAAAACTCAGGGAACTTCTTCTTGAAGGTTTTTTGAGGATATTGCTAAAGTTTATTTTCTGGACTGAACTACTGTGTTTTCATTACCCTTACTTGTTTTAGCAGTCTCTAGGTAGGATAATCAAGGAATAGAACTCAGACAGTAGGCAGTACATAAAGTTAGACATATATATTAAATCTTATTGATAGCCATAACATTTTAATGCAAATGAAAATATCTGCTTCAGCAGAGAACAGATAATTTATAAAAATTCTAAGTGGTTAGGTTAACTTTATAAAACTGTGGTGTTTCTTCTACCATATTCTGTCCTTTTCCAACTGCTCTAATAAATGAGAACTTTAAAGGAGGTCAGCTGTAACATCAAAATACGTGATCTACATACCGTCTTTTCCAACCGTCCCAGAGAATGGAAAGAGGATATGGTAGGAAAGGTTTAGATTCTGCTCAAAATAAAATAGGGTATTCACTGAAAGATGGAATCAACAATTCACCCCATTCATCCTAAAATTTTCCTTCACACAGAAAAGAAGTTAGAAAAAAGGATTACTATGAGTAGTAAATGAGTCTCATGTTTGGTGGAAGCTGCGTGTCTCCAAAAAAAGAGTGAGCAAGGATCATTTAGGAACACCATCACTCTCCTCAAGTGCAGTGGGCACAGAAAGTCTAATTCCACAAAGTACATGTAGTAAGCTTGAACGTCTGTGCACGGGTAGTGAAGTTGTGGGATACATGTTTGGTGCTGGAACTATTCTGTATTCCGTACTCCCTCCTAATTGGAGCCAATGGGCCCATAACTCCTACAATGGTGTAAAGTCTCTGGCAAATTTTATATTCTTCTGATTAAAACTTTTTAATTGTATTACTTTATTTGGCTTAGTGTTTTGCTAGTTAATAAGTTTTTCTATTGCCCAGTCACTGAACAGTTGCAGTTCACACTGCAGAATACAGATGCTTTGGAAGAGTGCATGCTACAAAACATAGCTTTGCAAATTGAAATATCTGAAGATATTTGCATGATTAACTCCCTGACTATCCTGGGATGATTAGATCTGCTGAAGTCACATGTTTAAAGCATTCAGCCAATTTAATCAGTCTGAAAAGGCTTAATTTATTTCCAAGTGTTTAGTGTGATTATTGGTTTAAATCATAAACAAAAGTTAACCAAAAAAAAAAAAAAAAAAGAGATGTGGGTGGTGCATCAATTACTACTTTATGTAATGAGGCATACTGGTATTTCATGGCATATTCTCACACGGAATGAGAAGTATATGCATATTTTTTTCATATTGGCAACTATGTATTATGTTAAAGTAAAATATGTAACAAAAGCAACACCTCCCTCTTTAAGTCAGCCCCCACTCCCCTTCCAGCCTGTATGATCACAGCCTGAATTTTCACAGCTCCTGAATCATTGAAGTACATTTTCACTACAAAGCTACAGAGTACTGAGAAATGATGTGACAAGCAATTCTCTTTCTCTCTCACTTTCTTTCTCTCTTGAGTATTCTTCCCAGTTCTTTTAAATGAGAAAGAAAATTAATTTAGGTGATACTAAAAACTGTTTATAAGGAGCATTGAAAAACAGGAAAATGTCTAATTATAATGTTTTTTGTTGCCATTGGAAATACAGCACAAAAGCAGTCTGCACTTTTTCAGAGGGCATCCTTTATGAAGATGTTATTAATCTAAGGAACAATAGCATCATTTATTAACTTTGGCTGTGTCATCATACTAGGCTTTTGTGTTTTGAAAGTATCACTAAAACATTAACCAACTGATACATGCAGCACCCCTATGAGGTAGGTAAATATTATTAAAACTGCTGAAATGTGTATCCACAAATAATTGTTTGATGAAAAATTACCTGGTATTATTCAGAACATTTACTCAGATGACTGGGAAGATGCTTCTCAGGTGTACATTGAGAAACCAGGAGTGCTGAAGGTGATGAGTTTGCCTAGCGTCAAAGAGAAAGCCAGTGTGAGAAATTAGCTACAAATTGTGGCCTTTATTGCTGCAGTGTATGTTTAAACACACTGCACTTCCTTCTATAAGGACACCATAGGAAAATCATAACAGGCCTTTTGTACAGCCCAGTATGGTGGTTGGGTATTACCTTTTGTGATGCGTGTGCCTTTTTAGGAAATATATCTTATGGGTTTCTTCTCACTGAAAGCTTTCTGTTTGTTTGTTTTGTTTCAGCATACCAGAAAGAAATACTTTCCTCAACCTAGATTCCCAAATCAAGCAGTTTTATGTCTTATTTGCACACAAGGTGTCACTACTGTTTTGCATGGTGCAGCGCTCCCCTGAGCTTCTGGTGGTGTGCAAGGGTACTGCTCCTGGGTGCAGCAAAAGCTTGGTCCCACCCTACTCTGCAACGATTAGAGTGATTAGGGGCACCCAGTTTGTGTGTTGTCGCTGATATTAATGAACACGCCTTTACTTCCTGCTGACTTCTTCGTTCCTATGTATTCAATTTCACAAACACAACAAGGTAAGCAGTTGAGATTGTATTTGATCTCTTACCTTAAGTGACCTTTCTGAGTTTATTTTCTTGGGCAGTTCAGAGTGAATATGGTGTTCATGAAGTGTAACAAGCTGGGTTGTGGAAGGATGGATGCTGCTGCGGCTGTGGCACTCTTGTTCCTAGGTGTGGCAGCATCTATGGTGTCATAAATCAAGGGAAAAAAATAACCTTCAATAATAGCTCTCCAGAACATTTCAGAATAACACTTAAATTATTGTTACAGTGCTGGTTAAGTAGAGTATAAATATGATATTTACCTAATCCGTATAGCACTCTTGTGTGTGCAAGTACTTGAAGTATTTTGGACACCACAATGTACCAGTGTAAATTTAAAAGGTACTCTCTTTTGTTCTCAGTGTGCATTGCACTTATTTCTTTCAACTCATTTGGAAAATAAACTGATAATTTGGGGGGTTGTTCCCAAGACTGATATTGTGCTTTCAGGCCTCTGGTAGGATAAAAGTGCAAAATGACCTTCAGAATTTGCAGAAGTAGTTTGGAAAAGAATAAAATGCAGCTCAGAGGGGTGAAAAGTATTCCATGTGGTTAGTGCCATGGGTAAAACGGCCTTTGACTTGGGGAATTTCTAGTGAATTTAAGTTATTGGCAATTAATACCAGCTTCTGATCAGTAATCTGGGTATTAGGGGAAAAAACAACCAAACCATAAACATCTAACTAAGCACCTTACTTCCTACTTTCTCAGGCTCAATTTAACCCAATCCCCTACCCTGTGCCTCCCTAAACCCACGCTTCTGACTGTCCCCCACCCAGCGTGGGCCGCCCATGGCCGCGGTCCCTCAGCGGGTCCCTGCCTGGTGTGGGCCGCCGTGGGCCGCGTTCCCTCAGCGATGGCGCACGGAGCGGCCCCCTCCAGGAGCGCGTCTCCACAGCCGTCCCTCCCTCCTCACGCCTCCTCAGGCATCTCCCTGCGTCTCTCCTGACGCGTTTCCTCACGTGTCTCACCCCGCAGCTGCCGCAGCTCCTCCCTGAGCACGGCTGAGGGGCAGAGCCGTGCTCCCCTCTGACTGGGGGCAGTTTTGGCGCACGGCGGGTCGCTCCTGTCAGGCTGCAGCCGCCTGGAACCTGCTGCGACCGGTTCCGGGCAGTTCGTGGTCTGCTTCCACACAGGCTCTTCCACTGCAGCCTCTGGCTACCGAAACCCCACGTTTGTGGCGAGTACAGGTAGGAATAAATCTTATTTGTGTAATTATGAGGCAGGGGATGTCTGGGTAGGTGGGTGTGGAGGTTGTTTTAGGTGGCAATTTCAGTGTTAATCACCGATGTCCTTACGTTGTGAAGGGCAGCAGGCTGCCTGCCGTGTGTGAAGGGGAGCCTTGCTTGCAAGACAGACAAAACAAACTTTCCTTGGTTTTGGTTATGTTTCACCTGGAATTTAGGTTATCGTGCAGCATACTTCACGCTGCTGGAGAGAATCGAGAGGCGAGGATGAGGATTGCAGGAGGCTTAGGAAACCTGTCCGGCTGAAAGACTTTTAATTGTTCAGTTTGAGCAAGGAGGAGGGGGAGCATGATGAGTCTCCAAGTGTCTCCAAATTGCTTCAAAGAGAAAGGGAATAATTTGTTTTCCATTGCTTCTGGGGACAGGATAAAGAATAATGGAATTGAACTGCAGCAAGGGAGATTTAAGTTGAATATCAGGGAAAAAATTCCCGTTGTAAAAATAGTTGTGTCCTAGAATATATTGCTTGGGGAAATACTGGAGTCTCTGTCACTGCAGTACTTAAGAGCAGGCTAAACAAGCATTTTGCAGGGATGATTTAAGCAGAGTTGGTCCTGCTTTGGCTTATGAAGATGAATTAGTTCAGTTCACGAGGTCCACCTTTCTGTTCTGTGATGCAAGTTGATTCAAATAATGAAATAGATACAATTTTGCTTATAAATCGGTTGCTTTAGGACAACAGTCAAGTGATTACCTCTCTCCTGTCCACTACAAGGATGAAGACAGAAGAGAGACAGGTTAATCTTGTTTTATTTCCAGCAGTTGTTCTCTGTTGTAGAAAGGCTTTTCCTTCCAGAAAAAGATGTTTCTTTTGCTATCTAGTTCCTTGCTGCAGACTACAAATTACAGTACTTTATTTTCTTTGTATGCGTTTCCCTTTGTTTTAATCACAACTGAAATACATTTGGTAAAGATGTTGAACTGCAAGGTTCATACTGTGTGCATGTACATAAATGCCTTGATAAACCAAGGAGAATAACCTATCACATTTAACTTGTTGATTTCATTAGAATAAATGGCTAATGCATTAAAAATGAAACTTTATGATCCTTACTGGACTTACTTCATTTATAAAAAATAATGTCATGAGATGGATGATTTTTTTTTTATTTTGATGCTAGCTCAAGGTAGCAGTCGTGCAGTCTTACTTTACCATATGCCAGTACAGCATGTAAAAAGAATGCCCCTTTAAAAATAGCAGACCATACTGAGCCTTCAAAATGTCACTACTTCTTTCCACTGTCACTTGCTTATGGCAATCTTTTGACAATTTTATTGGAACAGATAGTTCATTCTGACTGTATTTTCAGAGAGAAATTGCGTGTAATTTTTGTTAATTAAGGAGGAGTTACTCTAAGGAGGCATCATGACAGACTGAGTAACTTTTACTTTAGAACATGATTATTCCATTTGTATGCTTGGGTGATGCACTGGGTCTCTTGCTCGATGAAAGCACGGTTCTTGATGTCTTTCACTCTTCTCTGATACAGGCTTGTTGGATCACTGTCACTGTCAAAGGTGTTGCTGTCTGCATCAACCTGTCTGAATTCAACTTGATTCTTACCTTGATTTCTCAGTCACCACACCTTTGGTATTTCAACCCAGAAAACATTTAGGTCTGAAAGTATGCCATAATTTTTCAAAATGCTTTCAGGCAGTAGAGTTAATAGAACTAAGGGTATTTTTTTTGAGAACAGAACTAGACTTAAACGTTTGGAAAGGAAAATTTTCATCGCTTAAAAATGGTCACTCTTACTGTTTTTTTGCATTTATCCATGGTTTCTGGGCTTTATTGATGACATAAATAGATAAAATTATTTAACATATTTCTCTCTGATATTTGGTTTTATTTTTTGTAGACATTTGGACATTTTCACAAAAAATTCTCCCTTTAATATTCAGCTGAGTTCAGCTATGTGCCATGCCAGTAATATTAATTGGCTGGGCTTGCTGTTTAGAAATTTGCACCACTGATTAAGATATTTACTGGAGCTTGTGTTTGACTGTAATAGATTTAGTCGTAACAGAACAGGATATAAAGAAATACACCTAGGAAACAGTTTGGAAGCAACAAGAATGACAGGTGGCCCTACATAAAATTTTCTAAAAAGTATTATTAGACTGCTCTTGCTAAAAGACTTGCCTTATCTACAATTTTTTTATTTTAAGGACACCTGGTGATTAAAAAAATGACAAAGTTTATTTTGAGTACTGTGCTTGAAAAAATTTTTCATCTACTGTAGATTTCTCTCTCTCTCTATATATATATATGGAAATAAAAAAGCAGTTTTTCAGCTGCACAAGTCTGCCAGTTTCAAACAAGAAAATCCTCATCTCCACCTCAACATGATTATATTATGTACAGGGTTATGTATATAAAGCATGCACAAAATTGTTCTGTCTTTACTTTCATGTTCTCTGTGCCAAATTCAATTTGGATTTATTAACTACAGTCTGATTTGATAGTAGTCTATGGACCGGGAAAATATTTTTGGTGGAATTTTAACAGTCACATCACATTATGTAACAAATGTATTGTGTCATGTACTGTTCTTTCAATTTCTAGATGTTTGACATGATGTAATGTGATCTGAGATATAGTAAGTGATGTAGAATAATGCTTCATGCAGTGTGTCAGAAACATGTTTAATGTTCCTGAATGTTCTTTAGCTTTATGTCCATTTTACTGATCTGGAGTGGTAAGTAATCCGTTAGTAAAAGTGCAGGTAAGGCAAATGTAGCAAAAATATCATGGGAAAAGGCCTGTGCAGGTATTGCTGTAATGAGTGGCTTCATTACGTTTGGATCAGACCTATAATATTTACATTTATATTGTATGTAGTCTGCCTGATAGCAGACATTTACTTTACCAGGTAAGTTGAATGTGTTTGTTGCAAGGATTACTTGAGATATACCAAACTTCCATATTATGCTGTCTCCCATAAATAGCTCAGCCCTTTCTTGAAATTCAGAACATGCTCTATCATGCTTTGCATTTTTATCTTGCTCATTGAAAACTGGAATTTCACATCCTGAACTCTGACTGAAAGGAAATATTAGGTCAATACATATGACCAGAAGTCTGACGCTGTGCTTGGCTCTGGATTGTGAAAGCAGTCAAATCCTAACATTAAGATCTGAGTTTGTTGCGTTCCAGTCACTTCTCAAAGTGTATTTAAACAAATGATTTCACCAATATCATCCTTCCCCAGTTGCTTTCGTCAGCCATGTAACATCCCAGATTCTTCACTTCTCTTCCAGAGACTTTTAATTCTTTTAGACTGCTTGTTTACTGACAGCTGTTCTCTTCTTACCTACTTGTTTTCAAAGGAGAAATTAAAATTTTAAACTATCTATTTGCAAAATCTTCATTTAATAGATGGGTTCACTGGTGACAACCAGGAAGTTGTCATTCTTTCTTCTTATGTTAGAATGCAAATCTAGTGAGAGTAACCAGGGGAATAAGGAATTTTCTGTACTCGAAAGCTACACAAGTGCATGCTGAAGGCATTGCAGGCTCCTTGTTATCTGTATATCAGTGGAGCACTGTGCAAACAGAATATAAAAATAATGCATGTGAAAAGGAAAAGGAAGGAAGGGTATGCATTAATGTAAATTTACTAAAAAGCCCTCAGAATTATTTGCATGAAGTAACGTGGAAACTGAGAGTATAATAGGTATGGAGACCTTTTCCTGGCTTTTTGGTGATTGTTTGTGCTTAGTGTAGCCCTGCAGATATCAAACAGATGTGAAACTGTTTTCAGTGATCAGAAGTTTCCTGCTGCATGCAGATGTTCAGTTCACAGCTGTGTGGGGTAGACACAAAGTTGGTGTTGAAAACTGAAGAGAAACTTGTGATCTGTATAGCGTGCTTTGAAAATATAGGCAAAGTCACGCTAGATAGTGCTGAACTTGATGAAAAGATTCTGATTAAGTGTTAATGCATAGGAAAAGTGAGAGAAGTCAGTGTTTTGTGACTCTCATTTGTCAATCCATAGTTACTCCAAAAAGAAACAAATAAACAAAACCTTTGGATTTCTGCTTTCAGTTGTAATATGACTTGGGTAGGCTTTTCCTTACATATTTCTATATCTTCTTCAAGGGTCCTACTCCTCACTGAGTTACTCATGTCAGGCAAGCTTTGCATTTACGTTGTCTTTTAATACCTTGTGTACAGTGGCAGTAGCTTGTGATGAGATACAGTGAAATCCTGAGAAACTCAACGTGACAAAGGGCAATCCTGTTATTGCAGGAGCTGACTCTCCTGCACAGTGTAGTGAAGTTTTGGTATGTCTGTGCAATGGAATATTTTCCAAATATTAACTAATGAAGTGGGGAAGCAGATGAGGAAGCAATTCGTGGGACTCCTGCGTGGAAATCCCATGTGGCAGAATTGAGGTTTTGCTAACTGTGGGACTGTAAGATGGAGAACTTCACTAGAAGCAGATAATCTTCAGCCTTCAAAGAGCTGTAGTTATTCAGCTTGTAAATTTCTATATGGAGAGGAAAAATTTAATTTCCAAAACGTCCCAATACTATGTGTGGTAAGCCTTGTATTATGGTTTGGATTATGAGGAACATCTGCTTTTCCTGATGTTTTCAGCCAATGTAATGATTTCTTTCAGGGTTTTTTTGTATTCAAATTTATAGGGAAATTTTAATTAAATGGCATGCTTAATTCTGAAAGAGCCACTGGTTGCCAAAAGGTTAAGTTAAATAATGTTACACCTTAATGCGATGTTTGCTACAGTGATATATCACCTGTGCATGGAATTGGAAAAAAAGTTGGTTTTACAAAACTAAGGTAGTTGTATGTTGTGTGTTTGCTTAGAGGTAAGGAAAAGATCAGGTTGTGTTTTGTCCTGGTTTTGTGCTCAAATTAATTTCTTTTTCTTTCCTTTTAAGTATTTTTACCTTAGAAAAGGTCTAGAACATTTATATTGTCTGATGCAGGGAGTCTGACAAGATGGAACTGAGTATGAAGGAGAAGCACGAAGTGGAACAGTACACAGCTGGGTTCAAACTATTTGGCTACGATTTGGTAGTTGATAAGGCCCACTCAATTCCCAAGCAGCAATCTGACAAAGTCTTTTCTGCCCAAGTCTCCTGTGTGGAGATGATGGATGAGAGGGGAAAAGCATTTATCTGAAGTGAAAGGGTTAAAAATGGAAGGTCAGTACCTTTCTGAGGGTATTCTTATAGTATCATATTTACTTACTGCAAACTGTCATAACCCTTGCAGTAGCTTGCAACATATCTGTATTGCTTTAAATAAAGATGCTCAGATGGTAAGATTTTAAAGAGTGTCACAGGAAGGGAGATCAATTTTTTCGTAAGGATGAGTCAAACAATGTTGGGTTGGTTTTGGTTTTTTCTTCTTTTCATTAAGTAACAGCAATAGCAGGAGCTGGAGTTAAAGGAAAAATTTACAAAGGAAACACTTCTTTTCTTACAAGTGGCATACTGTGTTGCATTTTAATGCTTTGAGTGGAAGAGTCATCAAGAACAAATCCAGAAGGAATGTTCATGTAAGGCTTCAGCAAAAATAATGTTTTACATTGATACATTTTCAACTTTCAAACTGACAGAAGCATGTGTGGAATAGTAGAGTCTGGATAGTCTGAGATACTTCTAGATATATCTCGGGGCCTTTTGTGATAGACTCCACTAGAGTAATTCACACTGTCCTTGCTTGTATTCAAGAAATATACAACATAGGTGAAATGAACTTTAAACTGTTTTTCTATGGAAATTTTGGCCCAACATGGCCCAAGCGTTCTTATGCAATTCTCCAAAGTGTCAGCTGTGTACAATACTGCTCACGCTGGCTCACTATAGCAGCTGCTCTTGAAGACGTCTTTTTTCCATGTCTCCATTCTGAATATTGCTATGTCGGCAGCTGGTTGTATACCATTCTGTACCGCTAGCTTGAAACCCCAGGTCATTTCTGTGGGAGCAAAGGACAGCCGGGGATGTCAGCTTTTGTATTCATTACAGCTGTTTTTCAAATAGCTTTATGCTTTTTTCTGTATGCATTTTATACTTTCTTTCTGTCAGTATTCTGTATCATGTATTTCTATACAAGTAAACATGAAATATCAGTCTCTGTTAGTTTGTCTTCCAGTAGTAGGTTGGCTTTTTGGTTTTTGGGCTCTTCCAAAATGATTTTCAAATGAATCAGTGGAGTAGAATGATTTTCCTATTGTATTAAATATAATAAACAAGTAGGCAGTAATTAGTCTTTAGGGAGATTTCCATATATCTATTCAAATGCTAAACTGCACAAAGGACAAAAACTGTTGAGAAGGTTTGAGCATGGTTCTGTGGGATTTGAATACCTTTTCTGTTACTTTTTTTCCTTCAAGTAAACTTGACACAAATTACTTTTTGGAATTCAGTAGAACTGATGTTCTCTATTCTCCTTTTGAACTCTGCTAACATTTAACCAAACTCATCTTGACAGTTTACCATATCTCTCTGGATTTACTGAAATCAACATGACTCTCAGTCACTTGACAGGAATTGGTTTAATTTGCAAGTGTGAAATGGTTGTTGCCAGCTCTAAGTACATAATGTATCTGGAAAAACAATTTTTATTTTTAGGCCCATGACAAAGATACTTTGCACTACACACAGCACATGCTTAGTGAGTTGAAAACAAAACAGAAGGCTATCAGTCTCTAAATTTGGATAAGTACTGTAAGGATCACTCTATTCAGGGTACTAACTTATTGATTAAACATGTAGACCATTTACCAAGTACACTTGACAGTTAATCAATAATTCTTTGCTCTATTCACCAGCATTATCGATATTTAACATTCCAAATAAAACCTACCTAATTTTATTTGTGCTATATTACTTCTATAATGAAAAAAGATTTAATAATCTGTCAAAAATTACTTTATAGACTGTGATGTTTAGGCAACTCACTTAAGATGTGGACATCAAGATTCAGGTTTCAAAGAGCTTTGAAGTAGCAATAATATCTCCATATCATGTGAGTTGTGCTGCAATTTTGTTAAATCTTAGTAACATTTAATTCTGCTTTCTTGAAATTCTCCATGGCTATTAACATAGATTTGATATTCTTTTCTGAAAGATCTTAATCATCAGCTGGTTTTTTGTTGCATAGTGTATGTAGCACACTGCAATTTGGAGGTGGATGCATGTCAGAAATGTGTAAGGAAGCGATTCATAGTTATACTCCATACTTCATGCAAAGACACTTCTGAGACTTTGGTGAGATACAGTTCAGTCTTACTGGGTTTGTAGGTACTTAAGTGGTTGTGCAGACTTAAGAGGAGTTTGATGTAATTTCTGTTGTTTTCAAAACAACTTACACTTTTCAATTTATATGAGCTATTGAAATTCTTCATAAGCAATTCCTATATGATAGGGAAATAATTGTCAAACTTCAGCTAACAATGAGATGTGATTTAGTATGGCTGAGAGATGTTAAACTACAGGCAACTGCTCTCTACATCCTTATGCACCAATTTCTAAGGAAATGGAGTGTTTCCGTCTGGTATTTTTTTCCCAATAGTATCATGTTGAAGCAAGTGACTGTTTTAAAATTATTGAGCATATATTCTTTCCAGGAGAATGAGAATATTAGTGTGTCATCACATCAAGTCTAGAGCTCATGTATACTGTAGTATTTTGTTAAGAGAATTTGGATTAGGAAATAAGAAGCACAAATGTATAACAATGTAAATAGTATGTTAATGTCTAGAATTTACCATCAGCTTCTTTTCATTTTTGAGAAATCCTTTTCAGCATCTATCTAAAGCATTAACTGTGAAGTTTAAGCGAAAACACACAATTCCTAAAACTTCATTCATACAGGCATTAACAGTGTATGCAATATTCCAAATACAATATAACAGCAGCTGTCTGCTGGACTGATAAATGACTGACAAAATACCCAAAATAATACACTTGGGTCAGATATTCTTTAACAAATGTTCAGTATATATGAATTTGTCTAAAAAGTGATCATTCTGTAGTCTGATGTTCTAATAATTCTTCTACTAATCTTCACTCATTCTTGTAGTAGTTTTAAATTCTAAGATTTAAAAATGCTTAGTAACACTTTATAAATAAGAATGCTGATGCAACGAAATAATTGAGATTATTGTGAAATTTTACATCAGTTATGTTTTATATTTGTATGCAACTCAGAATACAACTTTCAGACATGGGCTCTTCTCTCTGCAAATCCAGGAGCTAAGTGGACTTGTTGCATGAGTTGATCTTGTGTTTAGAAAGGTTAGAAGTTGATTGGTTTTCAGTTTCACTAAAAAGAAATAATCCCTGACAGATTTTTCATTACCTTGAGACATTGTCAACAGAAGAGGGTTTTTCTTATCTAGGTCAGTCGATTTCATTTGATAATAGAACGGTACTGTGGTTTGCAACTGGCATTATAATGTCACGGAGGACATGCTATCAAGAGTTCAGGCCTAAGCCATGACATAAATGTACACAAAGGTATGATTTGTCATAGGTTGTGTTGTGTGTAGTAGTGTAATTAGTAACTACCAAGGCTAGCAATACTGATTGTGTGACTGCGGAGATCTTAGCATGACACACCCATTTGATATAGTCTATGCTAGACTGTATTTCCTTCTAGAAAATTATGGCTGACAGAAATAATCCATGCAGGCTAAGTTAAAATTGGCTCAGATATGCCCAACATTGCTATGATCTACCTTTACTTGGCTGAGGAAGGGCACAAATACCCTCAGTTGAGCAACAGATTAGCGGGTGTGAGAGAAGGTCTTTGTTGACTAAAAAGGTGCAAAATGGCTGCACAGAGCTTGAGCAATAGGTAGGTGAGTAGTATCACATTAGTATCACATTTATATATAGTATGCAAATGTATTTCCTGTAAATGTCATGAGATTCCATTTTATTTAACTGACTAATCTCAGAGTGCTATCTAAGAGTATCTCAGGAAAGAAGAGTTACGGTATCATAAGCTTTAATTATAAACCTCAATTATGATCCTTCTGGGCCAGTCTCTGCCATTTTTGTAAATGCTGCTTTTCTCTGCATAAAAACAAAGGTTTTCATTATGTCTTCCTCTTTTTGTAACAGTATTTTAATTAAAAGTTCAAGTGGAACAGGAGCTTAGGGTAGCTAGCAAGTATAGGAACTCACTGTTGAATAACATAAACATGGTGCAACTTTCTCTCAATTAGTCTAATTCTAATATCAGAGCTGGTAACATTCTCCAAATATGTTTTGATTTTGCACCATTTTTTTACTTTGATGGAAAAAGCAAAGCCACTGCCAAAATACGCATAATGTCACTCCGAAGAATGAATTATTAATAAAAACAGTGATAAAGCTTGGCCCTGCTACTGGCAATGACAGAAATTCTGTTGACTTCAGTGGGGTCAGGGCTTGCCTCTCATGACTATGGACAATGCAGGGAGAAAAGGCAGCTGAAAGCTATTTTTGCATTTCACAGTCCTTGGGATGCTTTATATCCCTTTTTAACGCAGAGTTGCTTGAAAGAGGATCATGTTAAGTGCCAAGAACTGCCCCAGTGTCTTCTTGGAAACAATTTCTGATCTCTGAATAAATGATTAGCTGCAAATAGTGTGCTCATATCTGTAGTCTTTATCACCCTTGTTTCCATCATGTGCAGGATTCTCTGTTTCTATTCTACAGAGAAGAAGCTAAACTGACAGCTTTATATATGATTCGTGCTAGATAAAAATTTATTAGAATTCACAATGTGGTTATTATCATTTGGGATATTATGTGCCTGCATAAGTTATTGTATAAAGGATTAAAAGCCTAAAAAATGTTAATAATAAAGCCCCCAGATCTAATAACTTCAGAGATTAGAATTAATTGAATTAGTCTTTGATCTTGGGTGTTAAGTTTTAAAAGAAAAGTTCAGTAGGCATTTGCCATTCTGTTTTCAAAGAACCAGCCATTGCTATGTGTGGGGTTGGAATGCATCTGTACAGTCATCTGTATGGCAAAAAATGGACATCAAAAGCAAAGCTGAAGAAAATTTTTCCATCCTGCTTTGTGTCAAGGCAATCAGAACTGAAGTGATTAATGTTCAGAATTTATAGATATTTTAGCTTTTAATTTTAATTTGAGGAATGTTTGCCGAAAGATCTTTACTAGCTGATGAGGTGGTAATAGTTAAGAGTGGTGAAGGCTTTGCATATGGCTGTCTGAACATTATTATTCCATGGGTTAAAGTAACACCTAAATTATTCAGTGTCCATCTCTCAACCAATTAATATTAGCTGTGTACACTTATTCAAATTGCTCTGTTGTCATAAGCTTCAGGCAGGTAGTAAGATAGGAACTGTTTATTCAAGATTATTATTTTTATGTCAAATCTGTAAAGCTATTTTATTTAACATTATTCTGTCATATATATTTGTGTCTAATGCAAATGCCCTCAATTTTCTTTTTCAGTTACACAGTTGTGTAAGTAAGGTGTTATGCTGCTACAAAAATCCTGGTATGATAGTCAAAGAAGGCTCTATCTCCTGTTACTTTCCTTACAGAATCGGAAGTGGTAAACATATATCTTCTCAGCTGCCTGCTTTGCTACAAGTCATGTTTTTGCAGATAACTTTGTCTTTATATTTGTGTTGCTTTTTATTATTCAGAAAAGCTGTAAAAACTCATTCATTGCTGAGTGAATATAGTGAATCCCAAACAGAAATATTTCTTTCTGTCAGATGGTGATGTTTTATCTGAAGAGGTTTACAATTACCAGGAAAGTTGGAAAAAGAAAAAAAAACAAAGGAAAAGAAAAGAAAGGAAAGGCAAAACCAAAGCAAAGCTACAGGAAATGAATATTTAGGACATAGTCTTGGATATTTGTGGCTGTCCGAGTTGTGCCATGCTACCTGACGGTATCTTAGCAACTTTGAAAACCTATTAAAACATCTTTAATTATATCTCTTACCATTCACTTTTGCCTGCAGTGCGTCTCCAAGCATGTCTTTGCATTTGTATATGCCTGTATCTGACAGTGGAATTTACTAAATTCCTGCATTATATTTGCTGTGATAATTAGTAAAGCACAGTGAATATTTCAGAATGAATAATTTATCCCATTAATTTATCCTCTTAAGTAATATATAAACAGGATTCAACAATTTTTTTTTTTCTATTTTAAATTATGGATCAGTTGCAAGCATCTCTGTGAAACATGGATTCCTTCATCTTTTCAGTTGCGATGATTACTTTTGTTTCTTCGGTTGAATTGTATGATAGCATTGTTTATTTCATTGTCTTTAACAGCTACCTATTTATTAAGTTAAATATTTTGATAAATATAGGCAGATTTGAGATATGCTTCAATACATGGCTGAAATGAAGCTTTCCAGTAGCAAAGAACTATGTCCTTGCATTGAGAAAGAACTTAGTATTTTCTATGTTCAAATCTGTAGGGGATCTAATTTCTTCTCTCTCCTTTTATTTCCTAGTTTTCTCTGTTCCCTAAATATTAGGGTGCTCTCAAGCTTCCTATTGCTATATACCAACTAGGTCCCTGAATGGGAAATGCAGATTCTGGGAGGACAGAGGTGAGAGAGAAGAGTGGCGTAGAGATACACGCTAACCAGATTACGTTTGATTAGGCTGACTTGTAGTCCTTCAGATGTACCCTGTTTAACCTCACTGTAGTTCCTCCTGCATTATTGCCTTGCATGCCATTGCAACACGCCACAGATAGCGACCTTCTGTGCCCAGTGCCAGAACTGTGTGTGGTGGGCAGCACCCTGCAGTGTTCCTGCTCCTGTCTTGCGAGGGTACATAAGGTAGGCTGCTCCCAGCCTCCGGGATTCAGTGTGAGTGACAGGACAGAGTTAGCCTAGCAGTTTGGAAAAGCTTCCCATCTAGCCTCCATAGGTGAAGTGATCATTAAGATAGCCTGCTCAATGCAGATTTTTGGGTGAGCAGACCTTTGCGTATCATACATCAGTATGATTTCTAAATGGAGAAATACCATTTTCACGCAACTATATTTCTCTGAAACAAACCTCGATACCCTCATACGTGCAATTATGCAATCTCATATGTAATTAGCAATCTCAGTAAAGATTGGGTAAGTAAAAGGCATAAAGGACCTGATTTACCCTGACATTAATAGGTAGCATTCTCTTTGGCTTCAGTGAGTTTTGCATCTGCCTGCTGACACAGAGCTTAGACACCATGACTCATTGTGCCATTAAACAATTATGACATGGGAAATTAGAAAAAGGTACAAACACTCAGGAGACTTCTTTATCTTTTATGATGCATGAATATCCTAGAAGTGACTGCTGCTGCTGCTCTCTCCCCTTTTTTACACTAAGATATTCCTTTGGGTTGCATACTGGAGTATGAATTTGTCCTGTGACTATCTCCCACTAAAACATAGTCTTTTGATACCTTCCTGGGAGAAAAAGAAGAAGAAAAAATCCTCTAAAATTGGAGGTCCTGATCCCCTTTGATCATAGCTGATAGAGGTAAAGTACTTAGGTCTGACAAAAGTTCTTTAACTGATTGGCAAATATAATAGGAGTGCATTTAGTAGAATAGTCTGCAAAAACTGAGGTCAACCACTGATGTTATGTTATCTCTTAGATCTAATAGGAAAACATCTATTTTGGCCCTGAAAGAAAAATGTGGTTACTGTCAATCTAATCTATGTTAAAATCACAAAAGAACTGAAAAAAATGGTGCACTAGTGAAACTGTTCAGTGTGGCTGGTGAAACTTTTACATTCAAGAACAAGAAATGCTCTAACGATAAAAATCTTATGCTTGTGCAGCTCCTTTACTTTTTAGTCATTCAAGAAAATGAAACTCATATTGCAGTGGGGGTAATGTCTATAGATCTTAATGTCTTCTTCCAAATGAAGTAACTGTATATGGTACTCTGTATATGATCATACATATATATGACTGCATATTAATAAAAGCAAGAAGACAATAAGCATATTTTATACCTTGAAGCACATTAAACGATAAAAGGTCTACATGAAAACAGTTAATGCAAAATTAAATATGTAAACTAGTGAGACAAGAAGGCCTGTCACTTAAGTTAGTTAAAAACCCTCAGGCTGGAAGGCAGTTCACCAGAACCAGAGAATCTCAATTTTCCACATGACAGGCTACCATCTCATTTATAATGATGTTTTAATCATAAGACATCCTTTCTTTTAAAAGGAAAAAAAAAATCCAAGTTCTAATGAGCAAGACTTACATTGAACAATTCTGTCATTTCTCCCTTTAGCTGACAGATATTGCTGTTGGATTGCAAAGTTTCATTTAAGAGAAAGTTTCATGATAAATGTTTCCAATGTGAACTAGTGAGTGGTAGTCAGCTGTGATTATCCTTCAGTTCATTACAGTCATGCTTCTAACTTTCACTGCTGACACCCTATTTCTGAAAAGTATTTGAACTCAATTGAATTGTTCCTTTTTGATCTGAAAGGCAACGTCAAACTGGAACCTTGAAAAGAGATCCTACCAAAATAGGTTGCATAAAGTTTTATTAACTTCTTTATGAGCAAATATAATTAGAAATTAAGGAAACATCAATCATGTTCCATGTCATCCTTACTGTTTGAAGAAAGTGGGGCTTAAGTCAGATTGCTATAAATAACTTCTTCTCAAAGTTGGTTTATTGAAAAAATCCATTGTCTGTGAGGATGTGAAAGCAGTAAGGTATTTTGTGGGGTTTAGATAACTTAAATATTTTAATTAACCATGATAAAGGAAGTAGCACTGAAATCCTGAAAAAAAAATGTTGGAGTGCTGTAATAAGCAAAACAGGTTGTATAGTGTTGATATAGTGAGTGTATCAAAGTAAATTAGTTGGCTAAGACATAGAGATGTTTTTAAAACTCTTATCCCAAAGCTTTATTAATGGTGATATACATGTATGTGGAAGCTAGCTAACTAATTATAGCAATGTGCTTTAGCATTACTAGAGCTACTACGTGAGTTTTTAAAAACTTCTTCAGTGCTTAGAAGTTCAACCTGCAGTCCTCTACTGTTTTGGGTAAGCTATTGGAAATTACTCAACATGTACCTTGATTCAAAATAAGGATGGCCATCACAGGTGAGGCATGAGTGAATATATCAAAACTGATTTTATTTAATACTTTCAATTTTGTCTGATTGATCAAATAAGCCACACAGTATTGTATCTATCCACGGATGGATGAACGTGGACAAAGCTGCAAAATTGTTGTACATGGAAATATAACCGTTTTTTTAATGTACAAATCATTCATACAATTGTATGAACATTTGTGATAAAAACAAACTTTAAAGAGTAAATCAATTGCTTATAGAAAAACTCATTATGATTCTGCAATAGTATACTTAAATTTTTTGTTTGTTTCAAGTCAGCCCCTTATCACATTGGGACACACACAAGCAAACAGATTCACTGATATCAAGGGAAATATTGTTGCCCTATGCAAAAGTTCTCTTACAGAGCCCTCAGTTGAAAGAGCGCCCAGATACTATCCTCTAAATTTACTTCCCTTTAGCTCATGCAGCTAGGATGATACACTTCAGAAGACTTATGGCTATTTTATTCTGCACTTCAGTTAACTCAGGACCTGAAACTGCTGATTTGACCATGAATTGCTAGGTGTAATTTAGATTTGTTCTAATGTTATTAAAACTTAAGGCAGTGTCTGTAGCTGTTTAAACAGTGTCAGGGCTGGAGGAACATGAATGTGGTGCTATCTTTTTCTTTCTCTTGTCTTTGCTAAGTAGTAGCAGGTATTGACCCAAGATAGTAGGAAACAAAACATAAAAATACACCAAGGTCTAAACTCTGAGACATATATTGGGAGTACTAATTCTTCTGCAAATTCCTTTAATTTCTAATAATAGATAAATATTTAGATATCTTAAGTTTAAAAAAAAAGAAAAAAGTAAGTAAATAAACGGAGTGGGTAATAAGCAAACATTTAGCCTGATTGTCTGAAATACTGTGTACACTTTCCACTGACACACAAAGTGGGTGCTGGGTACATCTCAAAAGATGGTATTCATTGTACAAGATTGGACTAATAAGAATACCAGAACAAACAGATTTAAATGGTTTGAAAAGAAAGCAGTATCTGAAACAGAGTAGTAGTAATTTTAACTTAAATGTCTCTTCAGTCACCATCACCTACTAAGTAGCTATTTAAGCTTTTTCTTTCTTAGCATTTTTGTCCCTTTCATTAATAGGGCAGATTGGCTGAGTTGAGAAAATTCTGTTTTCTCTGTTTCTATAACAGGCATCTGGGAATTCCTATAATTGTTTTAAAGCAAAAAATCTGATACTTACTTGTGCTTGATTTCACATCTTTTTTCCTTGGGAATTGAAATGTTTTTTAAACTAAAATCTTGGGGGAAATGTATTTTACCTAATGATTGACAGGGAGTTACCAGTATTATAAGATAGAGGATAGTATAAAAATAAAAATTGGTAGTGGTGTAGAGAAGAACTTGTTCAGATTAACTGTATTTGTAAAAGTGATTTTTCATTCTAAAAGGCTGCAAAAATATTCAAAATTCAGTTGTTCTTCAGTAAAATAAAAGTTGAAAGTGTTTCTATTAAAATTAATTAGAAAATGATGCTTTGTCTTCCTACAGCTGGCCTCAGGGTGTTTTTAAGATTTTAAATTAAGTTCTAAATATAACTGAATTCTGTAACTTTTAATCAATGTCAGTTTAATACAGCCTCATAGAGCTTTGCTAAAAAAAGTGTTATGCAAACATAGACACAGTAACACTCCACCCCAACTAGTTCTGTTTACAAGGTATTTATTCACAGTAATACAAATGGGCTTTCACTACTTCACAACTCATGACTCGGCTGAATTCAGTGGCAGACATATACTTGGAATATGTGAGATAATCAGTGAACTAACAGGGCATTCTGTTCTCAGGCAAAAATCTTGCTAAATGAGCGGGAGCTGTTATAGTGGTAGACTCTCTATATTTTGCAATAGTATCAGTTATTGATGCTCTGTATCTTATGATCCCAAAGTGCTTCACTGATGGTGTTCTTCTAAGAAAGCTGTTGTGGTTTTGTTTTGGGTGTTTTTTCTATTCCATAGGTGGGAAAGGAAATAATAATGGTAATAATAATAATAATAATAATATGACAATAATAAAAGGATTGGAATATACAAAATAAGCAATGCACAATGCAATTGCTCACCACCTGCCAACTGATGCCCAGTTATTTCCTGAGCAGCTATTCCCCCAGGCTAACTCCCCGCAGTCCATATACTGGACATGACGTCACATGGCATGGAATACCCCTTTGGCCAGTTTGGGTCAGCTGCTCTGGCTGTGTCCCCTCCCAGCTTCTTGTGCCCCTCCAGCCTTCTTGCTGGCTGGGCATGAGAAGCTGAAAAATCCTGGACTTAGTCTAAACACTCCTCAGCAACTGAAAACATCAGTGTGTTATCAACATTCTTCTCACACTGAACTCAAAACATAACACTATAGCAGCTACAAGAAAGAAAATCAACTGTATCCCAGCTGAAACCAGGACAGAGGGCTGTCTCTGGACTAATTATATCAGTGATGCTAACTACTTCTATCTGCATATGGTAACCTTGCTGACTTCTCTTTGGATGCCACAAACAGAATTTCTGAAGCTCTGATGACAGTGTAAATATAAAAATCCTTCTGAAAAATATTAGTTTACACATGCTACTTTGTGTCTATATGGTAATCTTCATCCAGTGTTTTGAATGGCATGGGCAACACTTGTTAAGGAACCTACCCAGCATGACTGGGATTTATAAACCTCCTAAAGCTGAATAAAAGATAACTGAAATCCAAAGCTAAGGAGCTCAGATATATACAATCAGAAAGGGAGGAGCAGGTTCAAGTGGCTTTGCTGATAGCCTAGGGATTTCGGTAGTTTGGGTTCAGTCTCCTACTCTTCACAGATGTGCAGCCTTTGGAAAGACTGGCTGACCCAGGTTCATTCCACTTCAACACTTTTGTGAGGCAGCTTAGAAGTGGATTCACTCATGAGATTGAGAAGCACCTCCAGAGGGTATGTCAGATATTAGGTGTACTGAAATGCCCTGTGTATGAACCTCTCTCTTTTTTGATGTGGGAGCAGCATTAAGCTGCTTTGTTTCTGCACCACAGTGCACTGGTCAGGACTGGAGGGCATCCTCCTTCTAGGAGTTTAGTTGGCCAAGTCAGAGTTTAGCCGATTGGGTCCAAGGTCAGCTCCTTTGCTGACCAGAGCTATGTTAAGGAAAGCAGCTGTGTGGCAGGTATGTCTGTGTCTGGTCTCGTTCTGACCCTGACCCAGACCTGCTGGCTCGCTTTCCAGGCTTGGCCTCACCCTGCCCTGTCACTGTGGGCTTTCTGGGTAATCACTAGATTGTGCCCAATCCTGACCACTGTCTCTGGCCCTGATCCTGACCTGAACTTGCAGCTCTGCATCCTGGCTACTTGTTGGTAAGATCACTGCCTTATTATTGTGTTCTGCTCCAGGCTTACCTCTCCGTGTGGAGCAGCTGGCCCTCACTGCTCCCTGACATGCTTGAAGTTAGGTGGGATCAATCGGGGCCTTCGTTTCTCTATCATTAGTTGTCCAGACAGAGGACATTAGGCAAGCGTAGGTAAGTTTGAGGCACTCAGCCTCCATATCAGTACCTCGTTGTTACACAGCACTGTAATAGTACTACATAATAAAGCCTCACTGTTTTACAGCACCATAAGAGTACCATGATAATATACACAATGTAAATAGATATTGCAGCATAAAAAGTTTGTGTTTGACATTTTTTTAAAGGAGCTAGGAACAACATTCAGTGGAATTAGGTGTGGAATTTAAATTTCTTACTTTCTTGCAGCTTTCTTTAAAAATAACGTATAAATTTAAGAGAACCTGAATTAACTTTTTGCATTTGAAAATCTATGAGATTTAGAATACATTTGTATCTATGTCCAGTATAAACTTGGTGCTTAAAACTGTTTTTTAGCTCAGTGATTTGTTCAAGGTCACATACTAATTGCTGGCAGAGCTAAATAAAGAATCTAGGACTATCTGCTCTAACCAATACATCATACTCATTACTGGTTATTTTTCTACTGACTGGCTCATGGCTCTGGAACACCATGTCTGGCTGGCTGAGTTATTGCTTTCAGGTTTGCAGAAATTCATAAACGTTGAATGCTTCAACAAATAACTACCAATCTAGAGAAAAGAATGGCAAAGTATCCTTAACCTGCCCTTTCTTTATATAGAATCTCAGATTTATTGCCAATTTCATGATGATCTTGGCCAAGCTTAATTTTTTTAGTAGATAAAACTATGACTTCATGATAGATTCCCAGGACTTTGGGAGTTAGGCTAGTGCAACATAGTGCTTCTAGTGCAGATTTTTTTTTTTACTTTTTTTTTTTTTTTAAGAGAGTTTTGAGTAATGACCTGTGATTTATTGGCATACTTCATGAAAAAACCATTTAGCTGTTTCTTTACAGGGAACATGCCATGTGGAATGTGAAATTGTAGGTAGTTGATCTGACTTGGACATGATAGTTTTATTAGAAATCTGGTGTTAGTGATCTTTTTATCTACCTTTTTCTAGCTCTTTGAATGAACTGCTATGACAAGCAAGCTCTCTAATGTTATGTGAATGTAAGAGGAATAATATTTTTGTGAATGTTTATCTGTTAGTAAAAATAAAGTTGTATTTTCTTTAGCTAATCAGAACCTAAAATATAATGACTCAAATTATTTTTGATCCTAATACAGTTAGGCAGCCAAAACTCCTGGGACTGAGCAGAGCTTTGAAACAGACTTGATGCAGATTATTTCTATGCTAATGTCTCTGTTAAATGAGAAGCAGCACCTATGAAAACAAGAAGCGGTTCAGAGGCAATGAAGAGAAAGAGACTATCGTCTTTACGCTTCCTTCCCTGTGTTTCTAATTACTAAATTCAGTTTCAGTAGAAATTGTGATTTACATTCAAGTGCTTGTAGAAATTGGCAACTAAATTACATGACATTAATGCTGTTCAGTTCCAGGCTTTTGTGTCACAGAATTGTCTCTTTGTATATTTTTCCCCATGAATTCCTCAGTCCAGGATATTCTTGTCTAGCTTAACAGTACCTTGAGATACACAGTATGGGGAGCAGTATTGGAATGTTAAGGGACTATTTCCCCTAAAATGGGAGAGATTAATGAAAACTGTAGTATATACTTCTAGTAGCACAGAAGGGAAAAAATCTACCTTTATCCTGAAAATATGCTTTATGAGCTGAAAATATGCTTTCCTATTGGCTATCCAGCCATTAATGGAATTGAAAAGGAATGTTCTTCCTTTCACTGTTGGGAAATTCAGTAAGGGCTGAAATGGGCAGAGTAGAATAATGAAAAGAGATTTGCTTCTCTTCCTCTCTGCTGGGTATGGCTGTCACAATATGATTATCTTGTGTTTCTTTGTGACTGCAAGTAAGACAAAGTGACTTCCCAGCTGTTAACGGGAGACTGACATTGCAGTAGATCTTTTACAGTCAATCAGTTTTCAGCAAAAGCAAAGAGAATGAAAATAAGAAATGGCTAAAAAATTGGGAGGAAAACCTGCAATTTCTGTCCATCACCATAGGCATCTTAACTGCATGTTTGCAAGCACCAGAAAGCTTCAGGAGATTGATTTTGCACAGCATTAATAGGATTAGATGCAGTCTGTCTTTGTTTTGACATGTTTCTTTTTTGGACCTTTGTAATGGGAAAGAGGTTTCTCAGACTTTGGTCTCAACAGTTCAGAGAGGCACATAAAGCACCTCAGGAACTCAGAAAAGCTCGTGCTTTTGGTATGAAAATACATCATCCATGAGCAGATTGCTTACTGGGTTATACTTTGGGTCTGAATAAGGTACGTATGTAAGGACTTTACACTCAAGTACAAGTATCAGTTATCTGATAACCTGTACTAAACCAGATGGGCCAGATAATTATTTACAGCTGGGCAATATGTTGCTGGTGATAGCTGGAGTATTACATTCAGTTTTGGGCTCCTTAGTTCAAGAAGGGTATTGACAAACTGGAGAGGCCGTACATACAGAGCCTAGAGCACGTGGCCTATGAGGAGAGGTTGAGGGAGCTGGACTTGTTTAGTCTGAAAGATGAGACTTAGAGGGGATTGGGCAGTTTGCAACTATGTGAGGAAGAGTCGCAAAGACAGTGAAGCCAACTCTTTTACATAGAGGCAGGGAGTAAAGCAATGACCAGGAGCTACAAGGTCATGCTGGAGAGATTCATAGTGCACATTGGAGACAACTTCTTCAGTAGGATGGTAGAGGAGTATTGTAATGGGTTACCTGGAGAGTCTGGATGTTTTAAAGACTTAGCCATACAGGGCTGATCTGATTTTGTACTGCTTCACACAGAGGTTCCTTCCAACCAGTGTTTCTGTGATTCCATAATTTTAACTCGTATTGTTAAAATATTAAGATGAGATGAAGAAGAAAAAACTAGAAGACATTATTGATATTCATTGCATTCTCTTGATTGTTTCTTTTTTACATAAGAGAGTTTGTAGTAGACAGAGTCCTCTTACTGGTTGTGTAAGAAAGGAAAAAAGTCAAAAAGTAAAAATGTTACAAAGGGGATGATACCGTATGTCTAGATTTACTTTCTTTCATTCCTATATCTATTTTCTTCTTGAATGTTAAATGAATGTAGTATTGTGCTTACCCTTATGCATACAAAAAAATGATAATACAGTGCATTTGTGGTAAGATATTTAGTAAGTGGCGAGGTCATAATTTCTTTCTTTATACGGAATGTAATACAGTGTTAATCTAAATTTGAAGAAGGTACTGCTTATTATGAATTTTCAGTATCTATTAGTAGTTGACAAATTAATTCATACAGTAGTTGTTAACCATTGCTGAAAGTCTTCTTTAGAAACAGCCTGTAGAGTAGCATGAAAGTGAGGTTAAATTATAACCTGAATTTATCACAGAGCATTGCAGAACCTGAAGTACTGTATGTTGAACTGAAGAGACAAAACTCCATCATTCTGTTCTTGACTGTATATACTGAAAATATCTTAAGTCCCGCAACTGAGAAGTTTGCCAGACATTGTTATCAATGGACATTCATTTTTGCCCACATCAGAGACCTACCTTTAGCAGATGAGAAGATAAACAATGTTCTTTTAACCTCTGAATCCAGCTTTACGATGCTAATCTGTAATGCATTAATTGCCTTTTTAATTCAAGATCCCAGTTACTGGCTCCCCAACTGTGCAACTTAGATGCTACTGGTTAAACAAGAGTAAAAGGTCCCCTGTATTTTTAACGAGTTGTCTGTATTCACCAGTTCAGGCTTGTCCTAAACCAACTTGCACATACCTCAAAGAGAATCCTTTTAATGCAACTTCCATGGTGAATGAATTTTTAATCATTAGAATATAATTCAGTAAATATTATTATATAAGGTCGATCTATTTTCTAGATGTAATTTACTGTATTTGAATGAATTTCTTCATTCTTTCTTGCAAGTGAAACAGGATTATGATATAACAGAAATCCTTTTGTGGGGACAAATACAATGTCAAACTCCCTCCCTCAACCCACTTTTCCACCTCTGCTGTCTGTTCAGGTAACATGCTCAGCGCTTGCATCTGAATTACAGAGGCAGTGGTTAAATGATCCAAGCTAACTGAAAATCTAGTCTCTCCCATGTGTGAAGAGAAAATGGAAGCATGTCATCTGCGTTAGACTCACCATAAATTTGATTTTTCAATTGGATTGCTGTAGATTTGACAGACGGCCTTGTTTTCTCATTTATTTAAGCAGTATCATCATGGTTAAAAGTTTTGAATATACATCTGATTTTTTTAAAGAAATATTCTCATTTTTGTTCTCAATTTGACATCCTTCAGATCTGCATTTAGCAGCACTTAACAATGCAAAACTTTAATATATTATTATAAAAATTATATGAGCTTTGGGTTGCAAGAAGTCATAGCTCTAACTAGAACATTATTTACTGGGTCACAAGCGTAAAAGTTAATGTACCAGAGCTTCTATCTTTCTCTTTCTTTGGATGGATTGTAACTGTAATGAACCTTAACTGATTTCTATTCATCTGGCTTTTAACTGCTGAGATTTGCAAAGAGA
>JANHGO010000044.1:5455417-5516246 GCA_024606505.1 Aquila spilogaster | reverse complement strand
TGGATGGATTGTAACTGTAATGAACCTTAACTGATTTCTATTCATCTGGCTTTTAACTGCTGAGATTTGCAAAGAGAATTAAAGATAAGACCCTTTATGTTGTCATCTTTTCTCCTTTCATTTTAGTTAATAATTTGAATCACACATTTCTGTTTAACCAGATATCCAGGGCATGAACAATAATTTCAATAACCTCCAGAGTGGCATCACATTGAAATGCAATGCAAAGAAAAGAAAAGAAAAATGAACCACCACATGTCATGATGTGTTAAGAACAGTAGGACTCAAAACTATTACTGCTTTTAGTAGTTCAGTGCATATAAGTTTAGTAGTCCAGTACGACTAGCTACCTAAATAAGAAAAACAGAAAATAAGTAGTAATTTGAGTGAGTGGCTTAAATCTGAATATTGATTACTCGGTCTCTGATGTGTATTTGCAGCTTTGTGGAAAACCACACTTGAGTTACTGAAGCTGTGTTTAGATTTGCATTTATGTACACAAGATGTAAGAATTTCTGAGGGTGTGCCCTAAGGTTCTTTGTTCCTCAGTAGGCTATACCGCTGATCCTTTTCCAGACAATGGTGGGAGAATTTTTGTGTCCTTCTCTCCAAATGTAAGGAAGTACTGTAGGACAGCATTAGAGAGCTGTCAATACTTGGACATTGTCATCTCTGTCTTCACAGTCAGTAGGCTACTGAATTCCTGTGTGCAAGCATCTTTCAGTTTTACCTTCTGAGTCAGCTCAAGTGTAAAGAAATGCTGAAGTGAGGTAAAAGGATAGTGTTTAGAGCAGATGCATCTTAGGAACAGTGCCAGAGTGATAACACTGAATTCCATGTAAATCAAGGCAAACTTCATTATAGGTCGGTATGGTTATACGGGTGTTAAAGTTCTTGGAAGTGACACTGAGAGTTGATCCTTACTTTGGTATGTCGGTCCCAGAAGGTTAAGGTAGCAGTTGCACAAGGAAAGTGTCTGTATTCTTTCATGCCGGTCCTCGTGATACTTCTGTGTGCTGCCATAGTTCAAGTCATACGTTAGAAAAAAAAAAAATACTACTACAGATTTAAGAATAATTTATCTTGTATCATCTCAAATAAAATATCAAAATGTTTAGGCAGAGATGTTTTGGGTTTTTTTCTCTCTCAAGAAAATAAGAGAGGCTGAGACATTCCAAAAATTCTTTTGAGCAGTCAGTGTTCATATTTTTGAGGCAGTTCCTGACAACAGACAGCTTTATTTTATATGCAATGCATACAATAATTTAACATCAGATTTCCTTTCTGATTGCTGTTCTTGTGACTGATTTTTATTGATATAATTCTTTTCAGATATCTTACTTGGGTAGTTTTTCCATTTCTTTGTGTCCGGTGCTTGTTCTATTTTATCTTAGTATAATATTTACCTTTTAAGAATTCTGCACAAGTATATGCAAATTCATTTTCTTATATGGATGGTAGTAAAGTCAAATGAACAGTATTTAATCTGGAATTAATGAAATGATTAATGCCTGTGAGTGCTAAATAATTGAGAGATTCATGTATTAGAACTAGTTTCTTCTTCATTTCCTGACATATTTAGACTTTCTCCAAGCACTTCAGTCTATCATTCTGAAGATCCACATAATGTGAGCTAACTAGAACAGAACTAAACCCAATGCAGTCTTTGCAAGAGAAGCAGGAGGGAAAGCAATCATCTGTGTCAGCCCTCCATTTATGCTTCCTTCTCCAAGTCTGGGCACTGAGATGAGTTCTTCCACGTCCCTGAAGATTAGCAGATTTAGATCATTTCAGAGTGGATGAATGTGGAACATGACTTCTGAATTTTCTGGTTAGCATCCTGGTGTACAGGCTATAGGTATTACTTATTACTGCACTTGCTGACAGTGTATTGCATGAAGTCACTAAGAATCTATCTTTTGTTGATAATATATCTGTGTTTCTTCTGATTTTCTTTTTTTTTTCTGCACTGGTATTGTTTGCATTATTTATGTCATTTTGGAGTACTGCCTTTTGAGGAATGCTGTAACACTGAACTATTGTGTCACAACATATTGCCTTTTTTGTTTTAAGAAAGGAGAACTGATGGGCAATACTGAATCCAATTCCCAGCCAAATCTAACATTCTCAAGTTCATAATCCTCTCTCCTGCTCACTTTTCTAACAAAGTCAAAGGTCCAGGTTTTAAAGAATATTTGCAGGATACAAATGTTTGAACAAAACATAGAAGTTAATAGCTAATTCCCAATCTGCATGTTTAAATATCCTGAGAAAAGTTGTTATCATGGGCATTTTCACCTATTTGCAAAATTGTGTCACAGTGACAAAAATAAGATGGAGGCTGATGAATTTATCTATCAAATATGACAAGCAGAATACATTATTTAGTGCTTTTATGTCACTCGCCAATTAAAGCAAGTTGCTGGGGATTTTAAGGAGAGGTTTGGTCTATATATTGAGGAAATAAACACCGAGCCAGATTTTTAAGAAGGATGAATGGGCATGGGTCAATCAATGTCAGCAGACTTTCTGTGATTCACTCAAAGTCTGTGAATCTTTATCTGTACAAAACAACTCACCCCTCTAAAGTAACTTCAGTCTCTGCTTAAAAGCTGAGCAGGTGCCTGTGCTTGTTAGGAGAATGTTAAGTCTAAACTCACCAGAGCTGCTGATTTTGAACCAACTGCTAGGAGAAAAAAACACTCATAGAAGTGATGAGCATTGTCAATTGGAAATAATATTTTTCCTATATAAGCACAGCATTGCATTTCAAAGAAATGTGGATGTTATGCATTCCCTATAGCAGGAGGGGTGAAAAAACCAGACAACACTAGAACAACTTCTGGAGACAAACTGAGATGTGAAAGCATAGGTTTACGCTGGCATGTGTGAAAGCATAGGTTTACCTCTGTGATCAAATAGACTGCTAAGGTTACCTCTGTGATCAAATAGACTGCTAAGGGAACAAGGAATTAGGAAAAGTAGTTTTCATTTGATTTCTCAGATCACAGATTTGACCTGTAAAACGTTTGTATCATTCATCTGCTCTTTTCGGTCATTGTTGAACAATATCCATGGCTGAACGGTACTGCTGAACATGCGTTTTCAATACACTTGAAGCATGCTTGTATTTTTTCATCAGGCAATGGCAAAACCAATGTCACTGTAGGATTTGAAATCACACTGAAGGCAGGGAATAAAAGGCTGCCTGTAATTTCAGGGGGATGTAGAATAGCCATTGCTATTTCCCTTCGTATTGCTGAGTTTGGAGCAGGCCTTTTTCATGGGAATGCTTGGTCTTCCAGTGAAAGAACATTCAGTGATATTAACCAGGAGCACCTGAGAACAGCTGCCACAGGGAGAGCTCCTAGAAAGGTTTGTAAATGCTGATGCCTAAAATCCATCCGGAATCATGCCACTCTATTAAGGAAAAATATCATACATACACAGTAGCAAAAATACCAGAAATATGTTTTAATTGGATGAATTGATAGCAAAAAGACTTTCATCAGAATTATAAAAAGTTATCAGGGTAACACCAACAGCATATTTTTAAAAGAAATATTCCTCAACATTCATTTTGTGTTTGATTATCTCCTTATATTTACTATACTCTCATCTGTGTAACTTTACACACTGGCATATTACTATTTTCTGTTGTACAGGGTGTGCATAACAAAAATTAAATTGACAATGCAAATGATGTCTGTTTAGTCCATCTTGTTCCTTTCTTACTCAGTATTGTCTGTATGGTTTTAAAGTCTGGTTAATATATTTAATTCATTGGTTTTTGCCATTGGGTCTTGATTTGGGGTTGGAGTAAAGCACTGCAAATGTGGGGGAGATACAGGCACTGCAATTAGCAGTTTTTCTCAGCAACAGTGGCAACATTCCTGCTAAATGATTTGTTATGTTCTTAATTACTGGATTATATCTGAAATCAAGTATTCAACTTTGCATATTTCTAATTTGTTCAAATTATAGTCACATCATTATGTTCAAATCACAGTACCCAAAATGTGGTTTTGCTACAGGATAATTAACCAATGACTTTGAAATATGCAAGCAGGGAGTCTCATTTAGGTAGACAGCACAAGAAATAAGAGGAGCTAGTGATGCATTCCATTGCATTCTTATCTTTTGAAAACAAAGCTTCAATTTGCTTTGTTCTTGATTGCATTATACCATGACAGATTTTGTGATCTATAGTTATCTTACATTGCTGCAACATTGAAACTCTTCACCCTTTAACATGCGCTCCTGAACTAATTGCTTTGAAGTTCCCAAAAGAATTACTCCAGTGAAAAATAAATAGAACTAGCAAGACAAGTTCAGTGATATGAATAGTAAGAATGATGAACTGTGTATACTATGATTCTTGCTATATTCCAGCCAAATTATTACATATTGGAGTATTTATATACAGAAGGGGCCATATTGTATCTTTATTTTTCCATATCAATTGAATTTTTGCCCAAGGATAGGGTAGAATGGGGTTTTCAAGGAATTGTCAAGTGATATTATAGCAATTGTGCAGTAGTGCTGCTCATGGTAAAACTGTTAAGAGTTAAAAGGGTGCTTTTCCTACTTTCATTTTCTGATCCATCCAGTTTATCTCTTTCTGTGAGGGTCCATCTTTTCCACATCAGTAATATTCTTAAGCCTTGTAAAAAAATGTATGTAATGTGTGACGACTTGAAATGGGTACTCTTTTTCATGAATGATTTTGTCATAGTAAATGATTCAGTTAATTTTTCTTAAATGTATGGATACATTTTAGGAAATGTTTGAATGGAAGTCTGTGTGTATGAATACTTTATCACAGAGAGCTCATGAACTTATAATACTGGACTGTACAAAAGTGTAATTTATTGGCATTTCTGGATTCGATTACTGAATTTGTACTGGAAATTCCTCTTCTCCCATTCTGTTGCCTATTCTTCTTTTTAATCCTTACTCAAGTTGGAAAGGTCATTTTTCTATTTTTAAATTCTATATTGAAATTGGTTTTATACTACTGCTTTTCTGTCTGATCATCCTCACTTAAGTCAATGGGAGGATGCAAGATAGAATGCTAATCCTCATTAAAAACATTTCAACAAATTTTCCCATTCCTGATGTGAACTCTGATTTGGAGTATGCTCACATAAATCTATAAAGAGAAGCTTATAATTTAATAAATGTATTCTAAACCATTGATAGATTAATTTAGAAACAGGGGTTAGCAAGGCAATGCGAAAAATCTATAAATGTCTACCTGCTGCTTAAAGACGGTTAATGTCTGTACAACGTTTCACAAGATGATTGCTAGCATGATACAAATATTACAACAGTATATTTCACTGGTGGATGGATATAGATAATAGTGTTAGGTATGAATTGACCTTCTAACTGAATTTTGTTATGCATAATATATACTTAGCAGATAAGGGTATGCTTGAACATGCTTGAAAGGTGCACAGAATGTATTGCTTTTGTAATCTAGAAATCATTTCTTTTTATTTAGGTGTAAATGTAGTTGCACAAATGATAAGGAAAGTGTTCTATTAAACCCAACAGAGAGCTCAGGCACAGTCTTCATTAAAGTGGTACAAAGACCACACCATCTGCTACAACTAGTCCCAGCTCTCACTGGGTTTGTTTGCTCAGTAGTTCCTGCTGGCTGAAGCCACCTGTTCACTTAATTAGAAACACGTTCTTAAAATACTGCATACTACAAGCACTGTGTCTCTCGAGGTGGGGTTCTCAGGCAAAGCAGCAAGTTGCAAGTAAGGCGAAACTTTGTTTGTATCTTAAGTTTGGGAAACTGAATAAATGAAAGGAGGAAATAAGGTTTAACTTTAAGAAAATACTTCACCAAATTTTGTTTTGCTGTGGGTACAAGAAGATGTGTTTACTACTTCTTCTTTTTTAGCAGTACTAATTTTATTCAGCCCTATTGAACTCAGTTAAGATGGTTCTGCATTTCACTAGCATGAAGAAGAGAAAGTTGTGACCTTGCAAACACAAAATTAAAGGTAAAATAAAAGAAAGTACAGCTCTTAGGTTTTTACTGTCATCATAAATCAAGATAAAAAATGAAAGCAAAGGTTGCATTTGAAACTTGAATGTAACAAAATGGAAAAGAAAGTTCTCAAATCTGATCCAAAGCATTATTTCTTGCTAATCAAAATGTGAAAAATGCTGTCAAGCAGACTAAAGTAGAAAAGAGAATTATGCCTCATGAGAATAATTGTAATTTACTGCTGTGCAAAACCAGTCTACATGAACTCTAAACTTCACAGTCACCCCAGTAAAGATAAAAGTTCTACCTGGTTTTCTTTTCCACTGGCCAACTGCCTGAAAGCAAATAATGCCAATAGTATTTCCAGCTGTTTTACTGGGAAAACTGTGACCTGTCTGGGTCCCCCTAAAAAGGAAAGAGAATTTAAGAACACAAAAGAGAATATTGACATGAAATGTTAGGCATTGGAAGCTGGTTTCTGTTCCAGTTAGGACATGTATACTTTGCAGCTATTTTTGTTACTTTCCTTCTTACTCAAAGCCTCTTAGTAACTATGTAATTGCTCTGGTTTTATAATGGCGTAACTGCAGGATTTGGTCCACTGAATTAAAAAAGTTGATCGGAATTACCGGAACTGTGTATAATAATAGATCAGTGTTCATCTCTGCTTTGTTTTACAAAGTTTATGGTTTTACCATTGTTTGGTAGCGTTTGCAGGGTAGACTTTTATCTCAAACAAGCACATGCGTATCCCTGTTCAGTCTTCCCCAGCTGAAATTGTACAACTCAACAGCAACCTCTGAAAATTTAAGAACTTCAAAAAAATGTATTCTTCGGATTTGTTTTGCGTAACTGTAGGACTAGATCATTATTATATTAAGAAATAAATGTAAAATTTTTTTACTGTTGAAACAGATTGTTAAATGTTGGGCCTGGAGGGTGTGTCTCTGTCACTTTATTGCTTGCTTTTACGCTAGCAATCTTAATGAATTGGTTAATTACTTAATGGGACTTGAAGATAATAAACCTTCACTAAGAGTTTAATATTAATTATGACTATTATCATTATTAAGTATTACTCATTTACTGCAGGAGGGACTGGATCATGGCTGCTGGTACAGAAGATATTGTAGAATTCACAGTATCTCTTAATTTTGTCCTCTGTTTAACTCAGGGCAGTTTCTGGCTGTGATGAGGGAGAAAGAGTTGAATCACGTAAGTGAATTATTCCCTATTGGAAACTCAACAGCGTATACAATACTTCATGACCAGTCTTATTTCTTTCTCCCTCTTATCTCTCCTGGTACTGTACTCTCATGATGTTGCAGCCTTGAATTATTTCTTGCCTTCTGTAATTACCTACCCTATTATATCCAGTTTCCTTTCCAGTCATGCTGTAGTTATTATTCTTGCTGTAGTTATTATTCTCTTTAACCCTGCAAACTCCCTTTGGGGTCCGCCTTAATTTTGGCAGTTCTAGGGCTGTATATTCTTCATCTTCTGATTTCACTAGTAAATCAGATCTCAATGAAATTCAGTGTAACAGGTCAAGCAGAGATAGATCACCAATCATCCTTTGTGTTTCTGAACTGTGGGTTTATGTTTCTGTGAACTGTATGTGTGTACTTCTGCTCTTTACTTGGTCATGATCTATATATCCAAACATAGCATGTGACTTAACAAGTCTGGCCATTTCCACAGATGCAGATGAGGAAGGATGTGGGCCCTGTCCCTTCAGTGAACCAAGGACACAGTCCAGTCAGTTAACATACTGTGAATTTACAACAGTTTAACCAATCAGTTGTGTAACCTCTTTCTTTCATGGCATTGGATCCTAGGACAAAGATCAGAAAAGATGTTTTAAGTATTCAGCTCTGAGCAACTCAGGAGTCAGTAGTAGATTGCTCTTGCTGAGATGCATTCAGATGTGGACTAGGTTCTTCCAGAGGTCTGAAACAGAGCAGGATTAATTTTTAAGGGAAGTTAGAATATAGAAGCTATCGACTCTGGAGTCCGAAGTGTAAGAAAAGATGGTAGAAAAAGATAATTAGAGAAACTGTATTTTTACTCAGATACATATGTTTTCCTGTTTGTATTCTTTTTTCAAAATTGTAGTTCAGATGTAAATTCAAAAAAAAAATAAATAACTTTGTTAATGGAAGAATGATAGGTTGAGTAATATTCAAAGGTTGCCGTGATTTTTTTCCCCCAGCTGATTTAATCGGCTGTTTTACCAGTTCTGTGGTTGGCAAATACCTTTAGTCATATACATTATACTAGAAAATTGACAAGTACCTTTTACACATAAAAAGTTGAAACATATATTGAGAATTTGTTGTTATTTCTCTTTAAATACCATAAAATATGGATGAATTCTAAGAAGGAGGTAAATGTATCTGAATAAAATTACTTCTGTGTATGTCAAGTTGATATAGCAGTTGCCATGGTAAACAAACATTGTACATAAATACTTAAATAAATAGTTGTATATTTAGAGTGGTAGCAAGCTGTTAACCAAGATTTAGACACTGATAAACAAGACCCTGTAGAGAATCCTGGTGCTTTCAACTGTCTATATATCTATTCAATTAGCAAACTTACAATTCAATAAAAGCTAATTGTTCCAGCCTTTAATTGGAGGCTAGAGAAGCAGGCGAAGGAGAAAGAATAACAATAAACATCATAGGAAGTTTTAAGAGAAAAAGGAAGTATTCTGAATCCAAACGGCTTACCAGCACAATATAACTCTGCTCCTGAGACTGTGGCCATTAAAATGGAAAATAAAACTCTGTATGAGTCACAAATCCAAATGTTTTGATGATGGGTTAAATCAAATATTTCAACACAAATCATTATAGTCTTTTCAAAATGATAGACCTTGAATGTTTTTGTTAGCCCCAAAAGAAGATTAAGTGCACCTCTGTTTAGATTATGGGGGAGGGCAACATTCCAGCTAAAGACAGAAGGTGATGTCAGACTGACTGAAAACAGAAAGGATTTGGGGCTAAAAATAAGCAAACAAAATGAATTATTTTGATGCTACGTCACAACATATTAAAATAGTAGATTTTGAAGTTATTCATAAACATCAGTGTTCTTGTATTCTGTGTTTTAATATGATATTTGCTTGTGTTCCAAGGCCAGTCAGGGATTGTAGTATTTTGTACGTGTCTCTTGATTTTTAACTATGCTTAGCTGCTCAAAGATTCTTCTCCTCTTCCTTTTAACTCATATCTCTCCAGGCTTATCCTAAGGCAGTTAAGTTTTGTACCTCATTACTTCTCTAATTTAGCCATGGTATAATAAGGAATTATTCATGTTAACAGCTTGTTAAAATAACTTATCCCACTTTTGCTATCAGCAGTCCTGCCCCAACTAAGTACTTACATGCTTTCCTGCCAAGAACTTACCAGTGGTTTTCTGTGTGGGTGATAATATGGCCTACATGTCCTTATGCTCTATTTGGGATTTAAATTAACATTAGGACTGTATCCCTGTGCTTCTAATGAATTATTCTAATAATTAATTATGCTGTATTACCATCATCAGTGCAGTTACTTTTTTTTTTTTTTGGTGATTATATGTGGTCACTCATAGAAACCATCATTGAACCTTGTATTTTCTATGAAAGTAGGTTTCTGTAGCAAAAAGAAATAATTGTTATTCGGGCAGTAGGTAACCTGTTCAAGATTAATGTCTGTCTGATGACAGATCCTGTTTCATCTGCAGCAGTGCTATTTGGGAATGATCTAGTCAGAAGCCAGTGAAAAATCTCACTGTTGGGCAAAGATTTTTCCACTTCAGAAAACAACAAACCTGAGATTGCATCAACCTTCCTCAAGAAAACTTTAAAGGTTTACATTTTTGCCCACAGTGAGGAACAATACAGAAGGATCTGTGCAACAAACAAAATGCAAAGTTTGTTCAGAGCAGAAATGTGGCTGAAAGTTTTAAAAATCTTGTATTGCTCTCATCAGTTGTTTTTTTCAAGGAACTATAGTCCTTCATCAGCATAGTGCAGAGAAGGTGGCTGCTCCCTGGGGGCTGGGAGCCACCTGGGATCCCCACAGGGACTGGCACGGCTGGGCCTGTCCGACCGCCTCCCGCCAAAGGAACAGGACGAGCTAGCGCGGGAAAGCTAGGGGCAGCCCCCAGCCATCAGGTATCCCTGTGAGGAAGGGGCAGGGCTGAGGTCAAGTCAGGAAAGAGGATCGGGAGCCTGGTGACCATGACCAGAGCGAAACAGCCCCGTCACTGCCAGCCATGTCCATAGTGATGGGACTAGGCTGAGGTCAGGCTGGGACATCGGCCCGTGGGTTGGAGTATGGATTAACGGGGTTCACGGCCCGACCCAAGACCGGAGCTCAGGTGGGGCCAAAGGCAAGGGCCTCAGCTGAAAGCACATCCCATGGGCAGGGACTCAGCCCTGGCCCCCTGCAGCAATGCCTGGGAACTCCTCTGCAAGGGGGAAGGAGGCAGCCTGCGGCCGCACACTTGCTAAGTTGGTCCCGAGTTCCGGCAACAGACCTCCTGGTGGGGGCATGCTCTCCGGGTCTTTATACACAGTTGAAGACTGGCGGCGTTCTTGCCATCTGAAGTCATTCTCACCGTCTTTTCCGGTTTTAAGTCAAATTAGTTGTTATTTATCTCATGTATAAAATATTTCAAAATTGGTAAACCTGTGCTCTGAGGTCAGAAGGAAAGTGGGCATGATCTCCAGACTGTGTGATATGATGTAATTCTGTTTGCTGCTGGATTTGCTTCAAGAGAGTTATTGTGATGAACAGATGAATAGTTTTTAATTGTTATCTTTTCCACATAACTGTAAATGTAGCACTCCTTTCTCATATGTTTATCATTCATTATGATTTATTTTACTTCAGGGAGAAGCAAATAGAAAAAAAAATGGTGCCATGCATTCAGCAATCTCATAGTACTAAGGAATTATTGCAGTATTTCTGTAGTGCAACAAAAAAGACATACAGATTATTTATTCAATTATAATATTATTTATAATGTTATTATGCATTTTGAATGGTCTAATATTTAGTTGTCCCTAGAATAGATATTTTTAGTAAATTGATCACCATTTGTCTACCCATTTCCTAGTTCATATAGGAAAGATATTTCTGAGTAGTGAATAATTTTTGAGCATAAACTGATACAGTCATATAGGTCCAATTCGTTATTCAGACACTTATCCTAGATAAGAGTTCCTAAGTATAAAATCGGTAATACTTTCCATTGTAGATTAAACCTATCTTAGGTTTTGACCTACTAGCAGCTTCCATGCTGAGTATCCCTTATGTAAAATTAATAACTCTGGAATACTTCTGTCTTTTACAACTTTAGAAACGGCTTAGAGTTTACAAATCTTCGTCAAGATCAGCTGTTTTACAATTAGAGAGGGAAAAGTTAAGAAGAAAGAACTGCATTATTCTAAAATGCAATGCATTTATCAAGAGTTTGAGTAACATGGCAACATTGTGCCAGGAATTACTGTTGCCATGTATTCCCCATATATAACCTTCCCAATAACCTATATCAGTTCTCGTGCACTTGATCCTAAACTTTCTGATTTGTATCTGACACCCATTCCCGTTTTCCCGAATCATTGTCTTTATAGTCCAAAGAATCTGCAAAAGTTAAATGACTCCTTACTTTCTGTCTTTGCCTGTATAGATCACAACTTAGTTTCATCTGCCATCATACCGTATGTACAGAAAGACTTTTTAGCTTCCCAGGGAATGGTTTACATTTATTACCTGTCATGACAAACCTAAATAATGTGCAATTTAGACAGCTTAGCCACTCTGTTCGTTTTGGGTTTTATTAACAGAGAATAGATAACCACCAACTTGAACCCATTCTACTGTTGAAGCATTTTGTTTTACTTATACCATCCATTTTTCTGTCTTTTAAATTGTTCCTAATTCAGGACAAAATTAGATCTCTCATCTTAAGGACAGTTGAGGTTCCCTAGAGTAGTTCATAAGGAATTTTGCCAGGAACTTTATAACCATAGATGCCACAAAAAGCTACCTGTCATTATGTATGTGATGCATCTGATGAATGGCTTGGGGAAATAAATAAATAAATTGTGGCTAAATAAGAATAAACTAATTAATTACTGTTTGTGTTTTCTTGCTAGGACGTAAGAAACTCATTTAGAGCTGCCATTACTTGTTGGGTAAATATATTCTGAGAATAATAAATGTATAAGATTATTCACTGTTCAGAGTAAATACATGATTAGTAGTTGTCAAAATGCGTATTCTTGACAACAATAGGGCCTAACAGCTGCTTTGCTGCACTGTGCCAAGACTTGCTCAGGAACTCCTCAGTTCATGGACCAGTGAAGCAATAGACAATAACAATTCCCTTGTTGCCATTAAATTTTGCAGAGTCACTGTGGATGCCAGGTGTCACTGACATGTGAAACACTAATAGTTCTTTGGCAGACTTTTGAAGAATAACTGAAAATCCAGCAAACATAGTAATTGCATGCTGAGAGGGATGTTCCAGTGCAAATCCAAACTGATTGCAAGTGAAATTAAATAATATGTAAGACTGGTTTCACTGAGAGGAAATGGAGTGTTTTCATTTATCAGGCTTCTTAATGTGTGGTTCAGAGCTCCTATATATCTGTCTTTGTTGTTCTGCATAATTTGTGTCGCTCAGTGTATAGCAACTGATACAAAAATTCAGAATTCGATGGGAAGTATTCAATGAAAAAAAAATCCAACACAGGTATAACATGGAGGACACGTGAAGAGGCTTTACTGAGCCGTACTGCTCAGTTCTAGGAACAGTTACAGTTCAAATGGAAATGCCTACTGCTATTAAAAGCAGTCTCAGGAAGTAAGTTTGGTTACCTCCACTAATAGTATGTGAACCTTCAAGACTAGAGAAGGTTCTCTCAGCTTTAATTTCTCGAGGGTCTTCTTGTCTCTTACCAGGGCAGAAGAACAAAGACAGCTGGCAGTTACAGAACTAGCACTCTCATCTAGCACCCTTTCCACAAGCAATAAGTTTGGTAGATAAGGTACTGGCAAGTTTTTTTGGATAATGATTCTGGATTTGGGCTTTTAAAACCATCCAGTGACTGCTTTTAGTACCTAAGGGTTTTGTTGGATCTCCTGTTATGGTGCCTTCTAGGAATTAAGGTTTTGTATTACACAAAACATATTTCTTTCAGAAAAAATGGAGATACTTTGGAGAAACTGGTATCATTAATTAAATCTGTCTTTATTGAGAGAAATGAGGATGCAAAGATTAATCTATCTTTTGGTTTTATGACATTTAGTTTTTTCCATACAAATAGTAGAAAGGAGTGAAAACAGCTTGAAAGGCTTCAAAAGTCTTAACATTCTGTCAGAGAAGGTTTTGGTGTTTCCTTTGATAAAGGAGATAAATTGGAAAGAAAGAGAAACAGAAGCTTCAGTTAAATCTTCCACTTATGGTATGTATTTTAGGTGTTTGACCTAATAAGCGTGGTTTGTTTTGAAGATCTGCAGTTCCACTATTTGCCTTCTCTTTTGGTAGTTTACCAAAAATGCGATTATTCTGCGTATCTGCACTTCAGGTTGACTAATGAATCTGAAAAGCAGTATATTTTTTTGCACTGTGTCCAAAATCAAGTTTTTTAGGTGGGAAATATTTTCTAAATTTCTAATCCAAAGAAGGTCTAAAACATTTTAAATAATGGGGGTTTTCATTTAAATGCACAGGATTGCTTTATGCAGACTCCTGTGTTCCAAGCTGAATTTCAGCTTGAAGAAATCTTTTGCAGATGTTACATATTAAAGCTTCCGTAAACAGATATAAAATAAAAATGCTAGTAACTATGTGTCCAAGCCATCATATACAAGTGATCTTAATAGTCTTTCAATTTGCAAATAATTTTACCAAGAACTGTTAGCAAATCTCAGTCGCAAAAGCCGTTCCACTGCTTTAACAACACCTTTCTTTACAGAGTTAGCTCATGTCAGTAACTTCATTTCTTTCCTGTAGTTCTAATTACTTGAACTTATTCTATATAATACACGCATAAGTGATGTCAGAGTATTAACATAGTTCTTTTCTCAGTTCTAATATTTTAATACATAATGATTTATCATTTCTCTTCCTTTTTGTTAATTTTTCTTACATCACATGTGAATGTCATGATTCTTAAAATACTGAGTTGCTTAAAAAGTGCCCTGAGCATAACACACACAGCTGCGGCTCCTGGTAACTCACTGCCTTAACCCATAAAAGTTAACATCATCTGGCAAAATGAGTTCCTGTTACCTCTTGGGCAATCAACAGAAATTTTATAGACAAAATATGTTCCAGTGTTAATTAGAGTTCCATCCCAAAGGAGGTCAAGGTGACTCATACGCCACTAATGCATATAAAAGATATATATATGTATTCATTTAATTTATTCCTTTCAGTTTGAGTTCAGTTACTAAAGGAATTAATGATATTTTAAGTATGATGCTGACAAAACCGCTGCAGCAAACAAGTGCTTTAGATTGTGTCAGTACTCTTACATCAGAAAACAATAGTAATGTCCCATATTTGTTAAGAAAATAGAACTTTCTCTCCCTAAAACACCTCACTTCATTAAAACTTAGACAGTAGACTTACCAGTAAGTTGGTGCCTTATAATTAGAGTTTCTGAAAAGAAAAATTCATTGAGAAAAAACAACATTTATTTTGCATATGTTGTGGCCAAGAAGGAAAGTGTGTGTATCCAGTTAGAGTATCAAACTCTGTAACAATGGATTGTAAATAGGTAAACCCAAGACAATTCACCTGATTACTTAGGAGTGTCTAAAGAAATGAAAGTCAAGGGCTGGTCAAATGTTGGATTTTGAAACAGTCAAATGATTCCCATGGAATAAGCTAGCCCTAATGGTCATATGAGTAACAAAAATACATACATTTCCTCCAGAACATGTAAGAGCATCTGGTCCTTGCAACATGTGTTAACTGGTGCTGTGACAATGAGAAAGCAATACAGATTTGAGAAACTGGGAGAGAAAGGGAAGCAGTAGTATTATGGTGTCAGTATGTCGTAGAGAGAAGGAAATGGTTTTCAAGGTTGGCTGTCAGGAAACAATTTAGGACGCTATTTCTCAAATTGAGAAATTTTGAGAAAGTTTGGGAAAAAATCTTAAGAACAAGCAAACAGTAGTCCAAGTATGATTACACAGAACATAGGTATAGGAGATAAAAGTGAAATGTGGACATGATGTTTACTTCTCCAAGTCAAGTTATATGTTATAAGTCCCAATTACATATTTAGTCACTGTTTGAATGTCTGTGATTTTCCTGGTGAGCTGTTCTTTCCTCTGCACATAAAGTGTTGGAGCACAGGAATATTAATTAGAGGGCAAGCTATGGAAGAAAATGTGTATTTTAAAGTGACACAGCAGATGCAAGAAGCAGATCAGAGGTAAAACAGACTAGATCTTTGGTTTCCTTATGATGAATGTCATGCAGTGCAATGCAGAGATACTCAAGTTAGTGCAGACATCAGAATTAATATAGCGTGCTACACCTAGGCTAATTACATTGCTGAAAATCTGAGCACTTGCCCTAGAACAGAAAAAGATAATCTGTGTGTGATTCTGTTGTTTCCGAAAGGGAAAGTACCTTCTATTGTGAAGGTATTAAAAAATTGTCATTTTTTGCAAAGTAACCTTGCAAATAGCAAGAGGGAAAAATACTATAGTCTCTGAAAATTTTGTTTACTGTAGTGATCTGGGACAAATATTGTTTGCATATTGCATTACCATCTAAGAGTAATGGCATATTTACTACATTGATACTAAAAGCAAACACTTTAATATTTGTAGTTATAGTTTCAATTTTTGCCTTTCGTTTTCCTGAGGCACTGTAGAAAAAAGACGAAAATTAAAAAAAGTATTGCTTTATGAAAAATTGCAAGTGTTGTAAATTACAAGTGTTGCTACAGTTCCCTTGAATTATTCAGTGTTTTTTTAAGGTTTTATGCTCTGTGTACAACAGTGTCTATGTTTATTTGATCTATTATTTTTATATAGTTGTCTGACACTTCTTTATGAAAAAGAATAAAAGATGTGAAGCTTATCCGTGATGTCAAATTTTTATCATGTCCAAACATTTTATGGTTCTGCATGCTTCAGATCAAAGAATGCTATGTTATCTTTTTACATGTTTGATTTAATTTAACCAAGAGTAACAGTATTTTAGAGTACCTTTTACATACACAGATGTTTGGCAAATGAAGTGAGAAGTTTAATTGTTAATTTTTAGCACAATATTTATTTTTTAAAAATATTTTGGGGTAGATAGCTTTGTTTTCAGAATTTGGTTTTCTGTTGAATAAAGAATCAGTAGTAAATTATACATAGGAAATCTTGTTTTGCTAATACATTCACAAGGCAACTAGTAGCCTGTTCTGGGGAAGAGCAGTAGTAAAGAATGTTAATTTGAGTTTTTAACAATATAGACTGATAAACTATATTTTTTACCTAATAATAATAATAATAATAATAATAGTTAGTTAGTTACAGCAGTTATAATACTGCTGTTGATTCCAGCTGGTGTTGTCTTTATTTTGTTTTTGCATTGTAGCTTAACGTGTTATGACTGTACACTGAAGTCCTTAGTTTATACAAGCTGAGGGTCTGGTGCTGTAATTTTGTCATTACAATAAAAAAAACCCCTACTGATACATTAGCAGTGAACTTGAATAGCTTTTCCTGTGTTGAGTTTTACCAAGTTTTGAAATATGTCTTTATTTGCAGAAAATGTTTGCATTATCTTGGGATTTGGAATCAGTATCTATTGTATTCAGTATATTCCGGGAAGTGTATTCAGGGAATACAGTATCTATTGTACTAAATTACATAAACTTAGATCATATATGGAATTGGTTAGAAAAATCAATGTGTTTTCTAGCAGTGTGCAGGAAGGCATTTTCGTTTTCATTGGTGTTTACTCTTTTGGATTATTTCTGGAAATATCTCACCTCTGCTGTAACTTTTGTATGTTTTCATGCATCTTGCTCCTGCCTGTATAACAGCAAACATATAACTTTTCATTTGATATGAAAATACACAGGTCCCAAATGCTTCCTCAAGGAAAACTCCTGGAGACTATAGTTCTTAGCTTGCCACAGATTAGATAGCCTTTTCCAGTTTATCACATACAGAAACATTTCTAAAATAACTTATTTATAAAGGAAGTGTCTGAGACTGTTCAGTTAGGGGGAAATATGTCACTTGCTTTTAGATCCAATAAAGGAGTATTCCTTTGGGAGTGCAATAGAAGAAATGGCAAATAGATTGACTATATGCACCTGCAAGAAAAACTGTCAGGAATAAAAGTGTTACACAGTACTCTACTATCCCTTGTGAGAGACAAAGAACTGTGTTGGAGAAATACTGAGTCGACATTGTTACTAGCAATCCTGCTATGTGACAGTTTTCCAGCTTCTGTTATAGCCCCGAAAAATATTCTGTTGTTTAATGGTAATGCATGAATTGAATTTTATGTCACATATGCATTGTTTAGTAAGGAAATATTTATGTTTCACATTTCTAGGGACCATCTACATACATTTTTTAGTGATTCAAGCTTTGTAGGGAGTTTATGTATATGGTACATTTCCCTCTGTGATACCCCCTTTGTACAGACTATTAGTGCTGCAGTAGCGTTACTTCTGTTACCTCTTTTTGTCAGTTGAGCTTAACTGTCTTATAGAAGCAGAGATTTCTTTCTACATCCTGTCTGCAAGACTTTTTTCTATCTGTCTTTCCTATCTAAATTGCCTATGCATTTAAGCTGGATTTTTAGGAAGTCATAAAAGTTGATCCAAATGTGCTTCTTTGGTGGAAAAAAGATCATGTGGTTTTGCTCTCTTGCTTTTGGGGGGTTAGAAAATCTGTAGCTATTAGCCTTCTGATATGTGTTAGAATATATGAAATGTATAAAATTTTGACCAATCAAGAGAATGTTCATCCTATAAAAGCCTAAAGCCTCTATGGTGTATAATGAAAATTCTGAATGCCAATTCACATATTCTCTACTGATTCTTAAAAATAAAACACATTATTTTTTTTAATTAAAAAATTATAACTTTGACACCATTTGTCTAAATCTTCCTTTTTTTGACTACCTTTCTACAAAATGTTAGAATGGAATATTTATGAGGATTTAAATGAATACTGATTCATGGGCCCAGTTTCTTTAGACAGTACATGAGAGACACATTAAATTAAAAAACATTCTTATTTAATATTTCCGGTTGATAGATGGGCAGTATTTGTATAATCTACTTTCCTGTCTTTGTAGAAGTACCATTTGGAACAGATGCATTAAGTATGTAGAAATATAATTCAAATATTTAAAAAAAACTCACCAAATTGACATTGATAATTGACCAATTAGAAGAAAAGCATGTAAGAAAATGACATCATCATTTGAAAACCAGTGATAGTGACGCCTCTATGTGCTTTCATGGATTTGTAGTGAAAAGGAGTTTTATTTTCATAAGGTACATGCTGTAGGTGAGTTTAGGGAATGTGCCTTAGTAGCTCTGTAACTGTATGTAATTGTACAATGTACATTGTACAGTTGTACAATGGCTGAACTGTCTACTTTCAGAACTTCAGAGGAAATCTTTCTAAATCTTATAGGATTAATAAAATTATGACCCAAATCCAAAACTAATGCTCGATAAGGTACATGTCCAAAGTGAATGTATATTTTCATTCTTCACTGAAAAGTAAGCCAAACCTATTGGCTGTATTTCATTGAGGTCAACTGCAGGAGACCAAATGCATTCCACATTTAGATCCTGAATCCGCTGTTTTGTAGTGACTGCTTAAAAAAGCGAAAAAGATGTCCAGATCTTTCTGGCTGTCATTCATATCAGGACAATCTGGGATACCTCGGACAAAGTAGAAATCAAACTGCTACCAAAACTAGTGTTTCATTTTTTTATGTGTTGGATAATTTCAGGAAATGCTCTAACTTGTAAAAGTAGCAGATGCTGTATCTAAACTTGCATTCGAGTGGATACTTCCTTTTTGTCTGAGCTAATGTTTTTTGGGAGTTCTGATTCAAGTGTGAGCTGTCAAAGTTTCTGTCTTGTCTTTTCTTTCTGCTAAAACTTTGTTGAGGGATGCAGTTGTCACCTTTGGGAGTTGGTCTAACCTAACTGACTAAGGCATATCAAATATATCAGCCATTCTGTGTCTTTTGCTGCTCTATCTTTGCCTATTTTCAGGGAGAGAGTGGATAGAAATTGTTCCTATCTCATACACAGAAGGATAGAGTACTGCCTGCCTTATACAATCCAGGTCAGAATCTGTCCTTCCTCAATACTATGTGAAATAAAAATAGATGAGGCTTTGCTGTGCATTTGTTTTTGAAAGAGACTTAACCTTCTGTCTTAGCTTGTAATGTCCTGCAAATAGGATTGGACATCCTTTTTTTGTTTTTACTACAATACTGAATTTGAGCTGGAGCTATCAAAAAATAAAATGTGTTCTTTGTATAGAAATTAAGGGCAATCGCAAGCAAAAATCATTCTTCCTGCCAGTGTATAACCAATTAATTCAGATCGGTGTTTAGGGCAGTGCCTGGCTTTGTGTATTTTCCTTACTCTCTTTGAAATTAATGGGACTTACATATGCAACCTTAAAAAATGTTTCTGAAAATCTCAATCACAGTCTTCTTTCTGGAGATTTCATTTCTCTCTCTAGGTTATATTGTTGAGTTCCTGCCATAATTTGCTCTGAATCTAAATTCACACCATTCTCTTTTTGTTTCCTTGAATAGCAGAGAAAGCATGGTGGGGAAAATCCCTGTTAGGCAATAGAGTTAAGTTTACCATAACTGTGAATTAAACATATGACCACTACACAGAGATGCAAAGAGGGATTATTTCTTGTGCTTTCCCTCTTTTTTCTTACACATCTCTGGAACTGCTAGTTGCTTTGCCTGTAATGACAAGAGCAGGCTCAATATAGAGTGGATATTTCTGGCAGTAATAAAGTGGCAATTTTAGATTTGCTAGGATATAAATTTTGTGAAGAAAATCTGAAAACAGCTCTTGTTGCAAGAATGAAAAGGACAATAGATATGTCAATAAAGGCCACAGGAGAAGAATCTCTGGACCCTAGTTGTATCAATGCTGGATTCAGAGCATAGTTTCCATGGTCTAAAGAGATTTCTATAGAGGAATTTCAAATTCAATACGAAGAATATATCAGACCTTGCTAACCTGAAAAGCAGGTAAAGGAACATAAGCTATTTAATACTGAACTCCTACTATGCCAAAATTGTTTAGTTCTAAGCATTATCAAAATTTGATAGATATATTGGATATATCTGTGTTGGTCTTTTTCAGCATAATGCATTTGTGTACTTTCTGTTAGATTCCTTGCAGTAGCTGGTTTTGTGGGTTGACTGTGAAGCCTGTTACTACATTTCTTCTCAGAAATCATAAAAATATTTCCCGTAAATACTGTAATAAGTAATAAGCAAGTTAAAAGTTTATGCAAATATGATCCAGGCACAGATCATAAAAAATTACAAATTAGCTTTTTTTTCCAGGAATATGTATTTGCATATATTCAAGTATATATTCATTTCAAATCCTTCTATTTCCAGGCTTCATAATTTTCCAAATGTGAATTAATTATTGCCTGCTAGGAAGTATTGTTAAGGAGATTTGTTTATTAAGCCTGCAAAGAGTGGACCTGGCTGTTTTTATTGTTTGGTTTCGTGTTGACAGTGTCCTCTGTGTGACTGCACAGAGCACTGAAATAGGGTTACCACAGTCTTCGCCAAATTTCTAAGAGAAAGGGAGCTTAAATTAAACAGAATTACTCTCAGCAGATAGAATGAAAGAAATCCAATTTGTAGTCCTGATTTTCCTTGGAATGCTATTTCAGGCAAAGTATGCTTCATTCGGAAGAGAGTTAGAAATTTTACTCCTTGTAAATACTTCTGAACATCTTCTGCCTTTCTTAAGTTACACTCTCCTTAGAAAGAAAAAGTAGACTTCTGAAAAGATTCCTCTTGTCCAAAAATGTTGGTCTGATCCAATCTATAAGCAGAAAACCCACCACCTGATCTGTGAGACAAGATGTAACAAATCGTGTCCAAAATTTCAGATGATTCAACTCTACGTATGGTTGTCAGGTATTTACAAAGAATTGTTTGTGACTAGGGCATAGAAGGAGAAATCTTAAATGCAAAAAATACTCACTGAATGCATGTGGAAAAATGCTAATTTGGGGGTTGGTATTACAAGATTATCACTTACTTGTTACTGGCTACCTGTGAACAGTTCCTTTTCTCGTTGAATGTCTATTGGTATTTAATTAGATACAATTACTGTTACTTAGAAAGGCAAAAAAAATCTGTATTGGAAGATGGTATGTATTTTGGATTCTAACCTGGTTTTAAGTAGGTGAGAGTAATTGCAGTTTTAAGCCCCTTCAGTGGAAATCTCAAAAGGCAAAAAGAAACACTATTGTAGGTTTTTAGTACAGGTGTATAGCTATAACTCAGATAAGATGATCTGGGAAGTGCTTACAAGCAAGAAAAGCTTCCCACAATCTGACATTCTCTATGTTTTTGGAGACCTAAATCTCACACTACTTGAGTGATTTTGCCAGAATAATCCCAGTGCTTTGTGTTTGTGCCAGGCTTCTCACTAAAAGCACTGAGTTGCTGAGACAGAATTCCTTTTTGAGCTCTGAGGCAGGCAGGGGGACAATTCTCACTATTATCCCACTGCTTTTGTTGGAAGTAGAAATATCCAGTTCTGGTTTTGTGGAATGAAAGTGGGAGCAGAAACCACCACCTTCTCAGTCTTCAGTAGAGTATGTGGAAAATTTGTCTGTGGCTCCCTTGGGCTGTTACAAAGATGACGCAGCCAGATCATGGATTGCAAAGGGTTTTTATATTTGTGCACATCGTATGCATTTCCTGTCAGGGTTAACTGCTCTGTGAGTGTATCATTGCTTACAATCAAAACAAATTTAGGACTGCCAGTAAACATTCTGGTTTTGAAAGGATACAGTGGCATATTTCCTGGAATGGAATTGTCTCACTAAAATACCCGTGGTATGATAAAACAATTCATTTGAATAAAATGTTGCAGTGGGACTCTTTCTTACACTGTATTTTTGATTTGTTAAATTCCTGTTGTGGGCTTTCAACAGGTATCTTTATAATCTTTTTAATAATGACATTTAATTAAGTAGATTAAATCTAGCTCCTTTTGCAGCTTTTAAATTGTATAGAAACAAAAGAAATGACTTGATTTGGCCTGTGTAGACTACAGTGTATCTTTTTCACAGCCAAAGTAGAAGAATTCAAGTAAGATAGACTGTAAATAGTGATTTACAGAAAAGCATAGTAATCCAAAGTGCCTTTATTTAGTAGGTATCCAACTTGCTCACATAGCTCCTCAAATTCAGATTTAAATTTCCTGAGACATTGTGACTTGAGTTTCACAGTTAGATATAATCTCAGTTTTTAGGTTGCGTGTGTTCTGTAGTCATAATTATTCAGTTATATTAGAAGTTTTTTCTGTTGTATTATGCTGTGTGTCTGGACCATGCCTTTCCTGAAAATCCTCTGCCAAGCAATTCTGCACCTTCCATTTCTTATTTCTTCATGACTCATTTCACTACTCAATAGAAAAGTAACAGCGTGGGAAGGAAACTATCCTGCTTCACACAGGAAAATAGTTGGAAAGCTCTCTGCTTTCTTAGAGCAAAGGCAGGCAATTTGTGTTCCATGTTAGAATGCATCCTACTGAGGTGCTTTCCTACATTGCCAATGAAGGCGTTATGGTAAATATTATTGTTACATAAAGCTATGCAACCAACCATATCTATCCCTCCCACTTTGGGGAGAACCTGGTAAGTTTTGCCAGAGTCTCTGTATCAGCTTTATGCAAGGTGGTGTGAGGGTCAGTGCAAATAAATCAGCCCTATTCTCAGCAGAGAGGAAAAAAAGAGAATCCAGCAGCTTGGTAAGTTCAGTTTGTGGTGAAAGGATTCACAGACTGGGAAACTTCTTTGCCTTCTGGCACATATTATCATTTTGAGATTTATAGTAAGATGTAAACCCAAGTAATATACTTCAAAAAAAAAAAATTTGCTTCATTTATAGTTGCACAGAAGAGCAAAACAATTCCTTTTAAACTCCAGCACTAAGAATGAATAAATTGAGTTAAGGATAGAATAAATTTAATTTTTCTTTATTCTGACAAAATATGTAACATTTAGTACTGGCAGAATGGGAGTTGAACATTAATGTTAAATGCTGCATGCAATCCAAAATGCATTACAGGATCATTCAACATCTTCCCTGTAGAATATCTAAATATATATTAATACAGAAACCCTTGTTGCTGATCTCTTTGTGTCTCTGCTATATGTTTTGCCACCATAGGCCCATGAAATTAGGCATATGGATAATGTCCTTAAAAGAAATGTTAAATCTTTGTGAATAACCTACAAAATAGAACTCCCGTTATTCAATACATCTTCACACCCTCTGAATGCAGTTAGCTGAACTTATTAGTACACTTCAATGTTGAGCCATAGTACTTGTACTTAGTCACTATTTAATAACTTAAGGTACCTTCGTGATCTCCAAAGTGTCATGTCTATAATTTATCTAACTCGACACACTTTCATAATCCATCAAGATTTGATGGCAGCTTTTAAAATTAGAACCATTAGAATATCTTAAAAGTTTCCCTTCATACATACCTTTTCCTGTTGCCTCATTCATTCATTTTTATGTCTTAGAAAATAAATGTTCAACTGATTTGTCATAGTCTTATCATTCAATATATAAATGGGGCTTATAAGAAAGACAATGACTTTTTGCCAAGGCCTGTAGTGACAGGACAAGGGGCAACAGTTTTAAAGTGAAAGAAGGTACATTTAGATTAGATATAAGGAAGAAATTTTTTATCACGAGGGTGGTGAGACGCTGGAACAGGTTGCCCAGAGAAGTTGTGGATGCTCCATCATCGGAAGTGTTCAAGGTCAGGTTGGATAGGGATTTGAGCAACCTGATTGAGTAAAAGATGTCCCTGTCCGTGGCAGGAAAGCTGGACTAGATGATCTTTAAGGGTCCCTTCCAACCAAAACTGTTCTATGATTCTAAATGTAATCCTCTGTTGTAAAAGAGTACAGGGCCTTATTTGTTGGACCTGTAATCAGCCCTGTATGTTTATACTAAAACAGTGTTTTAGTACTGGGGACAATAAAGAACAGGTATGGCTATAAACGTTCAGGTCAAAAGTATCAGGATTCAGCACTGCCTCTACCTTTAGAAAGATGGATTAATTGCTATGAATCATCTAAAAGTATCTTGCAGAAATACGTACAAAAATAAGAAGTGCAGTAAAATTTTCCAGAATCTGACGAACTAGTTAGGATATGCTGTTAAATTACAAATACCTTTGTTTTCAGGAGGGTTTCATGTTTTGAGAGTATTAGTGAATCAGTAAATTTAATTACTAGTGTCTTATTAAATGTTTATCTGATACAACTTGGTGCTTTCTCTTGTAATATGTTTTCTTCATGGTACCTATGGTTGACAGAACTCATTTGAAATTATATTTTTGGCTTGATAGTCACTTCACCAAGAGTTTCAAAAACAACTCATAAATTTCTATTTACAGCTTTTTTCATACCCGGTTGTCTTTGATAATGTGTGCTTCATCTCTCCTGCTTAAAGTACAGCCAACTTTTTTTTTCCTAGGTGAAACAAAATTTTAATTCCTTCTAAAAATGAAATATTCTCACCAAAAAAAGGAGCTAAAAGAAGGTAACAATGTGATAAAATATTTGCGGTTTGGTTAGTAGACCAAAAATAACAAATGCAGCTTCCAGTGCTGCACAAGCAATTGTCTGAATCAACTCCAGTGTTAAGTAAGACGCCAAATTATTACTGGCCTTCCTGAAAATGCATTTACTAAACCAGTCACTTCTAACTGCAGTCCTAAAAAAGGACTGTTTACTTTAAGCGTTTGTGTATTCATGAAATTTCTTGAATATATTTAATTTAAAGCTGTGGTAAAAAGTCTTTTTTTGTTTTCATGGAATAATAATAGCACTTTCCTGCATTTGGTCATGTTCTTAAATGCTTTCCTGAGCTGAGCTTTGTGTCTGAAAGCAGAAAGTGTCATTGGGGACTGCTGGTAATGGGGCAATTTTCATATATTACATTTGCAGGATTGTGACCATAGGTATGTGTTTTTGAGTGTATCACGTTCTTTGTTATACATGTGCAATTCCACATACTTTAAAAAGATTTGGGATGTAACAGGTAAAAGCTGGGTTTATTTACTACAGCAGTTTGAACTATTCTTTGTTAGTATGAGTAATTACTCACTGTTCAGCAATGTAATGCAGCATTGTGTTATCAGCTTAATGAAATCATTTTATGTGAGAAATAGAAATCTTAATCACTTAGAAGGACGGATTCCAGTAAAAGTTCATAAAAACCTAATGGTGTAGACAGGTGCACAAAATCGGCTGATTTAAAGCAGGCTGATTTGTAGCACTGTGTCTCAGCCAAAATCGATATAGATATTACTAACCTGAGAACAGATTAGTAAGTAATGAACAAAATAAACCTCTCTGTTAAGATTTTCTTAAAACTAGGTGTCACATCCCAGTCTCAAACAACAGCCAGCAAACTTTTGCACAGTATTTTAGATCCAGATTTCATTAGGACAAACTTGGAGAGTAATGTTACTTGTCTTTTGTGAATCCAGCCTTACACAGAACTCAAGTATTTGGCCTCTCTTTTTTCATATTAACTGTGTTTTGGAGTTTACACTCAAGTCTGAACAACAGTCATTGTATTATTTGTTCTTATTATTTGTAGTTATGCTTTTCAATTTAGGTGCTTTATAGAGATGAAAAGGTCATCTATTAATTTTTTTTTTTTTTTTTTCGTAAAAACCGTTATGAATGAATGCTGGCTGCCTGACAATGGAGCTGAGGGATAGTGCATTGTTTATGCAGTAATCTCCCCAAGATTTCTCTATGCCTTTCCTGTTTGCCATTATCAATGAGGACATGTGCCTAAAATCATTATGATTGTTCTTACTTGTGATCTATTTGCTTTCTAATTTACTATCATTTTATTTGGAACACATGTTCATTGACATAAGAAAATAAAATAAGCTTGTTCAAAATTTTCTTAGTGGACTTCCAACCCAGATGCACTTCAATAGTAGAACAAGTCTGAAACTTAGACTTACTTGATGAAAATTACTGCTTTTGATCATAAGACAGGGAGGCATAATTTTGGCATTTTCATAAGAAGCCAAATTCTACTTGAATGCATGAAAATAATTGCTCTGATTAGTGTCACTGTGAAAATAAGTTCTAATTAATTTCATTGTGAAAATAAAGGGAAGCTCATGATTTTCATAATTCTAGGATTTCTTCTGATCCGGAATTTAATTTAAAGCAATGTAATTTCACCTGGATAAGGACCAAAGAATGTTTTCTCACAGGTCTTGCTGAGTGAAAATGCTTTTTTTTCTGCAGCCTCTTTCACAGACCTTTACTTTAGAGAAACATAAGTAATAACTGTAGTTTTGTCCCTTCAAGACAGATATCTTGAAGGTACGACAAGTTATATTTTCTTTGGAAACTTGCATCTGAGTAGCTATTTTATATTTGCTTGTGTTCATATAAGCAGTAGAAACCTATTTTTTTTTAACCTACAGCTGCAAAGAAGTATTCTTTCTAGCAATACTTTGTATGCTAGTATGTAAGAAAGGAGAAAAGAGTTAGGGAAAAAAAGCTTTGTGTTTGAAAACAAAGTCCATAATCAGATATCTGAAGATGGAATTAAAAAAAATAAATTAGGTTACTTCTGAAATAGTTTAATCAAGCTATCAGGATCTGTTGTTTACTCTTCCTAATTTGTAGTTACAATATGTAATGTCTGCAATTCCTATAATTTCTCATTATTATGATGATAGGAACTGAGCTATTCAATCAGTATTTTGTCTAAGTATACCAAGGTAATCAGAGGACTACCTACCATCCTTGGCTTACATTTCTTGGCTGTGAAGTTCCTTTACTAAGCAGAAAATGGAAACTCTTCTGAATAGTTTCATAGTAGGAATTAACAATGCAGCCATATGTATGTAAATTTCATGGATTTAGAACAATCTCATGAAGTAAAACAAATACGTCTGATAAGAAAACTATGCTAGAAAAGATTGGTGTATCTCTTGTCTCTTGTTGATTGCTAATAGAACACTTTTATGTTCTGAATTCACATCACCAAGCTATTATTTTGACAGGTCCTAGATGAAATATACTCCAGATATTTTTCCTTTAAGAAAGTAACTTACAAGAAACAGATTTATTCTTTGCCTTGCTCATAAGTTTCAGGCCCATCAAAAATCCCCTTTTATCTGACTTCAGATTGTGTTGGTTGTCAGTCTCTTTACAGTGGTTTAGATAGCATTCTTGCTTGTCAACTTATTTAAAGAGTAATCTGTAGTAGCATAAAGGAATTTCAAACATTTCAAGAACTATACAATGGTACTGTATGTCTACTATGAAACCAGAGATATGAATTTAATAACTTTTACTGGTATGCAAAATAAGGTCATTCTATAATCCGAATCTCTGTAACCCTTTCAAAATGACTTACAAAAGATTCTTAATGCACTCTGGGTATCTGCAGGCAGTTCATCTATATAGGAAGAATTCTGGCCGAGTATGTGCAATTGGGGAATGGGTTTCAGGTAGGCCAAATCCTGTCAAAAGGTTGTACTAGATTTTAAAGACTGGATGTCTTTATGGTCTACTTTAAATATAACACTCTATAAAACTGAAGAATATGTAAGAAATGTCACCGTTTATTGAAATAAAATTATTGAACTATTGAAAATAGTCAGTTTGCATGTTGGTAACTCTAAGGCAATATAATAACTTTCAGTGATACAAACTGTCACCTATAAAGCTTATTTTTAAGTGTATTACATGTTTGATAGGTGTGAGAGAATGCAAGCCTGTCATTTTTCTGGACAGCGCCTTGATACTTGGTCATGCCTGTGTTCTACCAGTGGGAGGAAAGGAAGAAATACTAGAGAAATCACTGCACACTTTTCCCCTTCTGCTTCTCCTGTCAATTGTAAGAGTAATGTGGAATAGTGCTTCAGAATATAAAATAGAATAAAATAAATACAATAGAATAATAAATACAAGAATAATAAATACATCTCCAGTGAACATCATGTGCAGAGGGACTTTCCAAGTGTTCCCAAATGTAAGCACTTCTGCCTTTTGGAAAATTCTTCTCTAAGCTGTTATTGTGTATGGTGGATCTCCAAGCTTTTCCCTTAGTTTTGTCCTCTTCTTTTGCATAGGGACACACATATTGCAAGAGGATGATTTCGCTCTTGGCCTACAAAGTAAAACGATGAAGATCTTCAAAAGGAACAACATGCTGCATTTATGTGCTGTAAGGTGACAGAATGGAAATGTTGTTCATTAGAGAATGTAATATACAGTAGCTAATATTGCAGAAGAGTATTAATTCCTGAAACAGTGTCAGTGGAATATGTGCTCCCAAGGTATAGGCATGAACTTACCCAATGGCAGGTATTGCTTTGGTATATAGGTCTGAAGAATATGCCATTCTTTCCCACCTCTTGCAAAAATGTAGCAGCATTGGGGTGATTTTTCTCTCTGATGGTGAATATTTGGTGCACCTTTATTTGGTAATCTGCCCAGTTGTGCCATGCTCTGCTAAAAAGAGATAATTTTACATGATATAAAAAAAGCAGAAACCTGATTTAACACAAGTATACAGGGGGGAAAAAAGGTAATTTTGCCATCATTCCCTCTAGAGTTTGATTATCTCTGAAAGCACAGTTTAATGACCGTGAAATAGTTTTCTCCTTGGAGCCTTTTCAAAATGGTAACTCATTAGTCTTTATCAGACTCCAGAAGTAAAGAGGTAGTTTGACATTATTGTCGTTACAGAAATGTAGGTAGATGGGTTAAGGGACTTCTCCAGTGAAGGTGGCATAAAACCTGACACTAGAATCCATAAATGAAGTGGTTGATCTACTGGAGGCAACAGTTTTAAACCAAGTGTCCAGGCTGCTAGACTATTCTACCTTAGTATGTAGGTGTATTGCTTTATCTGTGGATACTTAGTGAACACAGAGATAAGTACAAACATCCACCCAAATAAAACTGAACAAAGATATAGTAATCTTTTTTTTTTAGCCTCTTGAATGCATGTTCTGAAGAATTAATATTAAATGTATGAATTTGCTGAAGAATAAGTCTTTAAAGGAATAGATTTCTTTTCCTTCCTAACACGATAGTATGTTTATATAGGGAATATTTGTTCACATTACTGTCTGTGCTCTCCAGATACCCAGATAGGTCTTGGCTACTAGCAGTATTTTCAAAGGAGTCTGAGGACTCCGAGTGCTTCTGGTTTTGGAGAGTTTAACTGTAATCTCTGGATCGTGCCTTATGGAAATGTATACATTCATATAAATTAACTTTTTCTGCTAACCTGATGACAGATCCATTTGTACTGAGTTTGAGAAGAACTTTGGTGGGATGGACAAAGAATAGAGATGCGACCCTGTGGTTACTTATGGAAATCTATTACTACTGTGGAGTTTGTTTCTGCTCTTCTTGCCCTATTTATTTAATGTCAGAGGGTTGGAATATGCAGGATCCTCAACAGGATTATGGTTTCAGAATTTATCCTGAAAATGTCACAAAAGTAGAATTTTACTCCATGCCTATCAACTTTGTCAAGAGCAATAAAGTTTTCATCATTTCTTTGGGATGAAAGACTTACAGGAGTGTCTAACAATGTAGCCAATTTTTATAGTACCGTTACGGCCATTTCAAAATTATGTGAGTGTAGTTAGTGCGAGAGAAAAAACAGTAGCAGTTACACTGTAGTAGTACAAAATAGTACTGCAAAGCTTATTTTCATTTCTAAGGCAGTTATGCCCTAACTCACAATAAAGAACAGTAAGAGCTTCTCTTATTTTTTAATTTCAAGACAAAAGCTAAAGTAAAAGTAAATTTATAAAAGCCTCTTTTCCCATCAAGTTAATCTTATCACGTTGTTAGTAGTGTTTGTTTTTTAATTGGGACAAATAATCATTTTACTGCAATGAGTTTCTTGATTGGAATTTAAGGAAATTTCAACCTCGAGCTGTGAAATACACAGAGATTTAACAGAAGAGAGATTTATGTATTTGTGAAATATGGGTAGTTCACTGCATGCAGAAGTGAGATGTGCTTCCTGCCATGTAAGTGAACTGAGAAGACTGTGGTATTTACATTTTACAATGGAATTTGATCGTTCAAAAAAACTCCAGGGACCAGGGAGCATAATTTCATATTGGATGCTCCCTTGAAGATATCACAGCCTTTCTAAAGCAGAAGGAAATGAATGTGTTGCTGTTTGTTTGCTCTATCATTATTTCCATATTTATTTTTACACCTAAAATTCCAAGAAAAAGCAGCTACCTCTTTCAGGCATTTGAAAGCTTTATTAAAAAAATAAATCATTTCTAACTAGAAACAAATGTGGTCAAAATGCAGATGTATTCGAGGGTAGAAGTAGAGCTAATTTATTAGTTTAAACAACAGCTCAGATGGAGTGGATGAAAAGATTGATTCTAATCTCCAGCACAACAGTGGAAACTTAAAGGAAGTCCACTGAATGAAACGTTATGGATTAATGAAACAATACTGCTTTGGGGCAAAATCTATTCAAAGTAAGTGAGGACAAAATATATCAACTTCATCTTTAAATGCATTTGAAAATTTTGGCATGACTTTTCCTTTAAGCAAAGAATAATAGACAGATAAAACTGATTATATTTTAAATATTTATATGTATGTGGTGTTCATGTTTGTTTTACACCATTGGAATTATTCTTGATTTACATAGGGATGAGGCTGGAATAGACTGATGTTTTAAAATAGGCACATACACATTTTTTTGAATTCTAAAACAGATTTGTAAATAAAAAGATGGACAGAATAAAAATAAAATTAGAACCTAGCACAGTAAAGGAAAAAAGAAAATTAAGAGCCTTTAGTAGTTTCTCTTGAAGTCAACTGCAAAATTTACGATCACTTTTATTTTATCATTGCATATGTAATCATTGGTTTAAATTTCAAAGAATTCCATTTCCTTGTTTTTATCAGTTTATTTGGAAAGTTCAATCCACTTAGAAATTGCTATATGGAAGATCACGATTGGTTTTAATGTTGCTGTGTGCTGCAGTCCCCTAACGTGGCCTGTCAGTGTCCTGGCTCAGGTGTGTTGAGAAGGGCTTCTGGCCCAGCCCTTCTGTATTGTGTTTCGAGGCAGAGTAGTGGAGGCTCAGCTTTGGAGCTGAAAACTAGTCAAAGGCCACGGTGACAGCTTGTCTTGATTTTCAGAGGCTAGAAAGAAACAGATCAAAAGAAATCAGAGAAGCTCTGGAATCTTCCTTTCTATGGTCTTTTTTAAATTAGTTTCTTCCCTGCAAAAATAAATTATCACTATGTGAGGCATCATTCCTCGAAAAGTGGTCATAATATTCAACTCAGTTGCTTTGTACCATGGGCGCTCAGTAAAGTACAGTACATTTATGGTTCCATCTGGAAGGAATCTGCAGTAATGAACTCTTGTTGTTGTTTTGCCAATTTAACACTTCATGAAATACTGAAGTGCCTCTTGCATGTTCAGAAAGGATTTCTGCTAGTGATTTTGTGAGAAGCAATTCAAATAGAATACAGTAATTTTGAACTGTTTGTTTAATAATATGAAGAGCAATAATAACAGTCATAAAATCATCTGTGCTTATATATTAACATGGAAAGAATCAGAACTGATGGAAGAATCACTGAGTGCCTTTGTCCCTCAGTCGGTGACCACTGGCTCCAGCAGAGCCACCAACCTGATTTACACCTCTGAATGATCTGGCTCTTTAGATCTCCATAAATTCAGGCTATTCATATCAGCTGTTTGTTTTGTGTATAATGTTTTCCAGAGCAGAATAAATAACATTAAAAAAAAGAGTTGGTGAATATTCAGTTGAATTCTAAATTGAATTCACATCAGCCAGGCTAGTGGCCTTTCATTTGACTTTCAATTTGCTTTGAAAAGTAAGTTTTACTTGCATGAATGCGGATCGAAAGTGAATGCTAAACTGACCTGAGTACTTGCCAAAAGTAGACTTGATTTTACTCTGAGTGGAGCTGATGTAGATCAGGGTAGCAGCTCAAGAATCAATGGAATAAAAAAGTGAGAAGAGAATCAAACTAAATGGCTTTTAATACATCACAGACATAGCACATTTTATGAGACTGTGTGCTCTGTGACACTCAAGGAACACGGTTTCCCAAAATTACTAACTAATATTTGCGGTGTGTCTAGGATCTAAATGCATGCTTCGCAGTATGACTGTACAAATGCAGGTATTTCCATTAGTATTTACCAGTATTTTATTAAATTACGGAAGAGTAAGTTTAGAAAATACTCTTTTTTTTTTTTTTTGAAGAAGAAGAAGAAATGTTGCTCAGCACTTGCCATATCTATTTGTCTCTAAAGATCAATTCATCAAACTCTTTGCAGCTTGTAGTTGGTTTTTTTTTAAAGCAGTAAGTGTAAGACTGAAATTACTTCATATGGCTTCCTCAAGTTCTTTTCATTCCAAGGAATGTTGTTTTGTAATTTTAAAATTTCCCAAGTTTTTTTAGAGCCAATTTTAATAGTTTTATTTAGCACAACATATCCTTGCATGCATACACTTTCTGTCCTTTGTCTGTGTTCTGGCTTATGACATACGCTATCTCCTAGTTTCATAAGGGTATAATTAAAGTATTGTTTTAATTTACAACATGTTTAAACCTCTCTATTATGAAGGACTACTCATGTTGCTTTTTGATACTATATACAGTGAAATCATCTGGGATGCTCAGGCCAGCAACCTAGGGTTTAAGCCCAAGGGACAGTTTCAGTTAAAGGACCACAGCATAGAAATCTGTTCATTTTTTCACTGAAACTTTTTCACTTTTAAATTGTCAATGTATGTTTGATTTTGCAAACGTATTTTCTACAGAGAAGCCAAGAGTGAATGGATGTAAGAATTGTTTTATTTACTTTTTGTTTCACTTTTTTATTTTGGAGATTTCTTGAGAGATTGCGTGGTAAAGATCAGTTTGAATACCAGGCATCCTTCAGTGAATTTCTTCTAAAGTAATTGCATATGCAGTGTGTATGTATCTGCATAGAGGTATGTAGATGTGTTTTAGGTTACTACTTATTGAGTTTATGAGATGAGAGACATAGGAAAAAAGCACAATCCATGTGGATAGTTAGTTTGCATATTCTATTTAGACTTAAGTAAGAACATACTGTATGTTCTTTCAGCTATGAACTGTCTTTTTCTACCTGTGATTTCAGGTTTCACAGCAGCTAGGTTATTGCTCATCACAGGAATTCTGAAGTGCTGCTGAATTAATAATAAATAGTGGTGGTGATAATGATGATAATAATAGTAAGGATAAAATGATTCAAAGCAAAACCTAAGACTTCTCAGGAATTGGTGTGTTGTCAAGGTCTCTTGGGACATTTTTGGACGATGTTTTCCATAGGGACTTAGGACTACATGGCTTTACTGTGTTGCCCAACCAGTTGAATAGGAAATGCCTATGATAAAGAAGTAGGAATAGAGATGTAAATGCAGCAGGTAAGCCTGGCATGCATTTGACAGCACTGGAACTCTGTTTGCAGTCCCAGATTGGCACCATCTGGATTGCACCATTCGTAATGGGATCATATGTGTACATGCAATTAGTTTATGTCAGTAGCCGTGGGGATTAGATGAAATTATGGAGCAGTAAATGCTGCTTTGAAACCAGCTTGATTTTGTAAACTCAACTTGAAAGCCACTATAATTCTGGCAATTACCCTAGGACTGCTGGGCTTACAGGCAAAAATAGGACTCTTATAACACATCATCACCTCTTCTGTTGGAGCTGAAGAGCTTCTTAAATGCAAGGTGATTTGGGGGAGGTGTTTTTCTAGAACTGGAGGAGTATGGAGTAGAAAATCGGAAGCTGTAGATAGATTGATATAAAGGAGGACTGGTGAGAACGATGACCAGTGAGGCTTAATGTGACAAAAGAGAGGAGGCAAAGGCTAGAAAGATGGAAAAAAAAAATCTTTAGAAGTGATTTCTTTATTAGTGTGAGAATTCCTGGCAGAGATATGTGTAGTCAGAGGAAACTTTAATTAACGTCTGCTTGCTTCTCTTCAATGAATTAGCCTAAAATCCACCATGTGGATTAAGGATTTTTTTTTTTTTTAATTATATTGACAATTACTCAATGACTGTTTTCATGTAATAAAAATCAGTCTGGAGTAAACTTAGAGGCTGAGTCACTTTTCCCAAGGGATAACAGGTGAAATTCTGAGATGATGTCAGTAGCGTATCAACTGATATTGGCATTAAATCTCTCCGTGTAGAAATGACTCACAATGCACATCCGAATTAAAATCTCCTATGAATTTGTTCTATTTACCTCTGGGGCTGAAAGGACTGGTCTCTGTGTTCTTTCCAATCTGTCAGAAACTCTACATCTTCATTATCCATGTTCTTTTTTTTTTTTAATGGAAAATGTAAGAAAAAAATATTGCTCTTTCATGCAGGTAAGATTCCCTTAGTGAATAATCCCCCAGTCATTTAACTTCTGGACTCTCAGAGAAACAATATATATGCATATAACAATAGTCTAAAAATATTTGCTTCAGGGATCCAGGAAATGAACACACATCTATATGCACACAGATATATATATAAAGGCAGAGCAGTTTTCAAAGGAATTCTTGGTAACAAATGTAAGAAAATATTCAAACATCAAATACTGTAGATACTGATAGTTTCAAAAGCCTAAGGACTTAAAAAGTAAGTGTTGGGCTTTCTGTGTAATGGTTAAAAAGTTTCCATAATGGTGGCTATGATACTCAGAGAAGTATGACTATGTAAGACAATTTTAAGAAAGAGTATTTCCGAGTAACAGTTTTAGGTTTGCTGCACTAGATGGCTGATAAAAGTTGTACCTCTACTTAATCATTAAATGTTTCTATTTGTAAAGTGTACCTTATAAAGCTTTTAAAACAATTTCCTTTAATTTCTTCACTGACAGTGAACTAGGAGACATAAAAATAAGTTCAAATTAAAGGGAAAAAAAAAGAAAGAAGAAAGGGAGAGTTCACTACAAAACCAACAACAATAAAGAATAGGAGAATTACCAAACAGTACAAATAGTATAACTTCCCCAGAATAGAAACCAAGTTGCTAAAAGGTTACGGATCACAAATGTATGTAACATGATAGTGAACTCTTTCCTAGATTGTATCAGTAGTGGTGAATACTTAAGGGTTTTGATATGAGGCTTGTCGAAGGAGATATATTACCTCTGAAGTTGATTGTACATAATACTTTATCTATTTTCTATCTTTTAATTTTTTGGTTGTTGTTTCTTTTCCAATTAATTTACTTTGGGGTAGTGAATTGAAATTGGAAAAAAAAAAAAAAAGAAAAAAGAGGGACAACTACTGTGGCTATAGTAGCAAGAAAGTAGATTAATGCTCTGCACAGGACCACCCGATCACTGAATTAAACACAAAACCTTATACCTGCACTGCATATACCCATATTTGGCTTTAAGTTTTAATTTTTTTATCCATCACTGAACTGATTATTTTTTCTCATGCTTTCTTCCAGTGTAAGAACTTTCTTTCTAAAGGTGGTAGACTGTGTACAAGTAAAAATACACACACATACAGTCCAAAATGATGCTTATTTCCCTACCCTGGCACATCTCACTGGACCCAGCCATGACAAATTTTCTTCCCAAGACCCTATAAACACTGACTTCTGCAGCAATATCCCCCTTGTACATAGTTCGTAAAGGTGAATATAGACAGGGACAACACAGTGGTGTGCCATATTGATTTATTCCAGCTGGGTCAATGATGCTGGTTTACAGGGTAGCCACAAAAGATTGCTACACAGGTTTTATCGCACAGCTGTAAGCCAGGCAGGTATCTTCATTAGCACCATGCTGGGCGAGCCAGGTGCCAGCTTGTGGCATGGCTCACAGCCATGTCCCTTTGTTGTTCCCAACCTCTTGCTCATCATATGTGCCTGAGGAAAACTTCAGGAAGAAGCAAGTTAAGAGACTTCACAGGGAAGAGAAACGGCCGGTAAGAATGAAAGCAACAGTAACAGCAGATATTACTCCAAAGAGTGCTATGGTTGCTATTCAGTGCAGTCAGATTCCATTTTCATGAAAACTTGACTGTAGGTATAGAGGAAAAGAAAACGTGTCTGGGTCTTGGCCCAGTATGGGACTGGGGGTACAAATGGAACTTTTCAGAGAATGCTGTTCTTTCAACTAAGCTTACACATTGGCTGGTTGTTACAATCCTTCCTTCGGCTCAATGTCATTTAACATCTCCCTTTATCTTAATTTTCCTCCCCCCCATATCTTCTTACCCTCATGTGACTAATTTAATTTTCTTTCTAGTAGCCTAATTTCCTCCTAAGCCAACTCACAAGTTCAAATTAATCATGTCATTTGTACAAACCCACTGTTCACTCTGCTGTGGCTGCTGTTCCCTTTCCTTACACAATGTCAATCCTTTCTCTTCAGATTGCAAATATTTTAGGTACAAATTATCTACATGATCACAGTGGCTGCTATTTCAGCACCACCATAATAAACGTGTTGAAGAATAATCCAATAAAACAGTTTAATCATGCCACACAGTCATGTCAAATACATTTTGCTTGTAAATTACATTAGAAAAATAAATAAATAGGTATAAATGACTCTGTGTGTGATTGTAGTCATGTATGCATGTCTCTATAATGTACATACATCTGTGTACAAACTGATACAGGCACCATATTCCCATTACATATTAGTTTTCTTTTGAAAGAAAAGCTAATCATATTGTGATTCACAATCAAAACACTGTAGTCTCAAAATATTTTCAGAATAGATTTATCCTTAGTAGGTTCACAGTTTACAACTGTGTATTTAAATAATAAAATATGGGTGCTGAATTTTTGTTTTTCCCTGAAGCAGACAGATTTGCCTTTCTGAAAAGAGGAGAAAATAAAGAGAGAAGGAATTTATATGCAGTGTGTGTGTGTATATATATATATGGATATCAGCTTAGAAATACAGAGATTTTTTTTAACCAGGTCCAGGAACCTAAACCTTTTTTTCTGGGAATAAAAAAGCATATATGAAAAACATATAAGCCATAAGCTTTAGGTTCCTGGGTGTGACAAAATATAACTCCCCCTCCCCTGCCACTTTTTAAGATGATATCCCAGTATATCAGACAGCTTTGTGTTTGGTTATTTTTTGTTAAGAATAATGCATTGTAGGTACATAGGCTGAGAATGAAGAGCCGTCCTGGATGTACTAGCACTGCAACCTCTGGAGGGAGAAATCTGTGCCTTTTACTATTTTTGTTGAGAGGCCTTAACTCCTCTCATGACTTTTAATATTCAATATTGTTATTTTGAAATTACAGTAGTTTACTTAGAATCAAATACAGTACTTTGTGTGTTCAAAAAGTGTTTGTTATAAAAGTAAGAAAAAAATACAAGCCTCGCTAAAATCCTGTTATTTCCATAATTATTTTCCTATGATTTTGCTATAATGATCTCATTCATTTTTACAAGATATGCAGAGCTCAAAGCACATATACTGCTCTATATTTTTTACTGCTGTCATAATGAAAAATTGTATTTACTGGGAAAAGTGACATTTTTTGCCTTTTGACAAATTCATGGAAATCTCTTTTTTACTTGCAAATATTTGCAAAGTAAGAATTGATACCTTTGCACAGATCTGCCTTTTGAGGTGCTATGACACTTTGAAGTTCTTTGATCATTTTATTTAGTTTGTCACACTCCAGGCTGTTTAAATATACTTGGGCATGTTGATAGACTTATAAAACTGGCTAGCAGGGCTGTCTGTGGAGTAGAATTCATTATTCTGGGATTGGATGTAATAGTTAGAACAAAAGATTGGAAGTTAATAACAGGTAGTTACAAGTTTTACAACAAAATTTAAAACCAGGTGACACTGTAGTCAAACCTGAATGCATAGCTGTCTTTAATGTCCTTAAACAAATTGCAATGCAAATTAACTGTAACCTGAAGTTAGATGATGTCTCATACTGTCAGTGCTACACTATTCATTTCATAATGCACATAAAATTCTTCATGCTGATGAAAAGATTTCTGCAGTGATTTCTGTGGAGCTCTCAGAGTAAACCACAAGGTCAGGACAGAATAAAGCAAGCTGTTAACAGTGAACCTATCATCATCACCAGTAGCTAGGGTAAAGCTAGAGTCATTTTAGAAGACTTCTGTGTGCGGGTGAGGCTTGAAGAAAGACAGCCTTTGGCAAAAGGGGCCCTGCTGGAATCCACTGTAGAATATGAATAAAGCAGACCATATGAGTAAAACAGTGAAAATTGAGCACTGACCTTCACAAATCCAAAGTCTTCAGATGTGTGACTATGTAATTTTTAAATGTTTTCAGATTGTAGGCATTATATTTTCTCCACAGAGGTGCTATAACTAATATAATTGGGTGTTCTGTAGTAATTCGCAATTTCTGTCAGATTGGGTATATAAATATGGAAAGTATTTGCTCAAAGAGGTGCCAGCAGTGCTTTCTTAAGCTTGTATTTATCAGTGTTTAAAGCAGGAATAATTAACCAGACATTACTTAGCTGTAGTTACATACTTCACTGAAGAGCTCTGGGTCTTCAGCTCAAAACTGTAAAATTAACTACCAGGCAGTTAAAAATATGTACCTAGCACAGTATTTCATATTTAATGGAAAATCATCAGAAATCCATCAGTCAAAACAGACTTGTACAGAAGGAGAAGTATTATTCTGTCACTTTCTAGTTCTTTCTCAGGCTCAGTGATACCAACTGCATATCTGAAGTAGCTGCTATGGCTCTTGCATTTAATGTAACTAAGCTGTTTTGTGCCCTCTGAGAATCTGGGCCATACTCATTAGTGGAATTTGTTTTGCTTTGTTTTACCTCTGGTTATACTATGATATATAGAACTTGAACAATTAGCCCAGAAGAAGTGTTAGGCTATGTGAAATGTCTCTTCACTTGAAGAAAATAATGTTTTTGTTGTTGCCACCATAAATCTGATTCACATTTCATTTTCCTTTTGGCACATACAAAAGCCACCTTTCTCTTTCCCATAGCAGAAATTGCTTTCTATTGTAGTATATGCCTGACTTTTGATGCTTCCTGCAAAGCTGAAGGATTCCTTCTGCAGGGAAAATGTCTCATCTGAAAATGATTGCTAGGTCTAATTTATAAAAATGTGTCAACATGACTAATTGTAAGATGAGTGGTGAAGCTTATTATGTGCAGCATAATGCTGAATATCTTCGCTGAATACAGCAACATATTTCAACTGTGGCAGTAACATCTCAAACCCTTTCTCACAGCAGGTCAGGAAAATAAATGTGATGCTGCTTCAGAATAAATGGCACAAATGGTTCTAAAACACATGACAACTGACAAATTGATGTTTATTCTGTTTAAGAACTGAGTCAAATTTTAAATATGTATTTCACAGTGGTTATAGTTTTTATTAGAAATCTTTTCCATTTGCTTGCGATTTTGCTAGCACCTTTCTATAATACTTCCTACTTGTTGTTCTATGTATTTTCTTAGCCTCTTAGGACAAAAGACAACACAATTCTTAAGGGAGAACTGAGATGCAGCTGTTTCTACTGTGCTGGCATTGCAGTTAAACTGCTAATGAATACATATTCCCCAAGCGATGTATTTCCCAGGGAAATTCTTGTAATTCAGCACGAATTACAAGAATTCTTCTTTAAGAAGAAGAAAGGGAAAATGAAAAAAGAAACCCCCCCCCCCCGAAAAGTTTCAGCTTCCTGTTACTTTAGAAATAAACCTAAACAGCAATAATTACATAGTGTAACAGTGGGAAGACTGTGACCAGGTATCAAAATGTTGATAGAACTGACTCCAATCTTGCTCCACTGTTTGCCTTTAACTCTCTCAGTTTTATAAAATGCCTCAGTACCTTCAGCACTCGTTGACTTAAGTAGAATTTGGAGTTCTCACAAAATGTCAAAATTGCACTATTCTTTCAGTTTTTGCATAGTTTTTCCATAGGCGGTAAGTTAAGAATCTGGTGATAAAAATATGACAAGACATTTTTTTAAATCCTTTTTTCTTGAGTTTCTATAATGCTTTTTTTTTAATCATATCTAAAGTATTTTAAATTGAGTTAACATTCAGATGCTTTTCCTTATGCGTGGTTTTTCCTAACCATTCCTTTTTCTTTATAGCCTTTCAAATGAGACCTGTCACTCATTTCTCCCTTGTTGCTGTATGAACAAGATCATCTTGCATGCATGGAGATTGATGCTCTTTGCATAGTCAATTTTATTGCACACTTAGGAGTCTCTAAACCTGTGTGACCTTACCAGTAGCTGTGAGGATAAAAGTGTATTGTAAAATTATGGAGAAAAGAAAGTCCAAACAACTATTCCTGTGGTCTGTACATGCAGGCAGGTTATAGTCTGTCAGATATAAAGCCATGGGAGGGCAAATGCAGATGAGGGAAGTTGTAGTAGATCAAGGAAAGTCATTGCGCGTTGACAGATTATTGTGCATGGAAGTTCAGAGAAAGATTTTTGCAACAACACCATTTTGAACAAATCTTGTTCTCTCTAAAAATGACAGTCCTTAGAATCCAAAATATTTCACAGTAATACCTTCTCTTTTCAGATAAAAGGGTCCCCAACATCTTTATTTTCTACCTTTCATCTAAGACACTCTAGGAGCTTTATCAAAACTATAGTCATATAAAGTATTTTCACTCTGGAATGGAACTATTATGATATTTACACATCAGGGCTATTAAAATATAGCTCAGATTAACTTTCTGAATGTGTCCAAAACAAGCCTCCTTTCTACAGAGTTTTCAAAAGCTATCACCAAAGGTACTCTAAAAGAGATTCAGCTTCTCAAAAAGTTCCTGTATTTTATTTTTCCTAACAAGCTATTGATAAAGAGCAGTGTACAAATTAATTGCCTGCTGTAATATTTCATCTGTAGGGATGATCGGGGAACATAAAATCTCAAGAATTTCTCAGTATCTTGCGGAATTAAGCTCTAACGCTTTGCTTTGCCACCTGGATGGCTTGATAAAGTCCCAGGTTGGCATTTCTTTGCCTCATCAGCTTTCCATCTGCTTCTTTCTCTCATCTGAAAAATATCTCTTAATTCCATACCCATGTTTTCTCCTTGTATTAGTGGTTGCTTTTTGTTTTAACCTTTTAAATTCTATTTTTTCAACTATGTAAACAAGCCAACTATTTGGCTAAAAGGACAAAAAATTTAATACCTGGTTTTTTGACTACAGAGCACAGCATGATTCATTCAGTAGTGGCTTTCTGTAATTTCTTCCAGGCAGAATAGTTTATTACAGAATAGAAGTAATGTATAAGGCTCAAATCATTTGCTATGGGTAAGCTTTCAAAACTGGCTGCCTAGCTGAACATCATTAGATTGGAAATCAGGCTGGTAATCTCACAATAACAGAGTTTCTCCTTAATTTTTCAATTTTTATTGGTTGATTTGGGACAGATGAAGATACCGGCAAACCAAAATATATGTTGAACTCCAGATTATAAAGGATGAAACCTGTTAATGAATCCTGACATACCTTCATATGAATAGAAAAAAGCTTTGATAGCATTAAGGTAAACTAGAATCTCAGCTGTCTGCCTGCCTGAACTACTAAGAATGTTCTTCCCAAGTCAGAAGGAACTTTTGTACAGGTTCCACATGCACAGAATGCAGTCTTCAGTTTGATACATCTTTAGCTCCAATCTGTATTGCTTGAAAAACCTCTGCTAGAAGACAGGACTCAAATCTCACTTAGGTGTGGGTTTATATCACAGGGTCAGTGCTGCACCTAGAAAAATTCCTGCAAAACTAGCTTTCATTCTGGGGAAGTAATAACTTGAATCTGTCTTTTTTACAGTAATCTGTGAATCTTTAGATAAGAAAATACGATCCAAATAGAGTTAATGTTATACTTCCTTAAAAATTTAAATGTAAAGTACAGAACCACTAATCTAGAATCCTGTATAAATTATTTCTTTGGTATTAAAACCCCCACCCTTATGATAAGGAACTCTGGATGTGTATGTTAGGAATGCATAATTACAAATATGAAAATATTCCTCTATGTCAATTTACAAACAATTATAGGTATTTTCGTGCTGGACATCATCTTATAATCACAGCAAGACTAAAACGTTTAAATTAGTCCTGTCATCCCTGGTCCTGTAGGACCCAAAGACCGTGGTGTAATATTAAAAGAAAGATGTTCTTTAGCAGGTGCATGATTTTCCTTAGTCAGTGGACCATTGACTTTTTCTCCATAAGTTCCATTTTTCTTCAGAGATCTCTAAGGCCCCGAACACATTAAAGGTCTCAGCAGAGAACACCCCAATGTCTATTAAATTTAACAATAACAAGTCCCCAGATGAAAGCAATTAAGCTGCAAGGATTTGCAGACAGTTCATGTGGATGCCTTTTCCTTGTTTCAGAGAGAAAGCACTCAGGCAGGAAAGTAAAAATGAAAGGAAAAAAAAAAGCAGAAGGTTTGCTCTAAACATACCACACCATATAAAGCCCACTGACTGTGGAACAGCTACTGAGACTATACCCGGCAGAAGCATTATAAATCTGCATGGTGCAATCCAATGCTCTTAACTCTTACCTGACAAAATATTTGCCAGCTGAGAGTTAGATGATGCATTTCTTGCTTACTCAGATCTTTTGGAAGTTGTAGTTGTGTGTGCATTGAGATGTGTATGGCACCATGTAGAAATTTATAGATCATCTACACTTCATGTTTGCTAGAATCTGTAGGCACAGAAGAAAGCAAGAAAGCAGAGGTACTGCCAAAAATGTGCTTTCAGTCTGAGGAAAAAAAAATTAGTACATTTTTCAAAGTTTGTGGTAACATAACTAGCTCACTGTGCAGAGTATTTTTACAGTTTGGTTCTGCTTGCTTCCTCAAGATCTCTTTTAAAAATAAAAATCCACTTCATGAAAAAATAATTTTCATAATTATTATTTTATATGAGCTAACATAGTTTTATCGTTATGCATATGTAATGGAAAGTGGTTATTCTTGACTCTTGTTAGAGAGCTAGAATTAATTTCCCACTCTCACAGTTACTATAGTAACTGCACTGGAAAGCGCCTATTTGGATATTTTTATTCTGAAATAACTAGAATTTTCAATGTAACTTCAGCTGCTTCCAGAGTGATGCATGTTAGAAGAAGGAATATGCATCAGAGAGTAACATCTCACCCGAGTTGTACATTGATATGCTAACAGCATTTTACATTCATATCCTGCCTTTGGGATAATTTACCGAGGTAGTCAAAGTTCTGTAGGTACGGCCTACAGTGTAGCTGGAGAGAGGACATATGAGGACAAGTCACTTAGACCTTTTCTTCACTTTAAAAAAAGAGTATCAGATGTGTATTTGAATGAGCCAGCTGAATTTCACTAACTTGAGGTGGCACTCTAAGACAAAGGAGTGTCAAGGAACCTTGCTTTTATCTCATCTCGCTGATTTATATGAAAACGATGCGTGATACACAATATTTAGAATTTCAATTCAAGGTAGACAAAGCTGAGACAAAGACGTGTCTCTGACCCACACCTGGTTTACTCAGAGAAAATAGATTGTGTTGGAAATTTTTTTGAGATTTTAATATATCACTATAGAAACTAGATGGGATTTTTCTTACCAGACCTGTTTAATAGCTATCTAGTCTTCCTTTGTAAACAGAGGAGAAGGAACTTTTATAGCTATACGTTTCATATGATGGTAGATGTTTGAGAGAATATGAAGTCTGGAAACCTTGGAAACCAGTTTAGCTTAAACACCTAGTTTACAATTGAGATAAAACTGCCCTTAGTATGCATAAAATAAATCAGATTTACTTACAAAATTAGTCATAGCTGTTGTGGAGAAGATTTCAGGGAAGAGGCATCCCTTCCCACTTCTCAAGCACTGTGTTTTGCCTGCCTTTCATTTGAGAAGCTGAGAAGTGTCTGTTACAGGTCTATCTACAATAATTATTCACTGTTTTGTGTAAAGAGTCCTAATACTAGGGAGGCAGATTCTGTCTCTTAATCCTTTGAAGGCATCAATTCTTCGTTGGAGTGTAATGTGCAATAACTGTACTTTCCACTTCTTGATTTTGAACACTTTTTCTAGTTCGGTGAAGAACTTTTTTTCACCCATTCCATTCATTTATTAATTTAGTTATGCACTCTGGTTTCAGGTTTACACGTATAGGCAATTTTCCCTGTCATAATATCAAGTAACTTCCTGAAGTCATGTTTTGTTAAGTCACTGTTTGAAAATCTGGATCGTATTTTCCTCAGATCTCAGTGAATAAATCTTTCCTGACTGAGTTCATTAGACTGTCTAGTTGAAATGCTATTTAAGCATCAAAATCCTGTAGATAAACTGGTGGTGTTTTTAGTAATAAGGAGGATGGAAAGGAATTCTAAAAAGCAGCTGTTCTCATACATTACAAAGAGTCAATATTTAAATCAAAGCAGATGATATGAGTTCATTCAATTCACAACCACACCTTAGCAGGAGTTATTTGGGGGATCAATGCTGCAAAGTAAAAATTATTCTTGAAACTAAAAAAAAAAAAAAAAAAAAAAAAAAAAATCCACAGTTGTGCTTCATGATTTTAATCTTATTGAGGATTTCTGGTTGTGTTGTTCTAGAGGTTAAAGTTATTGTTAAAGACCGGTTTCCTTCAAAACTTAACTTCTGTCTTTATTACTATTTTGAAAGGAAGTTTAATTCTTCTGTCATGTCACATGCTTTTAAAAACGTGCCCTGGACTTAAAACTGAGTAGTAAGAAGGAAAAGAGAGTCTTTACTATGCAGTACTTGGAGTCTGGTTTTGGCTTCGTGCACACATTAAAAAACATGGTTTAGCTCCTCCCCACTTCTCTCTCTGTCTTCAAGGCACACTTTGCTCTTGATCCTGTGGAATCAATACCAAATAGCAATTCACTATGAAACAGGGATTTAGAGATCAGTCACTTGCTGATAGTGTGTTCAGCTAGATTGAAACCCAAAAAGCAAAATAATCCTCTTCTGTTTTAAAAAAGAAGTTGTTAATATACTTCACCAAGTCCTCTTGTGTTGGTCATGTGGTTGTGGTTTGCTTTTTTTCTTTTTTGAGGTGAAAGCAGTTTTTGAGAAGAGACACATATCTTACAGCATTTTTCTTACCTAGAATTCTATAAACATTTAATTATTTATTTTATTTTTTGGGTACCTGAATACAGAAATTGGCAGGAAAATTGTGTCAAACTGAAATTATTTTTTCAGTGTGTTTCCTGAATTTCTTTAAAAACTTTTTTTTTTTTTCCATTAGCAAATGTTTCATTAGCCATGTAATGGATTGTTATGTTTTTGAGCACTTGTAAGAAAATCAAAGGAGATAACAGGCTATATTTAGAAAGCTGCCAGGCAGAAAGAGATATTCCTCTCATCAAATAGTTCAGTAGTTAGGGTACTCAGTTAGAAAATAAGAGCATTGGGTTTGGTTCCTACAATATAATAAGATTAGCCACTTGTGTTCCCCATTTTCAGAATTTTTTAATCGGTAAGGTTTATGTTATTCAGCGATAGGCATCTAGCAGATCTGTTTTGCTTTGTATAAAATAAAGAATGAGGCAATGAGAGTCATGGGGGTTTGAGTATTCACATGGGAAGGTTCTTTCTGTAGTGTATTAATGAGAGATTCTCACAACACACAAGTGTCTTATGTCACATAGCCTGATACCTGGGATGTGAAAAGGGTACGGTGTTAGACTGAGTTCCTTCAGACTGAGAATGGGTATCTACCAGCCTACCTAAAAAAAATTAGCAGAGTTTGTTAAATTCTGTAAACATAGACTCAACTGTTTGTAACTTCCTAAATCGTGAAAAATTCTGACAAACTTGATATGCCTAGAAAAACTACAGCAAAACAAAGCAATGTTCTACAGAAATTTCTTCAGGACACTGTAAGTTAAGCTCTAATAGGTATTTTCAGCATGCAGGGAGTGGAGGAGTATTTATTTGTTTATTTTTCCAGTGTAAAAATCTAAAATATCACAAGAGGTGAAACTGTAATTTGCATGTTGCTGTTTTAATAGCATTTAACAATTTTTCTGATGTCTAATACTCTTAAAACCTCATCTTTCATCTAACGCTTCATTTGGAAGAGGAAAATATAGTAGACCTGATTGACAATAGTGACCAAATTCTCTTTAACCAAAACCTAAAACTTCATAGAAAGAACAATATCTATTTAAAGGGACAGAACGCTGTATCTTCAGTTTTTAAATAGGTGATATTAAGCTAATGTATAATACATTATTAGTTTTCATTTCACTTTCCCAAGAGTTTGAGATGTCCAAAATATTATTTCTTTGTTCCACCACACAGCTTTTTTCTTGCCACTGAAGTACAAGATTGCATAAAATGGCCAAATTGTTTAATTAATTCTTGGTCTATCAGGCTATTGACACTCGTAAATTAAACATGCTTGGGAAGATTCCCAGACACTGAGGCCAATTGGCACAGATCAACCCCGTGCTAATAAAGTCTCCTACCTGCCAAAACAGGGTGGTTGCATGTGAATGGTCTTTTGGGATTCATCACTGGAAAGCTCCAGCTCCCAGCTCAGGCTTGGGAATTATTTAGGAGAGTGCAAATTGGCTTAGGCCAGAAACATTCCCTGGATTATTTTAATGATATACAGGACCATATTTTATTGCCTGGGAATGGTATAATTAACTAGTATAGATGTAGGCACAAATACTGTGTGGAAGAAATTTCACTGCCAAAGCACTGCATAAACATAATAGTCACTACTAATGAACAATTAGGTTTGTGTTTTTGATGGTTGATGACAGTAGACATTGTAAAGTGCTTTGAAATCTAATGATAATAGGCTATGTAGAAGAGCTGTGTGATGTTAATTGTGGAAGTAAAAATGTATTAGATATCTGCATTGCTGTGCCATCTTTGCAAATGACACAAGTTCTTCTTTATATGGTTTCTTTGTTAACTGCTTTTGCTCAGATCCCTCAGGATACTTTATCATTCAGCTTGCAAACATTGTTCCAAATGTTCTTTTTTTCTAGTGAATGGAATAGCTCGGAAATGAAAGCTTTGAACTGACAGTTGAATCTTCACATCACTGAGAACCTCATTATTAGTTTGCAGTAGCTTGTATGAAATTGCATCTTGATTGCACCAGTCACACATGTACATTTCAAACCCTGTAAATATGAAGCTAATTCTCAATATCGACCTCAGATTTTAGAAGGACCATGGGACAAATAAGGTTTCAGAAGCAAGTTGTTCACCTATTGAGACTTCACACATGCTTATACTAAAATAAAATTGAAATAATTCAGCTGGAATAAAGGGAAGGATTTATCAGTGCTTGTAGAGCTGTTCTTCCCCAGCATCTCTATTATTATAGAAAGTATATATAAAGAAAGAAAAGAAGAAAAAAAAAGCACCAACTACATTTTGCTGCTACCCCCTTCAGCCCCATAGCCTTAATTAGAACAGATTTGCTCTTACATCAGAGCTGTGTCTGTCCACCAAACTCATTGGTATGGCAATTATAGTAAAAGATCTCTGAACTCCACTGATTAAGGAAACATGTTTCTGTGAGCAAACATCGAGCATTTCTGACTCAGACTTGTGCATTAATGCGTAATTGACTGATACATAATACATAATCCCTGACCATTCAGATCCAAATGCCTTTGATCAGAACACAGATAACTCAGTTGTTTGTTCAGTATGCAAATGGTCAGTCTTCTTGAAGCTGCTAATTAAACAGTTCCTTTTTGTATCCAGGATATTCTTTGATGTGTGCTTTACCAGTTGAACCCATGTGTCATACTTATGCTATGTATTCCTTTCCCTTTGTTACGAGCTGTCTTTTCAGTCAGCTTTGAATATCAATAAGCCAGCTAGCTGTTCATCTCTGGTTGTTCATCGTTAGGCATTATTTGTCATTTATAGAAGTTCACGTATTTCTAAAGGGAATGACCTTTGAAAAATTAAAAACACAAGAGTGTTATTTCTGTAACATCTTCAAAGATATGTTACAGTCATTCACAGTGCTCTGGATGGAAATAAAGCAGTTCATCATGCTGAGCCATCTTTGATATAGGAGGAGAATACACAGCTTAGTATCTTTTCTGTTTTCATGCATCCTTTCCACTTGTATACGGTCTGCACACTTGCTTTGGTGTGTGTAATTCCACAGGAATAAGAGACAGTCTGAATAAAATGAACTGGTATAAATGCATACTAAATAATAAGTTAATTTGGTCCCAGTTTAGATAAACAGAACTACTTCCAAATCCATTTGGTTTCTCATGTTAAACGAGCCAAGTATTACAGTTCACATAAATAGGGTTTTTGGGTTTTAATCTTGCACTGAGAGAAAGATTGAGATCAAATAATAAAGGACTCTCTTGGGCGAAAAACAGTGGCAGAAAGGATAACTGACGGGACTTCCACATATGTAAGGCCCTGCTCCTTTTGAAATCACTGATGGGGTTGAAGCCCATAATATTCATCTTGTGGTCATTTAGAGAGACTCCATTTAAGTGATAAGGGGCTTTCTGATGATCCTTTGGAATATTAAAAATAACAGATCTAATATATTAAATTTTATTAGTACTTTTCAATTACCTTTCAGTTTCCTTTCATTAATCATGCATCTCCATGAACAAGATGATAAATTATAAGTGAATACTCAAATATCATAATTTAAAAAGTGAACTTTAATAAGAACGGATGGCTCACATGAAATACCCTTCAAGAAAATATGAAAAGGAGTTTTGATAATTTTTCAAGTTTGTTTTCTCTGAAGTCATCATTGCTTTTACATCAGTAACACAAGAGTCTGATTTTTACATGTTTGCCTTTTTGCAAGGGAATACATATTACATTTTCTTGAGGAATTATAGCTGATATATAGGTAATTCTTATAGTTTCTGCATGACTATTTGCTTACAGTTAGGTTTGGTGAGTGGATCAATGTTTGAAATAAGAGATACTAGCTCCATATGTTCCCCTCCTACTTAAAGCATTCAGCAGGGAATTAATTACTCTTGTATATTGCTGGGTTTGATAGATAATGAATGCTTTAGCCGATAGACTCTCCCTACCAATTCTGGAGTTATGGCAATAGAATTAGTTGAAGTAAAGGCATGGCAAGAAAAGAAGCAATGTAAAGAAAAGACTTCATACCACAGATCAGCCTGCCCACGTATGATTTTTCTAGTCCACTCTGATCAGAAAGGATGGATCTTGATTACACCTGCAATCATAAAGGAGTCAGTATCATTGTTTGGTTTTTTTCTTTCGTAAAATTTGCTATATGTGATATGTTGACTTTCTTGGAATCATACTGTGAAGATCAATTACCTCTATTTTGTAGTGGGAATGCCACTGAGAATGCCTGGTGGATAGGTTATGCCTATATATCTTATTGCAGACATACATAGGCAGAGATTCTTTGATATTCACTCAGACATACATGTCACATACACTACAGCTTTTTCAGACAAAAGAATTTCCATATTCTTGAGTAGAGAAAATGTTAATATATCAGTAATTTCCCTGTGTGATTTTAAATAATTCATCTCAGAAAATTTCCAATAATTAGTTTCCTTATTGTAAGTGTAGTCCTCTGATCATTAAAATAGTTTTAGTGACTGAGAATCTACCAGATTTAACTAATTTTGGTAGTACAGTGTAAAAAAACAAATCTTGAGTAGAAGAACAGAGTAATAGGATGTTCGAACTGGACAGTAAAAAATGCAGCTTGGGAGATCTATGAAGAAGGGAATCTCTTTCCTTCCATCTGTCTTTTAGGTTCGTTCAACCACTGATTAAAGTGCAATTTCTTTTTGAAAACCAACAAAGTATTTTATGAATTACTAAGATGTTAATTCAGCATGGAGGACTTTTAAAATGTCATTAGGCATCTCAAATTTGATCACATTTAGTAGTCTTCAGAATTACATTTTACATTTAAAAAAAAACCCAAATGAAAAAAACCCCCACCAAACAACAGCTTAGACAAGTCAGTCAAATACATCATGCATACCTAATGTCAAGTAACACACCATTTTTTCTAACTACATTAAAAATCAAATGTGACATACTAGAAAAGAAAACTGTAATTATAATTAGGAAATAAAATATCAATTAGCCAGATGATACACAGGTAAATTTAATTCTAAATTTCAGAGAAAAAGCAGCAAGAGTAAGATACTGTTGCTGATTAATAACATACTCTGAAATATATGTCAGACTTTTCACAATTTCTAAAGTGTTTTAATAAAAGTTTGATTGATATTGAAAGTAGTAGTTTCATTAAAGATAGAAGCATTGTCAAGTTAAAGGTAAATAGAATTCCATGTCAATTATCTCAAAACCAAATAATAATTAAAAAAAAACTGGCTAAGTTGTTTTTTCAGACATGCTATACTTGACAAATTTTTTTCTTTTTCACAATAGTGAATAAATATTTTATTAGGAAAGTGCAATGTAGTGTAATTAGCATATTAATCTCCCTTCCATATAGATAGGACCCATAACTCCCTTAAATGTAAAGCACAACAGCACCTGGAAAGGCTTTAAGAAGATTCTAGGTAGAAGAGAACACAATTAGCTGTTGTCTGCAAAGGCAGTTTTTTCAAAATGTTTTGAAGGATATTTAATATATATTTGTCATTTGCAAGAGAATGGGGAGACTAAGTCTGGAAAAAATTATTGTGATGAAGGCAATAGGCTTCATATACTAAAAATTATTTCAAATAGTTGATAAAATGTACTTCACACACTATATACATGTAATCCAGTTATAACAAAAGCTTTTGTTGGAGCTACTCTGTATTTTGTTGATTGCATTTGTTTATGTTTTTCTGTTAGTATTGGCATTGCTCTTTCATAAACCTGCTGCTTTGCTTGTATATTCATCTGTTTACATTTGCTAGGTGATTTGTCCTCAATAGATACAAATGCTTATTTACCAAAATAAAAACCTAAGTTCAGCAGCCTTTTAAATCAGCCAAGGGTAATCAGGAAGATAGAAAGGAAAAAAAAGAATCCATTGAAAGTTGATCTTATGCCTCAGTTTTCAAAATACAATCACTTGGCAATAGCTCGTAAAAGGGCTTGGAATGGTGATGCTAAAATCACCACACTGTAGAATTAAATGGCATGCCTACTCAACAAGAATTTTCAACCCCAAATCCTCTTACATGTGAGTGTTTGAATTGGAAAATAATTTAGGAAGAATAGCCTTACCTGGATAACATATCATTGGCAATTGCCATAATAGTTGATGTGCAGTAATGAAAGAAACTATCTAGTAGCATAAACCAGACCTGGTTAGAAAAATATTTGATGAAATCTGTTTCCTTGGTTTTGCCAAAATTGCGTTTCAATAAAATGTTAAGGAAGGCATTTTGAGTGGTGAAAAGAAGTATTTCAGTGAGTGTTGTATTTAGAGGAGAAGAATGGGTGTAAGGCCTTGTACCCAAAACCTGATCTTGAGAAGAACTGAGAAACCAAAATTACCTTTTTTTTTAATAAGATTTAAAAAAATGAAAACTGTCAGAATAATACTAAATTAAGTTAGGTTGCCTAGATACATGCCAAAACCCCCTTTTGCAATTCAACATTTTTAAAAACCAAGTCACTTAGGGAGTGCCTAAATATAGACCTCTGGACAACAAGGGTTTAGTGCTTGGCCTTAACTTTTTTTTTTCTTGTGCAGTAGCAAAATTAATATAATCAAGGGTATTATAAGACACAAATAATGTTCATAAAGCATTCTGAGACCTCTTAGTCAGTAGAAGTTACAGAATAGCAAAGTAATAGCTTTCATTTAAATTTTATTATATGAATTTCATTCTTGCTGTTCTTTCCCAAAGTGTATTTATGAAGATACTGCCTTCCACAGTTGCAGTAGAGCCACATCAGTGTATTAGTAGATTTTCTCTGTTGTTCTTTATGTATTTTTAAAGATTTTGTTTCTTGTTCTGATGTATCATGGAAATATGAAGAAAATAGAATCTGTAAGGCAGCATCTGCCTGAAATTGCAGAGAACCCGAAGCAATGGTTCTGAGGGGAATTTTTACCATTTGATGGAAATTATTTCACATGTTTATCAAGACATATTAATGAGTAGTGTTGTATTATTTAGCACTCCGTGATCTTGATAATTTTTTAGGCAGAGCACGTCGCACACATACAAATACTTTATACATTTAGCTTTTTCATGTATGCTGAACTCAGCATAGAAGGTATTTCATGTTTCTTGAGTCCATGAAATACCCAGATACAATGGGAATCTATGGACGGACTGTTATTTCAAACTATTTGATGTAACATCTCTAGGCTGTTTTTCACGTATCTCAGTAGAACTCTGTCTAGTGACACCAAGAATCTGCAGGAAAATTATTAGCTGTGAGGTTACGAAGTCCTCTTGCTGCAAACTGCCAGATGCCTTCCAATTGAATACAGGGTCTGCTGAGCTTAATCTGTGAGGATTTTTACAATATTCCTTGAAGAGAATATAGAGGAAGATTCTATGGAATTAGAAACGATACAGTGGATGCATATACTTAGTATGCAGATTGCCAACAGTCATGGAAAATAGAGTAAATATTTGGAGTGGGCAAAAAAGCACGTGGTTTGAATTTTTTTCTGAGAGATGTATCAGCTTTAAATAACTGGCAAGCTCTACCTTTTGGGAAACTAGAGAGCGTTTAAACACAGTGTATATCTTCATTAAGCGCACTATATAAATCTAGCTGCCAGCTACCACAATGCCTTTTGCAGGTTGTATTAATCTCAGTGACAGTTAACACAATGCCCTCAGTATGAATCTAAATGCCAGTTGCATTTCTCCTGCTTAACTTTTGAGTAGAGCTGTGCAAAGGACAAGAGTTCTGTCTGGGGAAGGATTGAGTTACCAGCATATGTCTTCATGGCAGGTAGGACAAACTCACTAATTGAGAAATTCTCTGACTGAAAAAAATAGGGAAAGGAAGTTTTAGGTTAGTAAGTGGAAATCTTTGATTAAAAGATGACAGCAATAGCAATTTAGATAATGCTTTCATCTTTTATTTGGTTGTACTATATAATCTAAGTAAATCAATTAAGGCAAGCTTATAATAAAATAAAATAAGAATTTTTCATTCCAAAACAGTCTAAAGGAGTCTCTTGACCTTTTCTACTACCAGTACTTTTCCCTTAATTTTTCCCCTAATTAAAATTTATAACCATTTCATTAAATATTTCAACCTTAGCAGTTACTAAACCCTTCTATAAAGGTGATTCAAATGAAGATCCACACTTTATCAGGGCCCTACAGTTCAGAGCTTTGTAAGTTTTCTAAGTTTCTTTAAGGGAAATGGGAGTCACAAAATTAGTCCTTATTGGATGGTAGAAATTACAACTAACTTCCCCATCTAAACAAAATCACTCTTTACTTCTTGCCCCATTATCTTTTGCTCTGTGTGCATGGGTGTTACATCAGTAAATAGATGGCAGCCTGATGCTACTTGTTTCATTATTAAAAGAATATGGGACAAATTCAATGACATGCTCTGCCCCCATTTGGCTAAACACTGCTCAGTGTCAAAAGACATAACTTTTTTTCGGGGACTGGCCAATTTTGCACATATTTGAGAGCAGGCCAAGCAAAGCGTGTATGCATTTTGGTATATGAAATTAGTTTTTATCAATGATTGATAAAGCTTTTCAAATACGTGTATGTGTGAGTAGCTCAGAAGGAAGGGTTATGAAACTTAGTGCTTCCACTTTTATAATACTCATTTAAGAAAAAAAACCCGTTCCTCTGAACAGTTCTTAAGCATGTCTCGGAGAAAAAGGAATTTGTGGATGGCTTTTAGAAAAGGCACATGGCTGTACATTCCCTATGCTGGTGTTAAAAAGGTTTATACTAGCTACTCAATGTCTTTATTTAATCACTTTGAGTAGTTTTGAAAGATAAAAGTAGTGACAAGAAGTGTTTTAATTACTCTCTAAGAAGCTTTATAAAATAAGATTTCCTACTGTTCTTGAGCCAAATAAGAAGCCCTTTAATATGAAGTGCACAAAACAGTTTGATGCCCTATTTTTTTAGACTACATTGTTCTATTCATTTCCATAAAAGACTAAACAAATGTAATTAAATATACTGAAGTAGTTTAAGTAAACAGGCATTCTTTTTTACTTCAGTTTGATCAAGCTTTCTACTGAGAAAAGATGTACTTTCCCTTAGATAAGATCCACAGTATAAATGCAGAATGCTATATTCTGAAGGTCAGCTTTGATTCACATGAACTTTAGTTTAAAACCACAGTCCTAGTTCTAACATAGTAATTAGTATTAAATTCTCCATTTTAAAATGTATTAATCCCATGAGTTAGAAGCAGAAGATCAAACAGGGAAGGCTCTTGTTTTCCATGGCTCTATCTTTCAATTTTTATGGTGTCCAGACCAATAGGTCAATCTCCTTGGAACCAAGTATGAGAGGGAAGGCACAAAGTGTCATCACATGGAGTGTTTACTTGATTCTCTCATTTTATTTCTGTTTCACAGCATGGGATGTTTTTTTTGTCTGAAAATGTGTATTATATATCTCTCTCTATATATAGGGGGGTGTATATATAGGTTTATATAGGTATACATATAGGTGTATATATATAGATATGAGTATATATAAATATATCTTTTTTTTTTTTTTTTTTTTTTTTTAAGACATTGCAGTGCATTGTGCTTTGGTCAGTGGGTAGGAGTTTTCTGCCTGGTTATTCTCAGTCTTTTGAATATTCCTGGCCTCATTGTGTTCTAACTGTATAGCATGGGAGAAAAATGCTGTCATGAGTTAATTTGCTTTTTTTCCTTTTTTTCTTGTCTACAGTTTTCATTATAACTCACTCAACATGAAAGCATTTAATTTGTGCAATGGTTGTATTGTAAAGGTACGCTTATAAAATAGGACTTCTGTTTGGTTACTGATTGATGTTATGTTTGAAGAATAGAAGAATGGTGGGTGCGGGTGCCATGTTGACTCTGATTCAGATCCTCAGAAGCACTCTGGACTGTGGCCAGAGCTGCTAAGAACTATACACCATGAAAGCACTTCCACAAATACTTAAGAACTGCCATTTCTCTTTTATATCTCTTAGATTCTCCATCCCTGTATTACCTGAGCATCTTCCAGCATTCAATGCAGGGCCATCATCTGACTTTTCTTCAAAAATTAGCCCTTTGAAATGTTTTTTTTGGGATGGAAGGAAGGTTTTTCCTTAAAATACATGTTTATTTCAATTACCTTTCCTCGTATAAATGTCTGTAACTCCTGCCATAAGCCTCTTTTGTGACATACTAAGAGTTGATGAATCTTGTTTTACGTTAGGTCCTGAAAGTGGTGGGCTTTGTCAGCCCAAAGATGTGGTGGTACTCCAGTTTGTAGTCGCTGGCCAGCTGTCAAGGAAGGCCTGGCTCCCCTGGGAGAAAGCAAGCAGCTCTCTTCTTCCCAGGGAGCAGAACAGCCCAGGACAGATAAGACACTTGGTACCAGCTGCAGCTTCTTTTAAAGCTGGTGCATAAAACCCCAGATATATTGTTTTGGACTGAAGAAATCTAAGGATAATTAAGTTCTAAACAATGAAGAAGTTATGAATTATATAGACTAAAATTGTCAGGAGTTGGGAAAATCTGTATTGTGTAATAAGAGAGACATATTTGAATACACACACACACACGAGGTGTCTGTGTGCTCATATGCATATATATATATACACACATAGTAGTCCAAGCTACATGGCAGCTGTCAGGATCAACAAGAAATCCTGAATTTTTTCATGGTAGTTTGGTGGTTTGCAAACAGATGTTCTCCACTGAAGGAAGCACACAGTGCTGTCAATTGTTTCTTTCTGACTACTAACATTACCCATGTCTTGCTTAGATTTACCAGCAAGATACTGGACTAGCTGGTGGTACTTCATATGGTGTGAAAGATAAATAGAACTGACTGCTACCTCCATATGGTTGGGATTTGACTTCAAGAAATCTCTCAAGTGCAAATAGAATTTCTGTAGGACAGAGAAGCAGCATAAACTTGAGTGAAAAAGTAAATTTATAAAATTGAGTACTCTGTCCTCTGAAATATTTTCTGTGAATAAATGACTTTTTTTTTTAGACAGGTGGCAGCATTCAGGTGACTTTTGCCAAAACCTGATAGCGTATGTAAATTGTATGACCTCTAGCTGAAGTTGATTCATTAGTACCATTATCTGTTCATATCCAGGCCTAATCTATGACTGGAAGAGATGCAGGAGGTTGGCAGAAGAGTACATTCTTCCATGTGATTCTTACCTTGGTCATGGGAAGGAGATTTAATTCTGTTTAATAACCAGCAAGTCCAGTTGCATCAGAAAACAGTTTCTTAAAAACTAATGTAGAACTGTTTTTATTAATTGTACGACTGATGTATTTCCCATAATATTTGCTGTTCCATAGTGTTTTGTATACTACTAACATTACATAAAATACATAAAATACATACATACATGAATGCCCAGTTGCTGCAGAACTGGAGTTAACGAAGCACTGTAAAAGTGAAATATGAAAAAAAATCATATTGATATTTCAGTGTGTACTTTAATTGTACTGAATCATTTACTAAATCAAAGACTGCTGAGTAAATTGATCATTTCTCTACAAGTTCACTGTTAAAGGAAAATGCCACTTAAAAGAAAAATGGAAAAGTTCAAACATAAAGATACCTTTGGCATCAGTAAACCAGGAGTGATATGTTCAGCAACAAAGGGAATTTAAAATCCTCTTGTTACAATTTGTGAATGTACTATTTTGTTTTGTTAATGATACAAAAGCTATAGAATATCAGGAAAATAAAAATTTCCTTTTTTTTTTTTTTGCAAGAAGTCTTTTCAAAATAGGATTCTTTAGCTATCATGATGATTTATCTTCTATGGACTTATTTAATTAATTTTTTATTGTTTTCATAATTTTTAATTATTTATTTAATTTTTTTTTATTCTACCCTTTACTATAATGTAGCTTTGGAAATGCTTATGTCAGCTGTAGAACTGAAAAATTTTGCATGAGACATTTTCACCAACTTTCATGTATGTTAATTTTATTCTCTGATCTTTTACTGTGTTAAATAAAACAAATGTTTTTCTCACTTTATCCTTTCTATTTTCTTCTAGAGGGGAGTGATTGTAGATTATTAATGAAGCTAAAGGGAAACAGACCCTTTAAACTTTTGTTTAGTATTTGATCTTCTAACATACATAGCAACACTTTTCAATCACCCACTGATTGTAATTCTTCTGAAAGTTTCAATGTAACCCAAAAATCAATATTAACAGATGTTGTTTGCTTAAGTCTGAAAGTGTTCCAGAAAAACGCTCGTCAAATGCATCCCATCTATGGTTTCATAAAGTTTCAGATTCACAGAATCAATATCAGCAGATGTTCACTACTTTTATTTTATTTTTTCCCAAGGCATTGCAGAAGTGCTTTTTCCAGCATAATTTTGAAAGCAAATTGAAACCACCGAGTGTATGACAGCTTTCACTGTTGCCAAAGAATATGCGCTTGTCAACTCCTTGAGAAATACATTGTCTTCATCTAATATCATTAGAGACCAATAATTAAACAGAAAAAGATGGTTTTAATTAGCGGATGATGAATGATTGTCTAAATCAATCTATAGTGTAGTCCATACTTGTTGAATTCTATGTTATGGCTAGATTAGCATTTCTTTATCTGGTGAGAATGTTGATGCAGAAAGGAGATATTACAGAGATAGTTAGAAGTAAGATAAGAAAAAACCACTTCAGTGTGCATTGGTTTTTAACAGTGGGGCTGGGATACTTTACAGTTTAGCATTTCTTTTAAAGGGCTGACATGAAATCTATAACTTCTGCACAGAGTATTGTAGGGCCTCTGTTTTAAAGAGTGTTTTAGAAGATTTCTGCCTACATAAAATAGTAAAAAAAAAAAAAAAAAAAAAAAAAAAAAAGGGAAAGAAACCCCCAAACCTTTTTATTGGGCGGTTTGGAGGAAAGAGTTCTTAGCTGTTTTATCCCTCTTTTAGTACATTAAAAAAATGTAGTGGTTGAAACTTTGAAGCTGGCCTATGTAGTGAAGAAAGTGTAATCTAGTGAGGTTTGGGATTTGCTGCATGGGGTTGTTTTTCTGGTTAAAATAAAGTACATATACCTCAAATCAGTTATATAAACGTGTATGTGCTTCTCTGTGTATATATATAATAATTTCTGATAATTTCTGATTACAATTAGGCAACTCCTAGAAACAACAAAATGCATGTAGTGCAAGTTCTGGAAAAGTGATCAGGACTAATTATAAAATACATTTTATATTAATAAATATTTTTGTTGCCTGTCATATTAAAATGGCAATGACTTTTCATAATAAGTAAGAATATAATAATATGCTGATAAATTGCAGCAAGATAAAGTCTGCAGACAGATCTGCTTTAATATGATTACGTATCTCATGTCAGTAAGTTTTCTACAAATGGCATCATTTCAGTAGGAATAGCACTTGGTTGGTAGAATTATACATGCAACATCTCCAAGCTGATTACAGGTTCTAGTATATCATGGTTATAAAAATGTGGAGAGGGTTTTTTTGGTGAATTTAAACCATTGGTATGTTTATACCATACATCTGGGATTCTTCTGTGTGAGCTCTGAGCTAAAAGAAAACTGTGCAACTGTGTTAGCACAGCAGCAAGTCTACACAAATAAAGCTGCCTCTCAGCAGGGTTTATTAATGTAGGCATCACATCATGCTACTGCAGTTATATAGCTTTTTTTTTTTCAGGCTCAGAGGGTAGGCAGAGTGTGCTTACATCTGCCTGCAATACATAGCATAAACATATGCCAGGAGACTTGGCCCTGAGTTGTATTTATTTTAACAGAATTGTGGCAGTTATGATACCTGTTTATTATATTCAGATTTAGCATTCATCAAGAAGGAGCCAACATGCATAAATTAACTGGTTTTATTGTTGGATGGAGTGTAATAACAAACTGTACAGTTTTTTATAGTAGCAACTTTTTCTTTGGACCTTTTTATATATTTGTATCTGTGGCAGCTCCAGTGTGATTGCAAGTTCTAGTACATGATGCATTTTATTTTCATTGTTTCTTGTAGGATAGAATGAAAAGAGAAAAAATATAAAAACCTTTTACATTTCCTTGGTATACCTCAACTTGAGCAGTGGATTATTGATTATAAAGTTTCAGTATTCCTAGGACACTAATCAGTGATTTTTTAAATTTTTTTTTCCTCATAGATATAGTTCTTTTCTATAATGAACAGTACAATTGCTAGTACATATATATTCGTAACTAGTTAGAACAGGAGAGTAGGATGTGGAGAAGCCTAAGAGTACTGCTACTTTTTGGACACATTTTATGTTTATAGTTAAAAAAAAAAATCAAAGATAATTTCCCCTCGTTTCATTTCTTACCATAAAAGGTAAAGTGAGGAATTTTCGGGGGGGGGGGGGAGGGGGAAGAAAAAAAAAAGAAAAATCTGCAAAGAAAAAGAAATACCTGATCTAGGCTGTAACCACAAATCAATGTCCTTCATCAGATGGCTTAGCATCTCCATACTGTGACTTTTCTGACTGTGCTTAACCCCATGCCAGCATAGCCTTAGTAAAACCATATGGGCAATACCTTCCAGTAAAACAGGCTTTTCTGAAACAAAAGGGAGCCACAAAACCTTGTGCTGTTGTTCTTAGTCTAATTGCCACTCGTCTGGAGAATAACAATGTATAACTCCAGAACTTCTCTCCAGCCTTTCACCTAACATGAGAAAAGCTCTCTCCGTCCATATAAGGAAAGCTTCAGACCCTTTTTCCATCATAACTGTCTGTCTTGTTAGTAAAATAAATGAATTTGGAATCTTCGGTACTTCAGTGGACTTCTGCAGGTGCATCTGTGGCCAAGTGGAGGAATTTTCATTATATCCTTACTCAAATATTAAAATTTTTGAATTTTTTTTAAACATCGAAATATGTAAAAGTAAATGATTTCACAAGATAGCACCTTTGAGCAGTCAGTCCATATTAAACATTTAGGAAACAAGAAATGCTCTGTATCTATTATTAAAATGTGTCAGCACACAAGAGAAATTTTAGCAGACTGGTAATCTATGATAGAGACAATACCATCCTGGTTTCAGCCATGAACCTAAAAACTAATGTTCATTAGTTTCAGCTGATGGGTGACTGAAATACATGTCATTATAAGAGGGTAGAAGGTTATTGAGAAGAGTATATAAAGTATATACCTAGCTGCTAAAAAGTAAGAACATTAGGATTAGCTATGCATGTGGAGAATTTTTGAACTGAATTTTATTTTTCTAAGCATAGAAAAATATGTTTATTAAGATTCTACTGACTAATAGTAACATAAATTGATTCATTGTCTAGAAATTCAAGCA
>JANHGO010000044.1:5436168-5455317 GCA_024606505.1 Aquila spilogaster | reverse complement strand
TGTGGAAGTTTTGGGTAACTAGCTCACTGTGCAGAGTATTTTTACAGTGTTGGTTCTGCTTGATTGTTCAAGTTCTCATTTAAAAATAAAAATCCACTTCATGAAAAAATAATTTTCATAATTATTATTTTATATGAGCTAACATAGTTTTTATCGTTATGCATATGTAATGGAAAGTGGTTATTCTTGACTCTTGTTAGAGAGCTGGAATTAATTTCCCACTCTCTCAGTTACTATAGTAACTACACTGGAAAGCATCAATTTGGATTTTTTTAATTCTGAAGTAACTGAAATTTTCAGTGTTACTTCTGCTGATTCTGGAGTGGTGCATGCTAGGAAAAGAACATACCTCAGAAAATAGCATCTCACCTGAGTTATATGTCGATATGTTAACGTTTTACATTCATGCCTTGCCCTTGGCATAATTTACTGTCATACTCACAGCAGAAAGACTGTGGTATAGTTGGATACCGGAGGACAAGTCACTCGTACCTTCACTCTAAAAAAATCTTACATTTTTATTTGATTGAGCCAACAAATGTAGCTAACTTGAAGTGTAACTCTAGACAAAACAAAGGATTGTTAAGAAGACTGACCTTTCTCTCATCTTGCTGATTTTCATGAAAATGCTGCATGATATGCAGTATTTAGAATCTTCTTTAAAGTTAGGCAAAGACATCTCTGCCCTGCATCTGGTTTACTTTGAGAAAGTGAATTATATTGGAAATGATTTTCAGTTCATCTTTTAATGTATCGCTATACAAACTAGATGGGATTTACTTCAGCACAGTTTTTAATCTCTTCTGAATGCAGTTGTTTGAGAGAATGCAAATTCTGGAAACCTTGGAAACCTTATTTTCTTAAATGCCTGATTTGCAAATCAGATCAACCGCCCTTAGTATACATAAATATCATCAGATTTACTTATGAAATTTGTCATAGCCACTTTGGGAAAGTTTAAGGAGAGGAGGCAACCCTTCCTACTTCTTAAGCCTACTTCTTAAATAGACTGTTTTGCCTGCTTTTCACTTGAGAGGCTGTGGAATGTGTGTTACAGTACTATCTACTGTAGTTATTCACGATTTTTTTGTGAAGAGCCCTAATACTAGGGAAGCAGAATTCTGTCTCTTAATCCTTTGTAGACATCATTTCTGTTGCAGTGAAATATGAAATGAATTCATCTCTGTTAGTATATTATTTTCATTTTTTGGTGTAAATACTCAAGCGAATATTTTTTTTTTTTCCATGCCAACCACTCTATTCATAGATCTCATTAATTATATACTTTGGTTTCAGACTTACAGGTACAATCAATTTTCCATAATGTACTATCAAGTAACATTTTGAAGTCATATTTTAAGTCAGTATTTTGAAATCTGGACTGTGTTTTCCTCAGGTCTCAGAAAATAAATCTTTACTGACCGAGTTCATTAGGGCTGTCTAAATGAAATGCTACTTAAGCATCAAAATCCCATAGATAAATTGATGATATTCTTATTAACAAGGAGGTTGGAAAAGAGCTCAGAAAAGCAGGTATTCTGTTCTACTATATACACTATACTCATATGTACAGTATACTCACAAAGAATCAATATTTAACTCAAAGTCGATGATATGAGTTCATACAATTCACAACCACACATTAGCAGGAGTTATGTTGGGGATGAATGCTACAGAATAAAAGTGAATCTTGAAAAGAAACAAGAAAAATCAATCCCTTGCAGTTTCTGATGTTTTTAATGCAATTGAGGACTGTGATGGTGGTGTTCCAGAGGTGGAAGTTATTGTTGAAGATTCATTTCCTTTAAAACCTACCTTCTGCCTTTATTATTATTTTACAAAGAAATTTAATTCTTCTATCACTTCAGGTTATTTTTAAGAAGTGTCCTTCTTTGAAGTACTAAGAACAAGTGAAATCATTACTTTTCATAGCTGGAGTACTTTGGCTTCACGCGAACGTTAAAAACAAGTTTTAGCTCCTCCTCCCCACTCTCCCTGTCTTCAAGATGACATACTTTGCCATTGATGCCATTTATTCAATGCAAGATACCAAAGCACTATGAAACAGGGATTTAGAGATCAGCCACTTGCTGATAGTACGTTCAGCTAGATGGCAACCTAAAAGTCAAAAAAATAATCTTCTGTTTTGAAAAAAAAAAAAACCACTTGTATACTTCCTGTGTTGATTATGTGGTTGTGGTTTACTTCTTTTGTTTTTTTTTTTTTGGTTTTGAGGTGGAAGTAGGTTTTCAGGAATATCATAGCATTTCTCCTATCTGAGACAGTACTTAATTTCTTTACCTGAATCCAGAAATGGGAAGGAAAATTGTTTGGGTCAAACTGGACTTATTTTTCAGTAAGTTTTGTTTCCTGAATTGTTTCAATACATTTTTTTTTCCATTAGCAGATGTTTCATTACCCATATAATGAGTTGTTATCTTTGAGAACTTGTAACAAATCAAAAGAGATAAACTGTACTCAGAAGGCTGCCAATCAGAGAAAAGTACTCTTCTCTCATCAAGTAGTTCAGTTGTAAGGGTACTCAGAAAACTAGTAAATTAGTTTCAGCAATACAATAAAATTAGGCAGTTGTATTCCCCTTTTCCAGAGTTCTTTAATCAGTTATGTACCAGATACCTATTACTGTAAAACATGTATTTTGATTTACGTAAAATAGAGTGAGACCATGACTGTCTTGGGGATTTGAGTATTCATACAGGAAGGTTCTTTCTATAGCCTATTCAGACTCTCATATCCTGTAGCTTGGTGCCTGAGGTGTGAAAGGTGTGAGGTGCTGGATTGGGTTCCTTCAAGCAAAACCAAGTAGCTGCCCATTCACATAAAAAAAAAAAGTTTGGTAAATTTTGTAATCATAAACACACATTCTAGAAACTTCTAGAACCGTGAAAAATTTTGAACAACCTGATATTTCTAGTTATTTCTAGGTAAATTACAGCAGAACAATGCAATGATCTACAAAAGTTTTCTTCAAAACACTTTAATTTCTAAGTACTGTCAATATGTGGGGAGTGGAGAGATATTTGTTTATTTTTCCAGAGTAAAATTCTAAAGCATCACAAGAGGAGAAACTGTAATTCGCATGTTGCAGTTTTAATAGCATTTAACACTTTCTTACAACAATTTATTTTGAAGAGGTAAGCACAGTAGATCTGATTGATAATAGTGACCAAATTGCCCTTTAACTAAAACCTAATGTTGTGTAAGAGAAATAATGTATGTTTAAAAGCATAAAATGTTAAATCTTTGGTTTTTTAATAGTTGATACTAAGATGATGCATGACACATTCTTGAGTTTTTAATCTTCCCAAGAGTTTGAGATGTCTAAAATATGAATGTTGTTTCTCCACCCACCTCTTTTCTTGCCAGTGAAGTACAAGAATGTCTAAAAGGCCCAAATTGTTTAATTAATTCTTGGTATTTAAGGCTACATTGACAGTAGTGTAAATTAAACATGCTTGGGAAGATTCCCAGGCACTGAGGCCAATTGGCAAACCTCAACCTGGTGCTAATAAAGTCTTTTACCTGCCAAAACAGGGTGGCTGCATGGGACCGGTATTTTGAGAATTGTAACTGGAAGGCCTCAGTACTCGGCCCTGGCTTGTGAATTATTTGGGAGAGTGAAAATTGGCTTAAGCCAGGAACATTCCCTTGATTATTTTAACAGTATACAGGGCCATATTTTGTTGCATTGGGAGTGGTATAATTACCTAGTAGAGATGCAGACACAAGAAATTTCACTGTCTTGTGTAAACATGATAGTCACTAATAATTAACACATAGGTTTGTATTTTTAATGGTTAGTGACAGTAGACATTGTAAAGTGCTTTGAAACCTAATAAGCTTTATAGAGCTGTCTGATGTTAATTATGGAAGTAAAAATATATTTGAGACCTACGTTGCTGTACTATCATTGCAAGTGACACAAATTCGTTTTTAGATGGTTTCTTTGTTGCTGCTTTTGCTCAGGTCCTTCAGGATACTTTATTGTTAGGCTTACAAGCATTGTTCCAAATCTTGGTTGTTTTTTTTTTCCTGATGAATGGAATAGCTGGGAAGTGAATGCTTTGAATTGACAGTTGAATCTTCACATCCCTGAGAACCTCATTATGTGTTTGCTGTACTTTGTAGGAAATTGCATCTTGATTGCACCAGTTGTGCATGTACATTTCAAACCCTGTAAATATGAAGCTAATTCTCAATATTGACCTCAGGTCTTAGAAGAACCATGAAGTGAATAAGGTTTCAGAAGCAAGTTGCTCAGGTATTGAGACTTCACTCACGGTGATACTAAAACAAAATGGAAATGATTCAGCTGGAATGAAGAGAAGAATTTATCAGTGCTTGCTGAGCTATTCTCTCCTGCTGTCTGTACTGTTACAGAAAGTGTATACAGAGTAAAAATAAATTAAAAATCCTTAACTAGCAAAATGTAGTTTTAGGATTAGTTAGTAATATTTCCGTTGGCCCCATAGCCCTAATTAGAAAGTTCTTATATAAGAGCAAATCTTATGTATATCCAGCAAACTCATTGCTATGGCAATTATAGTGAAAGATCTTTGAATTCCACTGACTAAGGAAACCTGGTTTTGTGAGCAAACGTTTAGCATTTCTGACTTGGGCTTGTGCATTAATGTGTAATCGACTGATACATAATACATAATCCCTGACCGTTCAGATTCAAATGCTTTTGATCAGAACACAGATAGCTCAATCGTTTGTTCAGTATGCAAATGGTCAGTCCTTTTGAAGCTGCTAATTAAACAGTTCCTTTTTGAATCCTGGATATTCTCTGATGTGTTTTACCAGTCAAACCCACGTGTCGTGCTTATGCTGTGTATTCATTTCCCTTTGTTACGAAGCTGTACTTTGAGTTGGCTTTGAATATCAATAAGCCAACTGGCTGTTCATCTCTGGTTGTTCATCGTTAGGCACTATTTGTCATTTATAGAAGTTCACTAATTTCTAAAGGGAATGACCTTTGAAAAAATAAAAATACAAGAGTGTTATTTTTGTATCATCTTCAAAGATATGTTACAGTCATTCACAGTGTTCTGGCTGGAAGTAAAGCTGTTCATCGTGCTGAGCTGCCTTTGATAAAGAAGACTACACAGCTTGGTATCTTTACTGTTTCATGCATCCCTTCCACTTACGTATAGGCTACGTGCATGCCTTGGTGTGTGTCATTCCATGTGAATACAAGACATGAATTATTTGTCAGAGTAAAATGTATTAGGAGTGCATACTAACCAGCTGATTTGATCCCAGTTTAGATAAACACAACTACATCCAGATCACTTTGCATTTTTTTTTAAAAGAGCCAAGCATTCCAGCTCATACAAGTAGGTGTTTTGTTTTAAATCCTGCATTGAGAGAAGCACTAAGGTCAAATAATAAAGGACTCTTGTGGGCAAAAGGTAGTGGTAGAAGTAACTATCAGAACTTCTGCATTGCTGATTTTGCAGTCACTGATGGGCTTGAGGCCCATACTGCTCATCTTTTGGTGGTTTAAAGATACTGTATTTTACTTACTAGAGTCAAATTTTTGCATCTGATTACATTCTTCCCTTTTTGCAAGAGAATGTTTCTTGTATTTTCTTGAAGAATTACAGCTGATCTACAGATAATGATTACAGTTTCTGCATGACTATTTACTTACAGTTAAGCTTGATGAGTGGATCAATATTTGAAATAAGAGATACGTACTCCATATGTTCTCCTCCTACTTAAGACATTCAACAGGGAATTAATTACTCTTGTATATTGCTGAGTTTGATAGATAATGAATGTTTTAGCTGATAGACTCTTCTTGCCAGCTCTGAAGTTATTGCAATAGAATAAGTCAAAGAAAGGGTATGACAAAAAATATATACATAAAGAAAATGAATTAATTTCAGAGAAATTTCAGTAACTTTCTTGTAAATGAGTAAAGAAACAGAGAAATAGAAAATTGGAACTGGAAGGTAAAATGTGAAACATGGAATCTCTTTTCCTCCATTTCTTTTAAGTTTGTTCATCTACTTATTAAAGTGTAATGTTTTTTCTAAAACCTATGAAGTATTTTATGAGTTACTGACACAATAATTTGGCACTGAGGAATTTTTAAATATGATTAAGCACCTCAAATTTGATCATATATATTAGGCTTCAAAATATGACATTTTCCACTTATAAACAAACAATCAAAAAAGGACCCACAGCTTATGCAAGCCAATCAAGTATTTTATATATAATGTTAGAAAAATTAGCATGCTAGTTAATGCATTAAAGTCACATCATCTGAAGCATCTGTCTGAAATTGCAGAGAACCTGAAGCAGTGGTTACAGTTTGAAAATAATTTCAGATTCATAAATGCTCAGTAATGAGAAATGCTACATATTTACCACTCTGAGGTCTGCTGCTTTTTTTGGACGTAGCTGCTTGCATGCTTAACAGCATGTTGTACGTTAATCTTTTTTCATTTACTGCATTAACTTGTTCATGTATGCTGAACTCAGTAGACAAGGTACTTCATGTTTCTTGATTCTTTGAAGTACTCGAGTACTTTAAAATCAGTATTTGTGGATGACGTGTTACTTCCAACAATGTGATGTAAGATCTCTAGCCTGTATTTTCATGAACTTCAGCAGAACTCTGCCTAGTGGCACCAATGATCTGCACAAAATGATGAGCTATGAGGTACAGAGTCCTTTTGCTGTAAACAGCCAGATGCCTTCTAGTTGGGTACGGAGTCTTGCTGAGCTTAATCTGTGAAGGTTTTTACAATATTCATTACAAAGAATGCTGAGGAGTTAGAGTACAGGCTGGAACAGTGGATACATGTGCTCTGTATGCAAAGTCCAATAGCCTGGAAACTGGAGTAAATATTTAGAGTGGGTAGAAAGGCACATAGTTCACTTCTTTTTTTTTTCTGAAAGATGCCTCATTTTCAAAGTCAGAAGTCCTACCTCTGGGAAATTCGAGAGAGGAACAGGGAAAGCAATGACCAGGAGTATTTAAACACAGTGTATATCTTCATTAATTGCACTATATAAATCTAACTGCCAGCCACTGCAATGCCTTCTGTAGGTTGTATTAATCTCAGTGACAGTTAACGGTGCCCTCAAGTATGAATCTAAATGCCAGCTGCTTTTTTTTTGCTTAACTTTTGAGTAGAACTGTATAAAGAAAAGGAGTTCTGTCAGAAACTAAAACTGATTTCCCTACTTAAACAGAATAATTTTATACTTCTTACCCCTTTTGCTCTTTGTGCACAGATACTACATTAGTTAGTAGATGACACTGATGTTTCAGCATTAAATATCATGGCATGTGTTCAGGATAATAAAAAAAATCCATCTGGCAAAACACTATGTAACACCAAAAGACATGACTTCCAGAGAGTGGCCAATTTTACACAAGTTATAGAGCAGGTGAAGCAAATTGAGTGATTGATATATCAGATTAATTTCAATCATTGATTTCTAAAGCTCCTCAATTATGTGTTTGTTTGAATAGCTCAGAAGGAATGGCATAATCTAAATATACAACTAAGAACATCTGCTTTCCTAATTTTCACTTTAGAGGAAAAAAACATCTCTTTTAAACAGTTCTCAAGTATGTCTTGGAGATGAAGAAAGTTGTATGTGGCTTTTAATAGGGGCACGAGCCCTATACTGGTGTTTTATTTAAAAAAATCTAAACAAACATGCTTATATTAACTTCTCAGTCTTAGGTAACACTGAGTAGTTTGGTAAGACAGGAGTAGTGATAAGTGCTTTAATTAATCTCCAAGAAGCCTTATAAAATAGACCAGGTATTCTTCTTCCAAATAGGAAGCCCTTTAATATGAAGTACACAAAAGTTTGTCTTACTTATAGGTTATGCTGTTCTATTAATTTCTATAAAAAACTAAGCAAATGTAATTAAATACTGGAGTAGTTTAAGTAAACAGGCATTCTCTTTTACTTCAATTTGATTAAGCTTTATGCTGATAAAAGGTATACTTTTCCTTTGGGTGAGATCCACAGTGTAAATACAGAATGCTATAATTCCAGAGATCAGCTTTGAATCGCATGAACTTTAGCTTAAAAATGCAAAACCCTGTTCTAACATAATAATTAGTGTTAAATTCCTCATTTTAAAGTGTATGAATTTCATGAGTTTGAAGTTGAAGGTCAATATGAGATTGCTTTTGTTTTCTCTGGCTCTATTTTTCAATTTTTACAGTGTCTAAACCAATAGGTCATTGTCCTTGGAACCAGCTATGAGAGGGAAGGCACAAATTATAGTCTTGGAGTAATTAATAGATTTTCTCATTTGATATGTTTCACACCACAGGATGCATCTGTCTGCATGTATACATATCTATGTGCATTTATTATATATATATTGAAAACATAGTGATGTATTGTGCTTTGATCATTTTTCCACTTGGTTATTCTCACTTGTATGTTTGTTCCTGACCTCACTGTGTTGTCACCATATAACAAATTAAAATATGGTGTCACATGTGAACGTGCTTTTCTTTCCTTCTCTATGGTTTTTGTTATAACTCATCCAGTGTGATAGCATTTAATTTATAGGTATTCCTTTGATAATATCTATATTGTAAAGATATGTTCATAAAATAAGTATGCTGTTTGGTTATTGATTGATGATATGTCTGTAGAATAGAAGAATGGTGGATGCCACCTTTGCTCTGATTCAGATTCTCAGAACCATTCTGAATTACAACCAGAGCTGCTTTGAACTGTCTATAAACTATGAAAGCATTTTCACAAATACTTAAGATCAGCCATTTCTGTTTTATATCTCTTAGATTTCACTTCATACTCAATGTCTGTATTGCCTAAGCATCTTCTAACATTCAAAGCAAGTGCTTTGTTCAGATTTTTCTTCAAAAATCAGCCCTTGGAAGTATTTTTTTTGGCAATGGAGGGAAATTTTGTCCTTAAGACATGCATTTATTTCAATATTCATGTAAATGGATGTAATGGCTGGCATAACCCTCTTGTAGCAAGCAAAGTGTGATGAATCATTTTAGTCTAAAAGTGATGAGCTTTGTCATGCCAAAGATGCTGTGGTGCTCCCATTGTGGCTGGTAGTCAGCTGCCAAGGAGACCTGCGCCCAACAGCTTTCTTCTCCCTAGCACAGGTGAGACACTTGGTCCTAGCTGCAGCTGCTCGGAGATCCAGATTTTAAATGATGAAGTTACAAATAATAGAAAATTGTCAGGAGTTACGAAGCTCTATTTTGTGTAACAGTATAGATCCATAATTGATAATACTTGCAGGTATCTAGGTGTTCATATATATGTAGATAGTAGTACAAGCAATATGACTGTCAGCCTCAGCAAGAAAGCCAGAGTTTTATTTAATGGTAGTTGTGTGGTTTGCAAACAGATGTTCTCCTCTGAAGGAAGCACACAGTGCTGTCAAGTGTTTCTTTCTGACTACTAACATTACCCATGTCTTGCTTAGATTTACCAGCAAGATACTGGGCTAGCTGGTGGTACTTCATGTGGTGTGAAAGATAAATAGAACTGACTGCTAACTCCATATGGTTGAGATTTGACTTCAAGAAATCTCTCAAGTGCAAATAGAATTTCTGTAGGACGGAAAGGCAGCTTAAACTTGAGCAGAAACTAAATTTATAAATTTGAGTGTTCTATCCTCAAAATAAATTTTGTGAATAAAAGACTTATGTATAAAGTAAGTGGTAGCGTTCAGATGACTTTTGCTGGAATCTGAAAGCTTAGGTAAAGTTGTATGACCTCTAGCTGAAGTTGATTCATTAGTGCCATTATGTGTTCATAGCCAGGCCTTATCTATGGCTGGAAGAGATGCAGGAGGTTGGCAGGAGAGCCCATTATTTCATGTGACTCTTACCTTGATAATGGAGAGGAGATTTATCTCTGCTTAGTAAATGGCAAGTCCAGTTGCATTAGAAAATAGTTTTTTAAAAACTATGTATTACTGTAGAACTGGTTTTATTAATTATACAAGGCTCATATATTTCACACAAAATCTGCTATTCCATAGGTTTTTAATAGAACATTAATGTTGTGTAAAATACCACACACATGAATGCATACTTACTGCAATAGAACAGGAGTAAACTTAAAACTGCATATAAAATATAAAAATGAATTTTCATTTATATCTATTTCAGTAAGTTTGTGCTTAAATTATACTACATAATATACCAAATCAAAAACTGTTGAGCAAATTGGTCATTTCACAATAGTTCATCACTAAAGGGAAATTTCACATAAAAGGAAACTTGATCTTCAAATGTAAAGATTCCTTTGGCATCAGGAAACAGGGTATAAAAGCAGCTTGAAATGCTATTGTCATAACTTCTAAATGTACATGCTTTGATTCAAAAGCTATAGGACATTAGGGAAATATTAATTTCATTTTTATAGGATGAAGTTCTTCAAAGCAGGGTTTTTCAACTATCTTAATTTCTCTTCTGTGGACTTCTATAATGTAGCTTTGCAAACATTTATGCCAACTGTTGTAACAGTAAAATAATGCATCAGACATTTGCACTATCTTTCGTATATGTTAGTTATATTATCTGATCTGTTGGTATGTTAGCTTAAATAAAGCAAATGTTTTTCTTGCCTTTATTTTTTTTTTCTATAGGGCTATAGCTGTAGATTACCAATGCAGCTAGAAGTAAACAGATCCTGTAAAACTTTGTTTAATATTTGATCTTCTAACGTATATGGCAACACTTTTCAATCACCCACTGATTGTAATTCTTCTGGAAGTTTCAATGTAACCCAAAAATCAATATTAACAGATGTTGTTTGCTTAAGTCTGAAAGTGTTCCAGAAAAATGCTTGTCAAATCCATCCCATCTAAGGTTTCATAAAGTTTCAGATTCACAGAATCAATATCAGCAGATGTTCGCTACTTTTATTTTATTTTTTTCTCAAGGCATTGCAGAAGTGCTTCTTCCAGCATAATTTTGAAAGAAAATTGAAACTACCAAGCGTATGACAGCTTTCACTGTTGCTGAAGAATATGCACTTGTCAACTCCTTGAGAAATGCATTGTCTTCATGTAATATCATTAGAGACCAGTGATTAAACAGAAAAGGATGGTTTTAATTAACACATGATGAATGATTGTCTAAATCAATCCGCAGGGTAGTCTATGTATGTTAAATTCTACAATAGGGCTAGTTTAGCATTTCTTTATGTGGGAATGTTAATGGGAAAAGGTAATGTTACAGGGATAGGAAAAACTCAGTTTGGTGAGTCTGGGAGGTAAATTTGAGGTAGAAATATTCCTGCCTGCATAAAACAAAGTATGTATTAAAACAAAATAAAACATCAAGGAAATACCTCCCCACCCCAAAAAAAAAAAAAAAAAAGGTCATTAGACAACTTCCTGGAAACACCAACATACACTTAGTGCAAGTTCTGGAGAAGTGGTTGGCGTTAATTGTAAATTATTCAATACTATGATGACAATGACTTTCTGCATTAATTAGGAATATAATAATACTCTGATAAATTGCAGTATGATAAAGCCTGCTGACAGGTCTGTTTGAATTTGATTATGTATCTCTTGTCAGTAAGTTCTGTACAAATGGCCTAATTTAATAGGAATAGCAGTTAAGTTGTAGGAATTATATTTGAAACACCTCCAAGCTGGTTATGGGTTCTGGGGTATCATGATTATAAAAACACTTTTTTTGGAGGAGGAGGTGTCAGTGGATTTAAACTATTGGTATGTTTATGCCCTACATCTGGGATTATTCTGTGTGAGTTCTGAGCTAAAAGAAAACTGCAACTGTGCTAGCACAGCATCAAGTCTACGCAAATAAAGCTGCATCTCAGCAGGGTTTATTAATGTAGGCATCACATCATGCTACTGCAGTTATGTAGCTTCTTTTTTCTTTTTCTTCTTTTTCTCAGGCTTGGAGGGTAAGCAGAATGCTTATATCTGCCTAAACATAGCATAAACATATGCCAGGAGACTTGGCCTTGATTTGTATTTATTTTAATCAAATTGTGGCAGTTATGATGCCTGTTTATTTTATTCAGATTGAGCACTTGTCAAGAAGGAGCTGACTTCCAGAAATTAAATGTATGTTTGTTGCGTGGAGTGTAATAAGAAATTCTACTGTTTTACAGTAGAATCTTTGTATGTTGGTGGCAGGTCCATCGTGACTTCAGGTTCTTGCACAGAGTGTTGTATTTTTTTTATTTTATCCTATAGGAAACGACAAGAAATACATTTGAAGTATCTTATACATTTCCTCAATATACATCAATATTAGTAATAAGGTTATTGATTGGAAGGCTTTGGCATTTGTTTTTTTAACAGCATTTATTTTGCTCTCTGATATTGTTCAGACATGGAGAAGCAAAAGAGTATTGTTTCTTTTTGGACACGTTTTTTGATTTAAACAAAATAAAAGGAGAATTTCCCCTAAGTTAACTTGTTTCTGTAAGAGAGAAAAATGAAGAGTTTTAATCTCTAAAATCTACAAATTAAAAGTATCTGATCTAGACTTCAACCACAGATCAGTGCCCTTCATCAACTAGCTTAGTAACTCTATACTTCAGGTATTCTAATAGTGTTCAGCACTATGCCAGAATAGCCTTAGTGTAACTGTAAGGGCAACTCTTTCCACATATCGGCAAAATAGACTTTTCTGAAACAAAATGGAGCTATGAGACCTTGTGCTGTTCTTTTCAGTTCAGTTGCCGCTGATTTGGAAAATAATCATGTGTAACTCCTAAACTTCTCTCCTTCGTTTCACGTAATATGCGGAAAGCTTCCTCTATCCATGAGGAAAGCTTTGTACCATTTTTCTAAAAACTGTCTAGCATGTTAGTAAAAGAAATGAGTTTGAAATCTTTAATACTGCAGTGAACTTAACACATGCATATTTTGGCCAAGAGAAGGGATTTTCATTATGTCCTTACTCAAATATTAAAGCAGGGATATTTTTTTAAAACATTAAAATATGTAAAGGCAAATGATTTTACAGGATAGCACCTCTGAGTAGTCAGTCCATATTAAACATTTAGGAAACAAATGTTCTGTATGTATTATTAAAATAGGTGTCAGTATATGAGAAATTTTAGCAGCCTGGTTGATCTATGATAGAAACAATATCATCATGATATTAAGTTCATGAGCCATGAACTTAAAAAATAAATAATAATGTTTATTAGCATCAGCTGAGAGATGACTGTACTGCATGTAGTCTATTAAATGTGATGGAAGGTTATTAAGAAAAGCACATGTAGACCTTGCTGTTAGGTAGTATGAATGTTAGGATTAGCTGTGGATGTAGAGATTTTCTTAGCTGAATTTTATTATTTTAAGCTTAGAGAAATACGAAGTTCTACAGACAGTAACATAAATTGGACTCTTTGTCCAGAAGTTCAAGCCCTTTATGTCATCTTCACTGTTCCTTCTGACATCTGTCTGTGCACGATTTTTCATCCTCTTAAATTTTGCGATGCTGGCTTATTTCTCTGATAAATAGGTATAATTCATATTGCCAGCTGCTGAGAACTACTGCATTTGCTGATAAGTGGGTATCAGGAATAGCTGAATGGAAAGATGTCTGAATTGAGAAGGGAAAGTTTAAAATTAGCAAACATGAATGCTGTCAGATCTAAACTAATTCCTGTCAAGATTCATCAGGGCCACAGCTGCTGGAGTGTGTGGCATGAGAGGGAAAGTCAAGGAATGTTTACTGGAGAGAATAAAATACAGCAGGAATTTGCAGATTACATTAGCTAAAATAATGTTGCATAAGTACATGTTGTTTTTTTAGGGATCGTAAAGTAATCAGGAAGAAGTGGAATAAATATTTCAAAAATAAACCCTCTTTTTGACAAGTGGTGTAAACATGTTCTATACTTAAAAAAGATTCTATAGAAGAGATGACTAGTGAAGTACAGTTTTGCTTAAAGAACAGATATTTTAGGACTTTAAATCCAGATAAAAATAAATAAATGTAGTCTTTCAAGTAACTTCCACACAGTTCATTTTTCCCAATTTTCACAATGCTGAAATAATCAAATAGTATTACAGAAATCAGAATGTTTATGATCATGAACCTTTAGGTTTGCCTTCTAAATATTGAACTGTCAGATTTTGAACTTAATGGCTTTTGAATAGTTTCTTTTAGGCTAAGTGTTTGCTTAAGCAAAGGGGAAAAAAAGTAGATCACAGAGCAGCTGTTGGCCGAAACTTAAAGACAGTCCTTGATTTAAAGAGCTCATGCAATGGGGAAATGACTGAAAACTATTGATCCATAATGGCCTATTGCTCTCTCAGATACTCATTTGAAATAAGACTCTTTCTCATGTACTTTTGGTATTTTATTACTTGATTTTTTTAATTTTTTTTTTCCCAGGAGAAGTGTTCTGCTTATTCACATTGTGCCCTGAGAAGGGGGCTGGAAGTTCAAAATAGCGTTGCGAAACCTGTGACTCCTCTGCATTTGAATCTGTTGATTGTATTTTTGATTTTTTTCTGTGGAGAATTCTTGATCTACTGTGCCAGAGACTTTTCAGATTTCCTTTTACCTGCCATAAAGGATTTAGTGTTCTTTTCCTATCTTCTCCCCTCCAGAACACAATTCATTCATTCCCTGGGTTTGCATATATGTTCAGATAGAGCGATATTTTCAGTATGATGCCACAGCTGTGTTGCTCACAGTTACTCTGAACTAGTTTGCTGAAGCTGTCAGCTTCAAATTATTCATTTAACTGATGTATTCATCTCTGCCACAGGTCTCAAAATGAGATGTAAAGAGATTTTTACGTTTTTAGGGCATCTAATAAGAATGATAAAAATACATACATGGGTGGAGAGTGACCACATATTTTAAGTGTGATTCATTAGTCTCTTGTCCAAAAAGATGTTTTACTTGATCTAGCATCTTCTTTACTCTCAGCTGCTGCAGCTGAAACTGTGTGGATGGGATATGTAAATTCAAGGCAAGCTTCTTATTTAGCATTTCTGCCTTGCCAAATGAATCATAGATAGGAAATCACTGAGCTTGCCAAAATTTATCATACTGTGTCTCCAAAAGTGAAAACAGGTTTTCATATAGCAAAGCAAATGCTGTGTTTTGCCACAGATAATATTTTGAAAGTTGGTAGAAGGTATCTTTGTAGCACAGATATTTATTTTTCCAAACTGATTGCATACTTCAAAGTATCAAGCTTTTCAAGATCCTCATAAAACTAATTAATCAACTTTGCAAACTGCATATCTTTCTTTCAAGTAGATCCCACAATCCTTCTACCTTGGGGAATAATTTTCTTGCTTTCCTAGCACTTTTCCAATCTAATTATTGTACCTCTAAATAGGAGATTTGTTGTTACACAACATGATTAATTAGATATGTTATTTCTTTATCAGGTGAGAAATCGCCAAAGGATTGATGATAAGCTTATGAAATCAACAAAGACTGTGTCAGGCAAAATGCAATTACTTAATTAAAAATCCATTTGACATATTTGAGAGATTAATAAACAAATTGGATTTGTTTCTAACAGAAAAAAAATGGATTTCTAAGAAAACATGAGTTGTTTGATATGCCTGTTCTATATCTAAAGCATAAACCATAGCGAGTGTATAAACTTAGTCAGCTAGAGGTAGCAGAGTTAATTTTTCAAACATGAGCTCTTAAATGACTGGATATATGTCAGTGAGGACTATGCTACTGTCATTAACTTGCCATTTGATCACATCTAAACAATTTGCTTGAAAGCAAAATATTCTACGTGCTTTCCGCTCACAAAATGCCTGAAATGCAAGTTGCCATTACAGCTTTTGCATTTTTGAGACATTTAGCCGATGGACAGCTGTGAAGTAAAAGACAATGTATTCAGTTTAAAAATATAAACATGGAAGTATTATCTATTAGATTAAGTATTATATTAACTCTGGAAATTGAATCCTTAAATATAGGAATTCAGATGTTTGCTTTCCTAAGCAGGTGGTAAACTCTCATAGCAATACTCGTTGTTAAAGATAATTAAGCAATCGAGAGGGTGAACATTTTGTGTTCTCTGTTCAATTTAAAAACAAAAGCAATACAGTGGCAAATTTGATCTTGCTATCAATATGCCAAACTAATATCTGATATTCTTCAGAGCAGCCTGCTTCTTTCACCTTGCGTTCCTTCACGCAGCCTGATTTCTAGTGATTGTGTGCTTGCAGCTGCCGCTTCTCTTGTGTTCAAGTGTCACCAAAGCCTCAAACTAGAGTCAATCTGTCTGTTTCCACTTAGAAAATCAAACAATATGTTTAGTATATCATTTAGGAATCTTGAGACACTTTAAAAATAGGTGGATATTTGCCCATTTTGTGTAGAACTGTAGGAAATACAAAGACTTTTTAATAGATCTGATACATAAATCTGTTAGAGCTTGTTTCTTTAGCGGAGCTGAACCTGTCTTGAGTCCATCCTGTAACTTTCTTGGGGACTTTCTTCTTTCAGCAAGACTAATTTCTTGTATTGTGAAGTGTCTAGAAAGCACAAATAAATCATGATTGTCAACTGTCTTCTGGCTAAATGAGAATGTGTTTTGCACAGAAAACTTGATTTGAATTGAGCCTTATTAATGCAAGTTTCAGGTTGTGAGAAAAGCATCTGAAACTGTAGGCTTTTAAATCAAAGAAAACTTTCATCATATTCAAATGTTATCTGGAAAGCCATATGGATGACTCTTCTGCAATCTGCCATTTGTCAAGCATCTGATTTATCTGTTTCTACATCTTCTCTTAAAACCTTTATGGTAAAGGTCCACCTTTTCTTTTTTTCTTTTCAATCCCTAATGATCAAGAAGACTCTAAAACAAGAAAAAGATAAGATTTCATTATTTTAGGTTTATAAACTCAGAGTTAGTGAAAAGCTTTGTGGAAATGGTCCATAATCAACTTCTAAAGTTGAAAGACTAACAATATAAGTCATAGTATGTGAAGGAAAAAAAAGGTATCTGGTAGGATTTCAAGTGAAATTTTAGTTCTAATTTGTTACAAATACTCTACAATAAAACTCCAGAAACACCTGTTACCTACATTTTCTCCAGAGTGTATGAGTTACTGACGTTATTTAAATATTTTTGTATAACTATATGAGCTGATCAAAACTGCTTAAAAGTTTCTGTAAATTCTGAAACTGCTATAAAGATTTTTTTCTGTTGTAGGATTCCGAATATGTGGATATTTTTAAAGTATATATAGTATTTTTAAATGATTAATAGAGAAAAAAAAAAAACCAACAAAACAAGAGATTGTTGCTCTGTTACAAACTTCCTAATAGTGGTGACATCTTCAGTGAATTGACTTGTATGTGGACTGACTGGGTATTTGTGTAATAGGTAATATGCCAGTTAGCACTTTCCATTTCCATCTTTGTTCTGTATGAAGTATTTTATCTAATGAGTTTCAGTGCAGGTGATCAGTATTTCTGCAGTTTTTGCACACTGTATGATGGAGAATAAAACAATCATGCCACATGGTTATAGTTATATCTATGTGTAAAGACCACATGGGATCAATTCGCATCTTTGTATTAATATTCCAAATAAACTTTTTTGGTGATTTTTTTTTTTAGGTGCAGTTGCAAATAAGTGTAGAGTTTCAGTGCAGGTAGTTTTACATACATGCTTTTGAGAAGCATTTTTTGAGTACGCTTAGACAGATATTGGAAAGCAGTGTAATTTAGAGATGCATGAGCAGCAGGTCAGATGTCCTTTCAAAACTGAATCTCAAAACTCAAGTCTGAAATTGAAGAACAATTTCTACATTCGTTTCTATTCTTTTTACTGCGTTATTCTTTTTACTGCGTCAGTGTTTTCTGCTGACAGCAGTGTTAATTCTCAGTTAAGATTGGGGATTAAGAAAAATTGTGTTTAAGCAGAAAAACTGCCCTAAGTTCCATCTTGGGGGAACTTTGCAACTTTTTAAATAATTCATCTTCAAGTGCAGAAAACAATGATAGTAAGAACAGAAGCAAAATATTAGATCTTTTGAAGAACTTCACTATTTAATTTGAGTAGGATTTTCCTCCCTGTTAATTTACCATGCCAGTTTTCTCCAAGTGTGCTTCACACAGTACTTTTCCAACAGGAGACTGAGTATCATCTATATCATCCATTTTGTTCACACAATTAATATGTAACTCAGACTCTCATCTTTCATAGAAATAAAATCTCCTGAATCATAATTTGACTCATCATGTTACTTCATAAAATTGAATGAATTAATAATAAGATTTCTATTGTTGAATTTTTTTATGGAGTGACAGTTGGATAGGTAATTCCATTCAAAGGAAGCTTTAACTCTGCTGTTTAAATGCTAAATTTTAATTGGCCCATATTACAAACTACAGGTGTTTAGGTGACTTGTTAGGGTATACATTTCATTTAAAAAAAAATCTTAAAAATAACACTTTGACAGGCATGTAGATGTACATTGGAAATTATCTGTGCACTCAGTGCAGGTTAGTATCTTCAACTGGTAGAATAAAGTAATCCAACTTCTTTTGGCAATAAAGAGTTTTGTTTAAATTTCTGTAAAAGGTATAAGCTAATCTCAAGATTAAAGATGATTGCATTTTATTCTTGCTGCTGCCAGCACTTGGCATTAGAAAGCATTTTGGTTCTTTTGAAAGTTCTATGCGGAATAAGGGAGGCATATTTTCCCTGTATTACCATGGTTAATATTCCTGTTGCTCAATATACATCTAGTGCCATGGCATATTTCTTTCTCTTATTTTGCAGTTGGTGATGAAATTGATCCTGTTTTCCACTTGGACCGTATTTCACTGAAAATGATAGAAAGCTGAATACTGTTGCAGTTTTAGTTGGCTGTTTGATAGATGGCAACGTGTCTTAACTGTTCTGGGATTTTGTTTCATTTCAGTTTACTAAAGGTTTAGTACAAAACCTATGGAGGCAATGGAAAAGCTTTTGTCTTAGGATTGGGCCCTAAAGAATTGCCAGTACCTATTGAAAAACCGTGTTGCACTTTTCAAATGAAAAGATCAGTCACGATTTCTAACTGACAGTTGTAACACCTTGATTGAAATAAGATAACTTGGTATTTTCTAATATTAAAAATGGGATTTTCCCCTTGAAGTTTCATAA